>JAUMHI010000069.1:15821606-15871972 GCA_032359435.1 Enteromius unitaeniatus
TTCTTGCCGGTTGGTGGGCCGAAGTTTTTTTTTTTTTTTTTTTTCGGAGTATGTCCTGTACCCCTAGTGTTTTGCAAGATTTCATAGAGCACCTTTAATTCCAGTCAACGTGAATGACAGACATAATCACATTTGGCTTCCAGAATTCTGCAATAAATATATTATTGAAAGAAGTCTTTTATGCTCACCAAGTCCGTGTTTATTTCTTTAAAAAATAGTCAGAACGGAAAATTATGAAATATTATTACAATATCAAAGAACTGTTATCAACTTTTTCGTAGTAGTTTATTCTTAAAATGCCATGCTGAAACTTCACTCAGAAATCACTCTAATATGCTGATTTGCTGTTAAAGAAACATTTAATTTAGTTTGTAAAGTTGAGGTATAGTAATGAGGTGTGTGTTTCTCTAGGTATCCGTCAGCTGCAGTTGATTCTGCTGAAACTGGCCCTGATTTTGGGGGTTGAGGTGCACACCGGTGTGACCTTTGAAGATCTGCAGGACCCATCAGGAACCACAGGTACTGTACAAACCAGCTTTAGTTGTCACAGGCCATTGAAGGGCCTGCAGTCATGTGGATAAACATAACATTTGTCTGTTAACTCTTGTGTTTCTTTCTCTGTCCTTCTCTCAGGATGGAGGGCACAGGTGTCTCCTGCATCTCACACAGCTGCTGAGTTTGAGTTTGATGTATTTATTTCAGCTGGAGGGGGACGATATGTGCCTGATGGTAAATAAAACATTTACACAGACAAGTAGATAATACTGTACTAAAAGCTTGGAGTACTTTTATCATTTAATTTAAAGTGCCCCTATTATGCCATTTTAAAGGTAGCTAATATTGTTTTATAAGTCTCTTAAAACAGGTTTACCTGTATGCAAGGTCAAAAAACACTAGTTTTCTCCAAAAATAGATTTCATTTTACCCCATTTCCAAATGATTGGTAAACGACTCATGTGTTCGAAGTTTGAAGACTCAGTCTGTCTAAACCCCACCTCTCCGTGAGCTCTCACTGCTGTGATTGGTCTGACGGCACAGTCCTTTATGATTGGTCTACCGCTACAGTGCTCCACAGAGCTTGTACCAAAACTATACTTTCTGACATTACTAGAGGCACTTACGTCAACTAGTGCAGTTTGCAAGGACTACCGTGAAAAGGGCTCGCAATTTGCTTTTGTAAACGAATTGGTCACACCTCTATGTTGTGAACTTCAGCATTGTATAATGCATAACACTGCGTTAAACAGTTTATCATTACTGAAACTAATGAGACAGACGGACAGTGAAGCTTCATCAATCACAATGTTTAGACTAATGTACATTAGGCCCACAGCTGAACAACAGAACTACAGAAACTCAAGCTAGCCGGTGACCAAGACATCTGCAGCATTGTTACACAACATCACGTACACAAATACGATCGCTAGAAAACACAGTCATCAATTATTAATCTTACTTACAGGTAGAAGTTCAGAGGAGCAAGCCGGTCCAAATAAACTGGCACTGATCCTTCTTTTAAGACCAAGCGTTTGGTGAATATTGCATTGTACTCCAAGACTGGAAAAGCAGTCATCAGTAAAATGACGCGAACACAAACAGCTACATGACATACCGCGTGAATATTATATTTAAAAAGGCACAATAGGGGAACTTTAATGTAATTTTATTACATTTTCTATCTTAAAAATGTATCATTTTGTTGTAAAAAACCTCCTTATCCAAATCACTTGTTTATTTGTATGTCTATTTATTTTGAAGTTGAGTTTCTAAAACAATTTTATTTAACTTTTATTATATAAAAAAATACTGTTCTAAAAACTCCTTATCCAAGTCACTTTGTACAAAATAATTAAATCAAATTAAATATTTGAGAGCAAAAACACACTAGTAATTAATGATTAACTTAACATTTTAATCATTAATTAGTAGTGTGTTTTTGCTCAACTAATGCTTAATTGTGAACAAATTAACCGTTAATTAATGCTTAACTAATGCATTATTCTGACCCCCTATTCTGAAGTGTTACCAATATTTTAATTAAATAATTCCTTTCTAAATAATTTCAATTATTTTTGTACATTTTTCATTGTATTTTATTTATAAAATCTATCCTTAGCCAAGTCACTTTGTACAAAATATTTAATTTGATTTAATTTTTAATTAAATGTGATAGATAATATACATATATTGTAAAAACTTTCCTTATCCCAGTCACTCTGTACTAAATACTTGTATTTATTTTTTTTATCATATTAAATGATAAATGAAATGAAATAAATCTTTATTTTTTAACCCTTTATTGTAACGACACTTTCTCACTGTTTTCCTAATTCAGGTTTTAAGATAAAGGAGCTCAGGGGAAAGTTAGCCATTGGTATCACTGCAAACTTTGTGAACCGTCACACTAAACAAGAGGCTCGGGTGCAGGAGATCAGCGGCGTGGCCCGAATATACAACCAGAAATTCTTCCAGGCCCTCCATTCTGAGATCGGTACAGAACAGTAACTATTTCATTGCCAATATACCACAGACTGTTTACATTCAAAATGAAAAAAAAAAAAAAATTAAATAATTTTCTTTCTTTTTGTTCAGTTTAGCCATCTATTGAGAACAGATTTGGGTTACACTTTATTTTAGGGTGTCCTTGTTACAGTGTAATGATACATTTAAGTAATGCTAATTAAATGCATGTATTTACTGTAGGGTCAGGGTTTGGCAAGTCTTACTTGCATTGAATTATGCATAATTCATTGTTATTATAATAGTAACTACATGTGATGTGCAACAAGGACACTTTAAAATAAAGTGTTACCCAAACTTGCCTCCAAAATATCAAAAGTAAAGCCACACACGCTTTATTTTCTGTCCTGTTATTTTCCAGGCGTTGATCTAGAGAACATTGTCTACTACAAAGATGATACTCACTATTTTGTGATGACTGCAAAAAAGGGAAGCTTGTTAAAACAAGGAGTGATAAAGCAGGTACGACACGCAGCGAAACGCATACAGACACCCGAGGCTTTGAGAATATCTGAACAGAGCCTACAAACACTTGAAAAGAGGCCATGATTTTATCAGCCGAGGTGATGCTTCAGGCATGCTTCAACTCGTTTCCAGCTCACATATACACTTACAAACACATTTATCAATCCTCACACCTATTCTTGTCCTCTTTTGTCACTCTAATCTCACTGGAATAACTGCAGACAGTTGCTATTTGTGTTCTCTTAGAAATGCAATATATTTTAGCTCAAAGGGAGTACACATTAAATAAACAAGTGATATTATGAAATACTATTACTGGCTAAAATAACTGTTCTGTGTATCGAGGACCACGAGTGTCATGGAAATAGTAATAAAGCATTTCATTAATGAATAACTTATTGTTCAATAAAAATAGACATGAATAACTGTGATAACAAATTCATTATTTAATTTATCAATAAATGGACTAAGTTGTAAAGTGATTCATTATTTGTTTTTTAATGCACAATAAAAGCGGTAATTGTAAAAACAATTTATAAATGAAATTCTAATCCATCAATAAATGGTTCAAACTGAAAAAAGATTGACAAAAAAACAACATTAGACACTCATAAATAAAGTTTTAAGTTGTATTTGAAAGTGCAGTTTAGAAGGGGAAATGAGTCATTGGATTCACGAATCTAATAACAAATACAGGTTTAGTTAGGCAATTGAAGAGGTCATGTGATGTGATTTCAAGATTTCCTTTCTGTTCAGAGTTTTACAAGCCCTCGGCCCTTAAAGAAGATCTGTAAAGTTTCAAATCCAAAGAGATATTCTTTAAAAAAAAGTCATGACTTGTCTGTGGGCGGGATTGAGAAGGGTCTACGAGCCAGGACTTGAACTCGTGAAGCCCTTAGAGGAGAAACGATAATGTACCGTAAAATGTGTTTTTTGAAACTTGAACCATAAACGCACTGCATTACACCAAATACACAAAATAATGCTCTTTTTAGCAGCATCATATGACCCCTTTAAAAGGGCAATTCCATTACCTAGTTGCCTTTCCATATCCCCACTGACTTTCCTTTTTAAATTAGCTACTGTATTGGATACTCTATGTAAAAATATTGAAAAATGTAATTTATTCCTAGCCTGGGCCCTCCCAGAAGGCAGGTAAGGTAAGGTAGCTTGGCCAGACTAAGCTCCTATGAGCCAAGCTAGTTCATTCCTGTAATCAAAGCTGAATTTTTAGCACCATGATCCTTCAGAAATCACTCTAATATGCAGATTTGCTGCTCGAAAACCATTTCTTGTAGTTGTCAGTATTAAAACTAGCGTTAAACCTTTCTTTCTTCTGGTTCTCAGGACTTTTCTGATGTCAATCAGCTGCTCGCCCCTGCAAACGTCAACCAGGTGGCCCTGCAGGAGTACGCCTACAGTGCCGCTGACTTCTCCACAGATCACATGCTACCAGACTTAGATTTCGCCAAGAACCACGCGGGCCGTCCGGATGTGGCCATGTTTGACTTCACCTGCATGCACAGGGCAGAGAACGCCTCTCTGGTGAAGGAGAGGAAGGGCAAGAAACTGCTCCTGGCGCTGGTGGGAGACTCTCTAGTAGAGGTGTGTGAAGAGAGGGGCTGATTATGATGGCAAATGACTGGTAATGAAGGCAAATACTACAAGAATAAGAAATAAGGGAATAAACCTCACTCTTGTCAGTCAGCTCGACTCGCTCTCTCACGTGATTAAATAAAATCTGATCTGCGTTCAGTTTTAATTGTCTGTTCTCTTACCGAACTAAATGATTTTTGTTATTATAAAAAAATCTAAAGTGTGACGGTGTTGTGGCTTAACGCCGGTATCACTGCCGACACCAACTTTCATGGCAAGTCTACTGACTTTGTATTTAATACTCCTTTTTATTAAAAAAAAATAATAGTATTATCACATTTTATTAATTTTGTTTATTTTTTTACTAAATAAAATGCAATAATATCACTATTATTAATGACTTTTTGTTATATTTAAGGACTTTTAGGGAATAAAATCTCACAATTTCTGACCTGTATACACACTACCATTCAAAAGTTTTAGAACAGTAAGATATTTAATGGTTGTTAAAGATGTTTCTTCTGCTCATCAAGGCTGCATTTATTCGATTAAAAATCCAGAAAAAAACTGATATTGTGAAATATTATTTCAATTTAAAATAAGTGTTTTCTGTGTGAATATATTTTAAAATGTAATTTATTCATGTGATACAAAGCATCATTTCCCAGAAATCATTCTAATATGCTGATGTTTTATTATCAGTGTTGGAAACAGTTGAGCTGCTTCATAGGTTTTTTAGGATTCTTTGATCATTAAATATTAAAAAGAGAAGCGTTTATTTAAAATGGATAATAATGTTCAGAACTACCGTTACAGTAGTTTACTGTTTCACTACTGCTCAAAAGTTTGGCTTCAGTACATTTTTATTCTTTCTTCTTTGAAAGAAATGAATACTTTTATTAATCAAGGATCTATTAAATGAACAAAAAAGTCACTGCATAGATTTACATTTTAGAAATGTTTCATATTTGGTGAAAAAAAGTTTTGTTTTTTATTCATCAAAGAATCCTGAGGAGAGAAAAAAATCTCAGGTTCCCAAAAATATATTTGGCTGCACAACTGTTTCCAACATTGAAAGGCCTGAAAGTGACACTGAAGTTTGTTGTATTTTGTAATTGTCTCTATGTTCTTCAGTATTAACTGTTGAAATGACAAGTTTTTTGTACATTATAACGTTGTGTGATCATTCTGTACAAAATTATCTAAACTGTAAACACCGTTTAAGCCCTACAACAGTAAAACAGTGTAACACCATCATATTAACTAAATCATCAGCTAAATGTTTAGTTTTTTTAAATATAATTATTTTGACTTTATTGTAAATACTTTTATTTGTTTTTGTTTTTTTATTGATTTAAAAATATTTTATATTATTGTTATTTATTCTTCTGTAGCCGTTTTGGCCCCTGGGTACCGGCATTGCTCGTGGTTTCCTGGCTGCGTTTGACACAGCGTGGATGGTCAGGAGTTGGGGAAAAGGTGTGCAACCCCTAGAGGTGTTGGCAGAGAGGTATTTACCATTTTTGCACCATTTATAATGCATTTCAAATAAATGATGTTCTTTTGACCTTTCTGTTTATCAAAGAAGGAATCCTATTTCTATTTCTCAATATTATTTTTAAAAAGAAAAATTGTAGCCACCCCAAACTTCAATGTAAAAGCATATAAAATGCCTGTATGATGCCGCTGATGCTGTGTGTGTCTTTTACAGGGAGAGCGTGTATCAGTTACTCTCTCAAACCACTCCAGAAAACACCAGCAAGAACTACGCCGCCTACAGCCTGGATCCGTCCACACGTTACCCCAACGTCAACCTGTCCTCTATCAAACCCCTGCAGGTCAAACACAGACGCACACTAACACACATGCAGGAGCTGCCCAAAAATACTGGAAACATCATAGAGTTCTTAATGAATGTTTGTGTTCAATTTAAAGATCAAGCGTCTGTATGACAATGAAGATGGTAAGGCCAACAAACCGATGAAGCCCATCATAAAAACTAAACCTAAAAAAGGTAATTGCCATACAACAGCCAAACCTTAACTTACATAGACTTATTTAGATATATATATATATATATATATATGTGTGTGTGTGTGTGTGTGTGTGTGTGACGTATGAATGTGTATGTGTGTGTGTGTGTGTGTGTGTGTATAATGCTATTTTTTGCAGCTTTGTTTTCAATATCATGCAATATTTCTGTCAATATTTAGTCATTATATGTCAGTTAACATCTCCAAAATGAACAAACTCAGACTTTACAGTGAAGTGATGAACTGAATTGTTGTTTAGACTCCATAAGGCGTCTGGAGGATCTGCTGTCCTGGTGTCAGAAGAACACAGCGGGGTACAAACATGTGAAGGTGAAAGACCTGAGCGAGTCCTGGAGGTCCGGGATGGCTCTCTGCTCTCTCATCCACAGCTTCAGACCGGAACTCATGTAAGATCATCTTAATCACGGCAAACAAGAATACTAATGTCTGAGTAAACACGCAGAGCTCAGGTTTGCTGTGAAAGGTGATTAAGGACAATACAAATGATATTCACGTTTTCCTCTGTTTCAGTGACATGTCTTGTCTGGATGAATATAACATCACTGCGAACAATAAGTTGGCCTTTGACCTGATGGAG
Organism: Enteromius unitaeniatus; assembly: GCA_032359435.1. Taxonomy (NCBI): domain Eukaryota; kingdom Metazoa; phylum Chordata; class Actinopteri; order Cypriniformes; family Cyprinidae; genus Enteromius; species Enteromius unitaeniatus. The sequence continues at coordinate 15,828,819 of JAUMHI010000069.1, forward strand.
AGGGAGTTTGGCATCGCTCCGATCATGCGTGCCAGTGAAATGACCACCTGCGGGAAAATTGACCAGCTGTCTATGGTCGTCTACCTCACACAGATACGCACCGCTCTCTCTGAGAAACACACACCAGCAGGTAATCAAGGCCGTTATAACGTTAGAATAGACTTTTACTGATTATCTGAAAAAAATGTCCTACAATTTATTGAAGATATGAAAATTCACCGCGAGAAAAGAAGTCATTTTCAGATGATCTAGTAGAAACTGGCTGATGATTATCTTAGCACACACAACAGCGCTTGAAATCAGGTTTGCTGTCTCTTTAAGACCCCTTCCCAGCATGCACTGCTGTGAATGGGCAGTATTCTGCTGTATTCTGACAGCAGCAGCGGCTGCAGCAGCAAATGCACTCAGCCGGGGAGAAATCAGCAGCTTCTAGGCGATTGGGTGGGAGTGGATCTCAGTCCAGCCTCGACACGCAGCGCTCGGAGACGCATTACAAAACGCCATCTGCAGAGGAGCCGTCAGACAGGGACTGAGCGTGGAGTTAGGGAGGGGATCTCACACAGATGTGCTCCAGGTTGAGCTGTCACTCACGCAGGCTGTGGATGTGTGTATTCTGGGGAAGGGGGTGGGATCCGATACAGCTCATCTCAAACACACCACTGCAAACCGCAGATTGAATGTGACCACTCGTATTTGTCCCACTTTGAAGGGTAGGAAGTTGTTTTATTGGATCTTATTATTTTGTAGCATTTTGTATGTATGGCTGATTTGATTCGGCTAATTGCATCTAAAATGCACGGTTTATGTAAGGTTGATCTGGATTATGAAAGAGATTGTAAATAAAATGACGCTTTTCTTGTTCGATAATGTGTGTGTGATATGGTTGATGATGATCAGGATTTGAAGACATTTTAAGCAGGTTTAATGTACAATTCACAATATTTATATTAAATTAGATGTATTATTTTTACATTTTTGATTGTTAAAAGTAAGAATACTGTTACATTTCTTTTTGAACTAGATATAAAATTATTTCATTACTGTGTATTATAAATGTATTATGATTTTGTTTATATTAAGCTATTTATTATGAAGTACTCATATTTTGTGTTATTGCTTTGTTATTACAGTGTTTGCTTTTTTTTTATTAGTGTAATTATTTTTGACTTTTAGATTTTTTATTTGTTTTTCATATATATTTAAAATATGCCTTTAAGATCATGCTATGTTTAGTTTATGAACATTAATTTGAATGTTTATATATGTATATATAATGTGTTGTTACTTTTTTGCTGTGTTCAGTCTTTTTAAAATGTTTCATTTATTTGTTTTTATATTAAATGTATTATTATTGCACTTTATCGTTATATTATTAACTTTATTGTTTCTGGTTTTGCTGCAATATGAAAAGCTTAAATAATAGATTAAATTATTTATTAATTTATTTATTAATTATTAGTCATTATTTATGGTTTGCAAAAACATATTTAATCTTTTTTTTATTTTTTTAACTTTTTTATTTCTTTGTATTTCGCATAATTTTTTTACGTCTCACAATTTTCGTTGTCCTTCATTGTCTTCCTCAGAGCGCTCAAACAGCCTCTCGCCCACGGACAAGACCCTCTCACTGTCCAGAACCCGCTCGGTAGCCTTCTTCCTCAACACACTCAAGCGCAACTCCATCCAGAGACGCAAGGTACCCAAACACCTGCCTGCTATCATCCCAAACAAACCCTGTAATGATAACATTGTGGCAGCGATGCCGGTCAAAGGTCATGTGTAGTGTTGTGTTAAACAGAGCATGAAGCCATGTGCAATCTCTGTCGTAACGAACCACAACTAAACGTCTCTGTTACACACACAGCTGTTGCCAAAGCTAATTACTAGGTAGTTAAACGAATGATGAGAGGACGAGACAAAAGGGATGCTTTAGTTTGTAGTGCAGGATAACAGTGAAATCCTTGTTTATTTCTGTCCATCTGCTGTCGCCACATTACGTAACCTGAGCTGTAAATCAGATCATGTGACTCGTGTCTCTCAGGACCGACTGGCTTCGGAGAAAGGACCAAGAGAGCAAAAGATGAAGGAGAAAGAGGAGCAGAAGAATGAGAAAGAGGAAGAAGTAAGTGGTGAAATCTAGTTTTCTTGAGCAAACGGTGCAGTAGTGTTGTTGCAATGAAGTTAACGACTGTTATATTCTGCTGTCTACATATATTTCTGACCTGTAGATAATAATCTCTGCGATCAGGAATTGGAAACCTCTGAAACTGACAGCAATGCCTTTTAATATAAAAAATATTTGTGTTTGTATTTGTAAATGTTTTTAGTAATAAAAAAGAAGTCTTTTAATGCATTTCTTCATATAAGCTCCTTATATGTGCAGTATCTTAAACTTTGTGTAATTGTACAGCCTGCAGTGCCTGCGGAGCCCATGGCCTCATCGGAGGCAGGCAGCAGTGAGCTCTGTTATTTCTGCAGCAAGCATCTATACGTGCTGGAGAGAGGAAGCGCCGAGGGGAAGTTCTTCCATCGCAGTTGTTTCAGCTGTTATCAGTGCGGCTCTACTCTGCGGCAGGGCGGATACACTTTCCACTCCGACACGGGTAAGACTGGCATACATGCTCATGCCAAAAAACCTGATATCATTTTTATTTATTTATTTATTTATTTTATTTATTTATTATTTTTGTTTACTTTATTAAAATTCACTTTATACTTTATTTTTTGGATGCTTTATTCTTTATTTTTATTATAATTTTATACTTTATATTTTATACTTTATTAAACTTCATTTATTTCTTTTTTAATTACATTTTTTTAATGATTATTTTCTTCATTTTATTTTACCTTCTACTGTTTTTGACTTTATTATGCTTTATTTTTATTTACTTTTTAATATTTTGTATACTTCATTTTATTTTACTTTATTATACATTATTTTATTTATACTTTATACTATATTTTATTTTATTATACTTACTTGTATTTTACTTTATTAATTTATTTTATTTTATTGTACTTCATATTACTTAAACTTATTATACTTTTTAGTTTTACTTTATTTTTTTAATTGTTTTATTTGTTTTTATTTTATTTTTGCAGATAAATAAGTAACAGTAGGTAAAATTAGGCCTAAATACAGTATAGAACTTTCCAGAATTTCTGAATGATGTTATTTCAGCATTCATATTTTTGTTTTATATTTCGTATGTTACGTAATTAAATTTATTTTATTATTTATCATGCACTTGTCTGTCATGTTCTCATCTTGATGTTATATAAATTATTACATAAGCTTTTCATAACTTGCACAGTGTGGAATGCTGTTCTAATTATTACAGCACATGTAAATTACAATCAACCACCTATGCAGCCCTTCAAAAACAGATCTTCTTAAATGATTCTGCTTGTGGGGCTTGTTCAATAATTTACCCCTGTCTGAAAAAAGCGTGTACATCAGTGCCACAGCCCTTGCTATTAACAGTCCAGAATTTGATTTGTCTTCAGGGAGGTTCTACTGTGAGCTGCACTCAGCGGCTGAGGAAGAGGAGGGTGATGAAGGTCACAGAGGCTCACAGGTATGAATCACATCAGAGCTAATGAGACGCTTGATTGCCTCCTATTTACTGTCAGATCTCTTGTGAGAGAGGATACTGGGAAGGATATTGCTCTGAGAGTGTAGGGAGCATACTGCAGTAACTTTCATTACTAAGCCGTAATTCATATGCACAAAAATATGGTTAATATTGGTTGATGTGAGTTTTGTTAAATATCTTATAAGACATTCTTCTGAAACGACATGATATGACGAGAACTAATGTGGGTCAGCTGCAGCGTCTCTCCTGCTCGTGTGCAGAATGGTGTTTAACGCTGGGAATCTGTGTGAAGAGGGATTGGATTCCTAGTGGTTGGTCATAAGACTCCTCAGAGCTGATGCGGTTTTCTGTGAGCTGCTGACGTTACTTTTTATTGCAACCTATTCAGCATGTATGATTTAAAGACAAGCAGGTTCAGTACTAGTGCTTTTAAAGAGCATAATGCTAATGCACAACTGAAGATGAGAATAATTAGCCAGCGCTTTGCAAGTCTGCTTTCCCCTTGTACTTACTTGATGTGCATTATTGTGTTAAGGTGTGGTCTAGGGCTTGTGTTATATTGATAAAAATCACATTAGTATCTTGATATTTTGTTTTGGTTTTTTCAATAATGATAATGAAACAATATTTTGCTGAGCGGGTGCATTAGTTTGTTAAAGGGTTAGTTCTCCCCAAAATGATAATTCTGCCATTAATGACTCACCCTCATGTCGTTCCAAACCCATAAGACCTTCGTTTATCTTAAGAAAACAAATTCTTATATTTATGATGATATCAGAGAGCCATCTGAGCCTCTATAGACAGAAACACAACTGAAATGATCCCAGATCCAGAAATGTTTTTTTTTTGGGCAAAGAAATTAATTAATGACCGAATTTTCATTTTGGTGGAGAAACCCTGTCCTGGATAAATAAATATGACACTTTAACCGCCAGTAGGTGGCAACAAGTCATTCAAACAATTCATTTAAAATGGCTTATTCGTTTAAAAACAAAGCAAGTGACTGTCATGAATGGATTTTTGAGTCATCGACTCAAACGATTCGTTCGGAAGCGAAACAAACAGCGCAGTGTTGTTATGAGAGTGATTCGCTTTTGTTGTCGTTTCTGTTGTTGAGTGTCTTGAGTAGCAACTCAATATTCAATTGTTTGTTGCACTATATTATAAAAAAATATTAAAATAGAGAACAGTTATTTTAAATTGCAGTAATATTTCACTGTTCATTGTATTTTTGATCAAATAAATGCAGTCTTGATAAACAGATGTTACCTTCAAAGACCACAAACTTGAAATATCATGATGCTGTTATGTTTTTCATTATTCTAGAATCAAATGGAAAATGGCCTTAATGAGAAGGATCAAGAGAACAGTGGTGAAACAGTGGAGATTTCATCCCCACCTCCACACGTCTCCGTAAGACGGAAGGGCTCGTACAAGATCTCCGTTGACCCAGACTTTGAAGAATCGGCTGAGTGTCTCACTCCCACAGAGCAAGAAGACCAACCTCCATCCAGCTCTCATGAAGAGAGCAAACCCTCGGAGCTCCATCCAGAGAGCACAGGCATGGAGAACCACCAAGAGAACAGCAGTCCGTCCGTTCCAGTGCCGGCCCCTCGATCGTCCAGAGCTCCGCTCCCTAAGCCTCGCACGGTCCATAACGTGGTGCCTCAAGCCTCAAATACCCCCGAGGAACCAGAGCCGAGCCAAGAGGAATCCCCGGAATCCAAATCCAAACCGTCGCTGCGTAAACTTCAGCTGAGCGAAGAGGAGAAGGCCGAGCTGCTCAGCCAGGATTCAGACACGGAGACGCCCGCCTCGTCCTCCGCCGCCTCCACCTCCTCTTCCTCCAAGCAGCAGGAAGGAGGCGAGGAGGAGGGCTACTGGAGCGGAGGCACCACCACCGGGATGAGCTTGAGGGAGCAGCGCAACCGCCGCTGCATGAGGAGGAAGAGCGAACCGCCAGCTTCTGCACACGCGCAGCACGGAAAGATGCGCTCCAGGTTTTCCCCGTGGAATCTGTCCTCCCCTCGACTGCAGCAGCGCTTCAGCGTCCTCAGAGTCACACCTTCAGGTTAGGAGTCAACATTTATGGCAGTCAAGGCAACTTTATAGACTGCATGTTGATTCTAAAGCTTAAAAGCATTAATATTTTGTTATTATTGTTATTAACGATATTATGTCTAAATATGAAAAAAAAGACATATTTAATATTAGTTCTGTCGAGCGATTCATCTCGATTAATTGCATCCAAAATAAGGTTTCGTTTATGTGTGTGTGGTGTGTATTTATTATGTATATAAACACACACACAGTATATATTTCAAAATATTCTATTTATATTACATATATAAAAAATATAAACACAACATATATTTCTTATATGTTATATAAACAAAAATGTACATGATTTTGGTGCGATTAGCTTTATTATTATTATTATAGTTAGTATTATTATTCAGTGCTGTCAAATGATTAAAGTACAGCTGTACTATACAAACGAAAGTCGTTTCAAACAATGAGTTTCTTTCTTGTGTTGAACAAATGAAGTCTGTAAAGAATACCTGGTACCCATTTTTATTTTTTTTCAATGAATCAATGGCTACCAACATTGTTAAGATTTAATATATTTAGAGTACCTTCAACAGAAGAAAGCAACTCATACAGGTTTGGAAACAAATTGAAGTGGAGTAAAATAACAAAAAATATATATTTTTGGGTCAATTATGAAAGAAATTGAATTCCACTGAATAATGTTTCTTTTTTTTTCTCATTCAGTGTCAGTGAAGCCAAATGAAAAACATTACAGAGTGTTATGTATACAAATATCTTTTAGTACTGAACGTCTCTAGTTTCAGAATCATTTTTAACAGCTGATTTTGCTTTAATTTTCGTTAGAGCATGCTCAACTAGATAATTATGTATCAGAAGATGATAATGAAGAAGGTGCTGATGATGACGAAGAGGAGAATGAAGAGGATCTTCAAGGAGAAGACCATATATTGGATTGCAAGGTGAGATTATGTTCAAATTAGTATAATAAAACATATAGGTCCGGTCCTTGGTTCTGATTGGTTGAGCCGTGGTCAGAGCTGTTGTAAAATACTCAACAAACACACACCTTTTGTTTACATCTGTGTGTTGCTCAGCAACCACAACTGTTTCGTAAGTATTGTTAGAATAATGTTTTTATTAATATCATTACATGTAATTAGCTTGGTTTGTTTAGTGAAACCTTGGTACATATATTTATAAAAGCAATAAGCCCTGTGAAGCTGAGTTTATAGCAGCTATGGGGGTTTCTAACAACGCCCTTCAGACATTATAAATTCATCATAAACCATGGCTTCTTGGGGCGTATTTTGTCTGAGATGGCCCTAGATTTGTAGAATTATGTTTTTTACAAAAAAGGAAAATATAGTTATTTTGGAGATACTTAAGCACCAGGATAGAACTGTGATCTTATGAACAAAGGCTACATGATTTTGGGGGGAAATGTGTATTGGGATTCTGTATGTTATATAATAATTTAGGGATTAAATATTATGCAAAATATTAAACCAAATAAAAAAACATACATTTTTCACTATAAAATTCTATAGTATTTTATAGTGAAAAAAAATATTTATAGAAATAAAAATGAATATTTTATGGTTTTCTGAGTTCAAGCTGTTTATTTGGTTGTGTAAAACATCGTGTTTTCTGGTGTACTGATTAAAAGCTGTTTTCTATGAGGGTGACTCAGGATTGTGTGTTCTGTGTTCAGGGCGCTGATTTTGATATTTCTGAGTCAGAGAAACGTGACCTAAAGAGGATGAAAACTCTGGAGCGAAAAGCAAGGATGAGTGAAATCCAACGCTTCCACAAGGCTCAGGTGAGCAAGATCAGACTCCTCCACGACCACAGAAGAAGTCTGAACAGTGACTGAACATTTCCCACAATTGTAATAAATATATGCAGTAAGGTCCATTATTAAACATTAATATTTAAACATTAATAATTTATCAATTGAGAAAGTAAAGAAACGTTTATTTGATTCACAGCTGCTACATGTAGTGTTCTGACCTCGAACAACCCAACTAGGCTAGCCTAGATTTTACCGCAAACTTGCGACTAGTTAACTTTCTACAGAGACACAATCGCGTTTGCTAAGGGTCACGACATGGAGGGGAGGGGCTGTGTGTGTGTGTGTGTGTGAGTGTGTGTGTGTGTGTGTGTGAGAGGGAGAGACGCATGAGTGACCGAGAGATGAAGAGAGAGCAGGGAAAGGAAATGCAGTTGAACGAATTCCCTGCGTGTTTTACATAGTGTACAAAAGAATAACGAAACGCAATATGGGACGGTCGGTATAGATTTTTTTGTTTTTTTTGGTCGGTGTTGAATCTGTGGTGGTCGGAATTTAATCTGTGGCGGTGCGCCAAACAGGTCGTCTACGAGTCATTTAGCACCAGATTCCCGTAGATGGTAGTTTCGCACCAGTGGCTCCTCAGCCAAGCACACCAAATGTCTGAACCTGCGGTTCCTCTCGTACTGAGCAGGATTACTGTTGCAACACCATGCAATCATGAGACGCAGGGCTGTAGTCTGCTACAAGTACACTTATGTTTCGGGATCAATAATCATATCAGGCCCTGTGCAAACCGAGCTCTCCCTGCACTCCAGCAACCTCACCTGAAACGAGAGACTGGACATGACAGTACCAGGGAGAAGGAAGACCCCGCCAAGCCCGCTCCACCCAGCACTGAACTGGGTTGAACTTATCCCAAGGAGTGCCCAACCGGCCTGAACTTACGTCAAGGGGCACCGCACCGGCCTGAACTTATCTCAACTCAACAGGTCCCGGAGACCAAGGCCCGACCAAAAAAAGTTTTCACCCCAAACCTCCGCAGCAACCCCGGGCGCGGCCCAACCCTAGGACAGAAACGAAGGGGAAAGCTCCTCCTTTAGTTCACCTAAGACATAGGTATTGAAGGTTTCTCGTCCACTCGGCCTATCCCCCCTTACGAAAGGGAAGGGGCCCCAAGGACATGGGATTGATCCATGATTCATTCCACCGTTTTCGCTGAGAAATGGGCAGAGTCGAGAGCGCCAAAGGCGAGAGGGTCAGTCTTAACTTCGGCTCACCGCCTCAGGCAACACCCGAGCTGGAATTCACCAGTACTCCCCGCACCAATTCACCACATGACAAAGACAATCTACTACATCGGGAGCCGAGAGGGTTGTGTAACCAGCTCAGGCGGCGCCGTAACCTACCCCCATCACAGGGGCCGGGGGCATGCGTTACCTGATGCCAGCCCACTGTTGGCTTCAGGCCAGTGTGTGAGGCCAAACAGACCCACGGACCCGAACTACCCATCCCAGGCAGGAGACAGCTGGAAAGGCCCTGCAGACCCGTAAGTCTCGCCCATCTTTCCCTGGGCACCGGAATCGGTTCTTAGCTGTGATGGTGGGTTGGCGAGACCGAACTGCCCGTATCTCAATGTCCTGAACCAACTGGCCAACACCCATCTCTCGATAAGAGACAACTACACATACCTTGTCCGCCCAACTGACCTTGTCCGCTCTTGCGATATAGACATCACCCAGCACCCCAGTTCCCCAGTGCCGTGGCCCTTGGTGACTGCGCTGGTTCCACCCTCTCCGGGTTATAAGAACGCAAGCTATGAGATGGTTCGAATAGTCTTTCGCCCCTATACCCAGGTAGGTCAGGACCGCTGTGGGTCTCCACCAGAGTTTCCTCTGGCTTCGCCCTGCCCCGCCCTGCCCAGGCATAGTTCACTATCTTTTGGGTACCATCGCACACGCTCTAGCTCCACCTGCCTGGCGTATTTAAGTTTCTACTGAAACAAATAATATGCAAGTGATCACAATGGTGCCTCAGTTAGGTGTCTAAGAGCGCCTAATCTAATTAGGTTAAACATTTAAACTAACATGTGATGTGCTTGCCTTGAACTGTTTTGAGCAGGTTGTCATTATTTGAGAAGGCTAAATTATTTCAACATTGGCTGTGATCAACTCGCTACCGCTGGCCACTAAAAGATTGCGATAAGTGTGTAGTCTAACCTCGAAGGAAATCCTGCCGATTAAAATTGATTTTGATTTCGTTTCTGTTTTTGTTCCAGTTAAATGTCATTTGTTTTCATTCCTTGAACCGGTTCAGAGCCCTGATTTTAAGTTTAAGCAGTATTAGTGAATGTTGACCTTAACTAAGATTAAGAAATGCCTTAGAAGTGTTTGTCATTGTTAATTCATGTAAACAGAAGTGTGACCGAGAAAAGAAACATTAGCATCATTTTATATCATGTGATTCAAGTGTGTTCATTCTTATTTGGTCATGCTGTCCTGGTTGTGCCGCCCCCACAGACGATTCAGAGACGCCTGGATGAGATAGAAGTGACCTTTAAAGAGCTGGAGGAGAAGGGAGTGGAGCTGGAGAGAGCTTTGAGAGGAGAGGCTGGTATGACAGAAATCCACATTCACTGCTAATGACTTCACTTCATCATATTCTACAGCAGTCAGAGTCACACTGAAACCCTCACTAACCCTCATAGCGCTGAGACGTCTATTAAATCTGAATGTAAAGAAATTTATATGCAGGCAAAGATATACCAAATTAATCCAATTAAAATACCAATTAAACTCTATTAATATAATCTTGAGAACGTGAAAACTTAATTTGTCATAATAATAATAATGGTGCCGGGCACTGATTAATCATGATAAGTAAAATATTATAAAAAAATTTAATATTTTGTTCACTTAATATATGTGTGTGTACTGTGTATATGTATTATGTATATTTAAATATATATTAAATATTAAAAAAAAATCTTTATACATATACAATTTATATATTAAATTTATTTTTCTGTGTAAAATAAGTAATATCAATATAAATAGATGCATTGTATTTTTTCATTATTATTAATTAATTATAATTTATTATTATTATTATTCATTGAATTATTTCAGGCTAGGTATTGCTGCATATGGTCTAACAAATGAAATAAAATAAATGTCTTAATTTTATAAATATCTGTAATAAAATATATAATATTAAATATGTCTGATTCGTTCAAATTATTTAATATAATTCATAAATTAGAATCTTTTTTTTATTTTTAAATGAATTTCCGTAATTATTCTTTTTTGAAATACAGAGTTTATCATATGATTATCATGTTTTTTAATAGTTAATTATTGAATTTGAAAGGAATTATAAATAGTCCATCTGATAATGAAGTCATAAGCTTCATGTAAAAGTAATAATTAAATTATTTTTAGAATTATTATTAGTGTCTAATTTTGTTTCTTTTTATTAATTTGCATTTATCATTTATTTTCATTCCAGCATTCAACAGATGTATTTGTAACATAAGACATGTATTTTTAGTTTTTTCCAACAATTTTTATTAGATCTTTTCACAAGTAACTTAATACTAAAGATTAACACTTGTGTTTTACTGTATTTATTCATTGCATATGAATTTCTTCAAGTAAGATCAATTTTAAAGCTTTTTTGTGTCCAGCATGCATGGACACTTCAATACTGTTTCGTAAGCATCCCAGAATGCACTTGAGTGAAGCCAAAGGGTGTGGAAATGTGTCCGAGAATAAAGAGATCCTGTTTTAACTCCGTTTTAGGTTCAGACCCTGAAACGATTGATCAGTGGATTGATCTGGTCCAGGAGAAGAACAATCTGCTCTCGGAGGAGTCGGATCTCATGGTTGCGTAAGTCTAAACACTCTGATAAAGCAGTCATGTCTGCATTAATACAATTCACATTCAGGAGCTCAATAGCAGTTATTGCTCCAAGTGCATCATCTATTTCTGCTTGCGTTGAAGAAAAACCGCAAGTCTCCCTGAAAGCCAGCTCGTCGTCTTGTTGCCCCTGGCAACCTCTTCCTTCTGCCTGTCTTTGACGAGCGCTAATGCTTAAGATGAATGCTTAGAGTGGCCTCATTTATTTAACCCACCGCTTTGCATGTATTTAGCATATATTGTGCACAATTTGGATCCTATGCAGAAACTAAATTACAGGCTGTGCTAACAGCAGCAGAATATATTTGTGTGATTCTGGTTTTGTGTTTCAAAGGTCTCGACAGCTGGAGCTGGAAGACAAACAGAGCATGTTAGAGATGGAGCTGCGGAGATACATGGAAATGGATGGTGCGAAGTGAAAACACTCTATTATTACTAATATTACAGCTTTCCAAATAGTATTATTTGTCATTATATACTCATCAAATTAAAATGTAACTTAAAAATGTTTTATTTTATTCTGATTAACATTTTTATTGCTAAAAATAATATTAACACAAAATAAAAAAGGCAAGAAATAATATAATATTTAATAATACATATTTCTAATTGATTTGAACAATTTCCTTTCAATATTTTAAAATCAGAAGAAAGTTATTTTTGAAATCAAAATACAGTGTTCTCTTTATATTATAGTCATGGCAATTAATATGAGGTCATGAGAGTGCCACGTATATTTAGTAATAGTAATAAGAATAATTAGAAGAATAGAAGTCGTCGTTATTATTATTATTTTTGTTGTTTATCTCCTTTTACACTATGAACAAAAAAAAGGTGTATACAGTGTGTGTATATATATATATATAATGTTAGATAAGTGACTTAGTATTATGAATCAAGTATTTTTAACAATTTAAGTAGTTATTTATAATAATAATAATATAAATCGTTGTTGTTGTTTAGCTGTGGCATGTGCTCAAACACAAAAAGCCAAAAACTATTATTTTGTTTTAAATGTTTATATTATTACATATTTCTAATCATTTAAGTATTTAATAATATACAAGTATATAATAAAATAAATAAATAAATAAATATATTGTGTGTGTGTATGTCTAACGGTGTATATAATGTGTAATAATTATATATTTTATATATAACATATGTAATATATAAATTATTGTTGTTGTTTATGAACTGAAAGTTGGAGTATTTAAGTTACAGTGTTAATTTGAATAATTTATGTCAACATATGCATTAATGGGTTTCTATGTTCTTGTGCGTGTAGACTCTGAGAAAAGCCCCGAGCAGCGAGAACATGAGAACCAGATCCTGCAGGAGATGCTGGACGTGGTGGACATGAGGGACTCACTGGTGGCCTTCCTGGAGGAGAAGAGGTTGAAGGAAGTCAATGATGAACTTCTGGGGAACTCAGTGCTGGAGGCCAAGAGACATTCAGTCGCAGCATCCCAGGTGCTCTGGGAGTAAGACCCTTTTTCTGAATGCCAGAGTAGTTCACCATCAAGCTCATCATTTACCCATCCTCATGCCTTTACAAACAATCTGGGACTTCTCTTTTGTGGAAAACAAAAGGGAAAAGTTGCACGATGTTCTCTTTTCCATACAATAAAGGTCTGGCAAATTCTAGTAGGACAAAAAGCACTCCTTGAAGCCACTTGATTAATGGGACATTCTATTAGGCTTATTTATTAGTTTTAGAGGTTGTTTTCTGTCTCAAATCCTAACTCTGTTTACTTTCAGTGATGCCAAAAATATAACGCTTCTCATGTGCCTCATAACCAGTTTTGCAGTACTTCAAATTTTCAGTGAAGCATGACTTGGTGTCATTTTTGAGCCTCGGTAGCTCACCGTTTACTTTTATAGCATAGTAAATAAAAAGAAAGTCTAAATGCACTCTTTGAAAGAAACAATACAGGCTGACCACAAGAGGGTGAGTAAATGATGGCAGATGATTTATTTCTGGGTGAACTGTCTCTTTAAAGACTCGCTTCTGTCACACAATAGAAACAAACCCAATGACTCGCAGGCACAAACGCATACATTGCACATCTTTGTGCAGAGACTCTGCTCTTGAAAACCAAAGAGTTGAACGCATCTGGACACAGATTTGGAAAGCAGTGGTAGCCGCTATGGCCTCGCTCCGAGAGACACCGGCTTTTAAATGGATACGGAAATGTTGTGGAACTGCACATCCGTCCCAGCCTTCACTGCCCGGACACGGCCTTCAAACGAACACTTCCGCTCAAACACACGGACTTTAGGGCAGATCGTGTTGCATCTCGCATTTTTATAAGAGTCTAAAAGGTCACGTATGTTCTAGATATCAAAGTTATTAAAGCTCGTTTCTGACACACGACTTAAAAGATGGAAACGTTTTTCTCTCACGATTCAAACTCAAGTCCAAACTGCAAGATGTAGTTGGGGGGAAAAAATTAACTAAATAATAATAATAATTGTGAGAAGCAAACTCAAGGAAAAGAAAAGAAAAGTCTGGCTCGGAAAGGTTAACGTGACTATTTCACAATTCTAAATGTTTTATCGTGAAGTGTCGTCAGAATTCTACGATTATAAAGCCGGAACTCCTTGACAATTGCTACTTTTAATCTCAGAATTCTAATCTGGAATTAAATTTGGAAAATGTAACCTTAAAAAAACGAGTCCGAATTGTGAGATTAAAAAGTTGCCATTTAACTTTTATTTGTTATTCTGTGGCAGAAATAAGCTTCCACACCAACAATCCTCATTAAAAGAGATTATATAAAGGTATTTACATATTTATGATGTCGTATTTGGCAGAAACGGTGTAGCCTGATGCCAGTATCATGTCTTAAACAGCACTTGCATTGTATAATTATTAAATATAGTACAGCTTTGCAGCAAAAGATTCAATATCACAAGGAGCTTTCGTGCCATGTGCAATTGTTTTGGTTTTTTTTCTTGTATGTGATTGTATTTTGTTATTCTTCTGAAATTCACATTGTTATTATAATTTATTGTTTTGATATTTTCTGCACGATTATGGTTTTGACTCTCAGGGGTTCATCTGCCTGGATCGGTTTCTAATTTCGTATCATTGTTTGAAACAGTTTGTACGATATGTAATACTCCTTCGTGGATTCATTTGGGCAGACACGAAGAAGCAGAAAGCCTGCTTTCCTTTGCTGTATGAAATGGCCACAGGGAATTATTACTTGGTCTTTTTTCTTGTGTTGATAAAGTGGTTTTCGTTTTTGAGCACTGAGAATAATTAGCGGCATTAATTCTTGTCAGAGAGCGATTTTGTGCTGGTGTTTTGGGAACAGTGGTGTGATATCTGCAGTTTGCTTTTGCTCCCTGGTTGTGTTTCTTTTCTTTAAATCTGTTCACACACACAGCAGAGGTTTCTTTTCTATGGGGACGGTAATTCACTCAATATGCTAATAAAATATCTAGCACTTTATGTTTGGTGTCAGCGCTGTGGAAATGGCCTTGATTTTGAGCATTGACGTCAGGGCTGCTTTTATTCATCAGTGTATGTGAAACATTAGAACACCCTTCGAGAAGTACGCATGTTTTCACATGACCTGTACTTGAATGCTTAGTAGAAGATGCTTTACTGCAGAAATACTGGTTGGATATTAGTATGCTTTTCTACACATACTACAACGTTTGTCTGCTAATGTGTCAGTGTGAAATCTACTACATTGCTGTGTCATAAAATGTATTTTCTGTTATTGCCCTTTTTGCTCTAGTGCAGGGGTAGACAACATCAATCCTGGAGTGCCAGTGTCCTGCAGAGTTTAGCTCCAACCCTAATCAAACACCTGAAGAAGCTAATCAAGGCTACAGGCAGCTGAGGTTTATTTTCAGGGTTGGAGCTGAACTCTGCAGGACATTGACACTCCTGGGGCCGGTTCCATAAAACAAGTTTACCAAATAAGCCAGGCTTATGGCAGATAGTCTGACTTATGTTAATACAAATGAACTGGCAATAAGTCAGACTAACTCAAATAAGCCTGGCTTATTTGGTAAACTTGTTTTATGGAACAGGCCCCAGGTCTAGTCTATTGTAGCTTTCAAGTGTTTGTTTTTTTTGCATCCCCCCACTAGAGGGCCTCCTTCATCAGTGAGTGGATTCACAAGGACCAGGACCAGGTTTGATTCTGACATTGGTGGAGACAAAACCAGAGACATGCTGTATAAATGTAATGGCTTTAAATGCGTGCTGTCAGGCGATTGACCACATATGAGGTTACATACACTTATGTAAACCCAAACGTTTATTTAAGAGGCGATTCATTGTTTGACTACTAATTGATGTAGATAAATATATTAAAACCATCCAATTGCTCTGTTAATCCTAAAACATTCAAAACCGTTTGCTACACTAAATAGTTTAACCATGGTATTTGTTGTAAAACTGGTTAAACAATTGGTAATCAGTGCGCCAAAAAACTAGTTGCTGCACTTTTAATTAAACCCTGGTTAATTTTCTTAAGAGATTTGTATCTGTGTATCTTCTTTCTTCTTTTGTTTTTATGACCGTGCTGCCTTGGTTTGATGTTTCAGAAAAGATACACTATACACACTCAAATGTTTCAGGAAGGACTCAAATGGAATCAAATGATTCAAAACTGAATGGGTTTAAATGGATGATAGAGTTACTCTTCTGAAGACGTGAAATAACGTGCGTGTATTTGTAATAACCCGTCTGTCACAGGGCTCCGTGGTGAATACAGTCCCCCTGTAGTGAATCCATACGTTTTTGTATGATAAATATCCATATTTCAAACGTAATAAGCACTTTTCAATCATGTCTATGGAAACTGGAAGCAGTCCGGGAGGATACCGTGAGACGCGTTGTGTCGTGTGATTAGTGAGGAGTGCAGAGAGAGAACAACACAAAACACCAGTCAGGAATGAGAAGCACAAACTGAGGATTTGTAAAGAAGGGAACAAGGTTTCCTTTCAAACTACATTTCCCAGAGGCGCTCGTGGTTCCCCGGTTTCAACGTACAGCAGACCTGAGAGAAAAGTGCCGTGAAGTTTCTAATATATGTATATATTTAGCATAAATGCATGGATTTGCTACAGGAGGACTGGACGATTTTCATTATAACTCCGATTGGATCAGTCTGATAGAAGAGCTCACATACAACTAGGATGCTTGAAAGGTGAGTGAAAGACATGATCATTATTGGGTGAAGTATCCCTTTAAACCATCCACCTGCAGCAGATCTTGGATCCGTTGACCTCAGAAGGATGTTGGGAACTGAAACAGCAGCACACACTGCAGACCCACACACGGTCAAGTGAGATGGAGTTCGCGTTACATCAGGTCAGATTTACTCAGCAGCTATCTGTCTTCATCTGTGAGTACAGATCCATCTGTGTGCTGCTCAATCAAGAGCTCTTCTGCAGCACAACAGATGCTCGTTTGATTTGATGAGCATGTGCCTGCTTCTCAGTCAAGGCCTTTTTAATCACTGATACATTTTAAATTACATTTGCTGATCCTTCTCAAGAGAATCAATTTGATTTGAGAAAGACAGAGAGAGAGGAAACTGATTATAAAATAGTCTGTTTCAAAGCTTTTGGACACAATCTAATGTTCAAAAATATATATTTTTTTTCTCATATTTCTACTTAAACCACACACATATATATATATATATATATATATATATATATACTTTTCTTTTACTTTACCTTCTATATAACTTCATATAAAGGTGATTGTCAAAAAAAAATTGTGCTGTAAAAAAAAACATTTTTTAAGCAAAATGTGTGTAAAATGGCTATACTATTTACACTGTATTTATAATATACATCTAATTTGCATATCAATGTGTCTTTGGGGCAACATTTAATGAACAAATAAGTGCAATAATGGCATTAATAGTTAACAAGATTTTCATAATAATATAGGAATATGAACCCCATAACATTGTCCTGAGACAAATATATATATATATATATATAAATATATGAAGACTTTATTTGCACAAACTGATAACAATTTAGGCTAATCAATAACTCTTCATTTGTGTATAAACATAATTCATGTTTTTTTCACAATCAATTTTTTTCATTGTGCATTCC
Source organism: Enteromius unitaeniatus (assembly GCA_032359435.1). Lineage (NCBI taxonomy): Eukaryota > Metazoa > Chordata > Actinopteri > Cypriniformes > Cyprinidae > Enteromius > Enteromius unitaeniatus. Next base: position 15,846,276 of record JAUMHI010000069.1, read on the forward strand.
ACTTAATCTCAATTTCTATATATATATATGTACACACACACATACAAAATTATTAATTTTAAATAATCATTACACTTATATTTTTTGTACTTTTCCATAATTATTATTATTTTTTTTTAAATAGTTTATAAAACAAATGATAAAATAAAAGCTGGTATTACTAACTATAATATAATCTATAAATTTATGCAAGCACCCTTTCTGAAAAATAGTGGCATATGGTGCAGAATAAGTGATTTGTTTGTTTTAAAGAGTATGGTTCTCGACAGGCAGTCTGTCAGCTTGATGACTAACACATTTAAATGAGCACAATTCATAACATCAGTGTTCGACATCACACAAAACCATAAGTCTGTGAGCTGTGCATGACCTGAAACACCTTCACTTATCCTTATTACTGAGTGGGTGATGTGTCCTGCCTGTGTGCTTCTGATGGATGGGGTGTTCACTGATTACGAGAGAGCGAGCAGATGTGATTGATAGCTGTTATGAGACAGACCATTTCTGAGGAAGCGTGTTTTCAATTACAGCGACATAGTGGTACCTAACCTATTCTTCAAATGATATATATATAAATTATACTGTATCTGACATACATACATTCTCACCAACGCTGCAGTAAAAAGTAATAGTGTTAAATATTATTATTATTATTGTTTTTTTTTATTGTTTTTTATTTCATTATTACTCCAGTCTTCAGTGTCACGTGATCCTTCAGAAATCATTCTAATAACATTTCAGATTATTGTATGTTAAAAAACATTTTTGTACACATTTTCCATCACAACTGTTATTTATATATTGTCTATTAATGGTTAACTTTTATATAGCATGAATGATAATTCATAATAAAATAGTATAATGTACTCATGCACATTAATAAGATACTAAAAATGCATTGCTCACATAAAAAACCAGCACATGGCTTGCAAATATAGTTCAAGTGGTATTGTTATGATCTCCTTTTTTTGTTGTTGGGGGGAAAAGCTTAAAAAAAAAAAAAAAACCCATAGAGGTTTGTGTGAAGTTTATGTGTCCTGTAACTTTCTCTCTTTTCCTCTATTAGCGTCTGTCACACCTTCAACCGAACACAGTTAGAGAAGACGCACACATCAGTCTATCACTGTTCATGAGCGTGACATCACTGTCAGATTATGACTGGTTTTAGAGCTGTTTTACTGCAGAGGCTCAGTAGAGGTTTGTCAGAGGTAATCAGCTTTGAATGAGTGTTCTGTAAATTGCTTTAATGGTATTGCATTTCACCATAAAAAAAACAACTGAGAATGGGTTTATTAAAGGTGAAGTGTGTTTTATTATAAACACCTTGAGAGTGAGAATGAATAGGGAATGAATAGAGATTTAAGCTCGATTTTTGTTTTTTGGTTCATGGGTAGAAAATGGATAAATGACTCGAAATTTTGTTTTCCACTTGTGGGCGGTCATGACATCGATTGGTCAACCTAATCTGAGCTTGTGGCGTCATCATCAGTTCATTCAGCTAAATAAAAGTCTTCTGCTGCTATATCAGTATTTATCAATATGTCAGCTTTCTCTGCAGCCTAAACGTGTTTCACAGAAATAATTATTTCACAAATATTAATAATGATGATTAATCAGTAAAAATGACAGCATAGGCTATTTTTTTTCCACCAAATAGTGCTGGTGCCTCGGTGTCCTGCTGAGCACGCTTTAGATTCTCATCCAAAACGTAAATATACCACATCATCTATTTATTTTACGTAAACATATTATGATAGTACAGTCATTGTGTGTGTAGTTTATGATCAGCTCTGTCTGCAGCTGGCTGCTTGCTTGTTACTTTAAAACACAAAAACTTATATTTAAGGAACAGAAATGCTCCAAACGTTTTTTGTTTTTTTTTCTAAATTAAATATACAACAAAATGAAATGTAATTATTTTGCTATTTCACATAAATCTGAACGATTTCAGGCTAGGTCCTAAGCATCTCGGGTCAGGGATAGGGCCAGACTAGGGCCTGTGTATTTGATTAAAAATTGTATTAAAAATTTATTTAATAGATCTATACAATCTGTCATTTACATTTTGAGCAAGCAAAAAAAGATTCAGTCTTATGTCTGAACCAAAGCAACTACTTCATTAGTTTTCTTGGCTGATGTTTCAATCCTTCAAGATATGATGTCAATAAAGTGCCTAGTTGGAGGTAGAGCAGCCATCTAAGTTGAGTTTCAATCACAATCGTAAGAAATGAGTTGCTTGCTTCTGGTTTTCCTGCAAAACCACCACATCTCTAATTATTTAATCAAACTATTCAGAAGTACTCCAGATCATATTCCATTACAAATGAACATCAGAAGTGGTGTGTAGTTGCTGTGTGACAGTAGTTGATATGTTGTCCCTGAGAGAGCCACTCACTAACAGGTTTATGTGTTAATGTCAGGACTAAAGGGAGCCAAATACAGCTTCGAGAACTCACCCACGATGGCTTCTTCATGAGGCACTTTTCTAGCATCGCTGGAGCAACATTTGCCTTCACTGGTGAGTACCTTTGCTGGATTGAAAGCATGCACCAAAGATTTAAATGCTGTTAAACTGGAGTTAGCACGATTCGTTTTGAGGCATATTATAATAATAATGACATACTACAAACTATAAGTATAAGTTTTCCTTTGCCCATGCTCTTCTCTTACAGCTGGATTTAAAAATTAGACTTGGCATACACCTTTCTGTGAAATAGCTTGCTCTGAAGTATTTTTTATTTACTTATTTATTGTACACTGAATTAGTAAACACATGAAATATGTATTTTTTTGCCACAGATTGGGAAGTGCCTTTTTCTGTTCTAAAGAAGGAGATGTCCCAATACTTTTGACCATATAGTGTATGTACAAGTCATTGGTGTTCCTTTAAAATTAGAAGCACACAATTCCCTAGAATATCATTATATGCATACGTATTAAGGTTTGCACTCATTAAAGTAGTCAGATTTGTTCACTGAAAGCGGAGGATCCAATACTTTTGGCAATATAGTGCATCTTGTCTGAAAACAAAACTGCCCTGAAATACACAGTGACACGTGACCTGAAAAACTGTTCAATTACCGTGATAAAACTTACTTTATATTTGTGCCAGATATTGCGCAAAATGATGACCACAGTGATCACAGCAAGAACAACAAGAGCAGCAGCAACAACATTTGTGGGTTCACTGGATTTTTCCGTGTTGTTGAAGGAATTGTCTGAGATTGAGTTATAGTCTGGTGTTTCAGTACTGAATTTTGAGTTTGTTTCTTGTTGAGATTCTTTGCTGATGGTAGAGTGTAATTCTGTAAGAGTCAGAAGAGCACAGCATTTTATAAAACGTTAGTCTTAACTTACAGCTCACCTGAACCTCAGAACAAACAAAAACACGTGTCAAATGTTATTAGTAAGCCCAGCAGAAAGCTGACATTGTATCATACTCATGGTTGACAGTAACGTTATAGCATTTGTTTTCTCCTTGTATGGTTTTGCACTGAAGCATCTGTTGTAGATGACTTTATATATGATCAGATGGCCAGCCTCGATTGAAACTTCAGGTCTTCTTGATCTGGTGCTGCAGCTGCCATTAAGGCCACAGTATTGACCTATGTTAATGCTGTTTGTCCTGTTTTTACCAATCCAGACGTTGTGAATGGTAGGACAGCATTTCCCCCTGCAATTACATCCACCTTTTTGCATTCTGTACAAGAACCTGTCAAAATAAATATTTTAATATTTGAATACAAAAATATGGTACAAAAAAAGTAACATTGTACCCTGAACTCCCTGTCTGTTATTCTGAAGTAGAAATGACACAAGGGGGCTAATAAATCTGTTAAGGGGATATTCCTTCATAGACATCAACAAAACTGTAATGTTCCCAGGTCCAGAAACGTGACATCAGGGGTTCAAACTGATGTCACATGGACTATTTTAGAGGGTTACAGAGCTTTGAGATCACATAGAAAAATATCTTCACCTTTGTTCTAAAGATGAATGTAGATCTTACAGGTTTGGAGCGACAGTAAGTTTAATTTTGGGGTCAACTAACCCTTTAATTTGCCAACAAGGTTGATTATCTATTTGGATCATCTCCAAATGGCAATATATAATATGTTAAGCAACTTTTTTCAAATGGTTCCTCGTTAAAAGAATAGGCTATGCCTAAAAGCTGCTATATTTAGCAGTTGTAGATTATCAAGAAATCTAGTGTGTCTTAATCTAACGAGTTGCCCACCAAAGCAGCATGCTTCATAAGACAAGCCCACAATGCACTGCAACATGCTTGGCAAAAAAATCTGTTCAAGAGCAAACATGAAGCGACAGAGATTAAGGAATGTTGTTAATCGTGTTATGTCATCCAGAAAGCATGTGTGCTGAGTATTACCTCTGCATTGTATGTGTGATGGTTAGAGATGGATAATGTGGGTGCCGTGTATGTCAGAATGGCCGCTGGCTATATGCTAACATTAGAATCTCCTGTGGTTCAAGCGCTCTTCGTTGGGAGCGTGTCACATCAGTCATTAAGGTTATGATAGATATAGTCTAGTCTCACATAGCCAGAGCTTCAGAATGATGGCAGAAGCCGGTTTAGCAGTAAGAAGTTTAACCAATGATTGCATGTGCATGATGACAGACCACGTGTTTGCTCACTCACTTCAAAAATGGAGGCAGTATACAGTATAGCACAGACACGATTTAACTTGAATACCCAAACAATTAACACAACATAAATCTGACTTACCAACGGCAAGCATCAGCATGCTTACTAAACCGAATAACAGACGCATCTTTATGTCAGATCACATCAGAGTTATGCTTGGACTCACTTAAACGCTTGTCCCTCCCAGTGAAATAAAGAGGAAGTGCCAGTACTCCTCTGTTTTATATATATATATATATATTAAATAAATAAAATACTTTTTTCTAAATACAATTTATGTAAAGTGCCATAATCAGTTAATAATTAAATAATAATTTTCATAAAAATAAGCACAAGTTAAGCTGCAGTTCCAAAGACGACCACAGGGCCACACCAAGGACCACTAAATCTCCTGCCTGTACTAATACAGATCCATTCATAATCACTAAACCACTGATCAACCATCAAATATCTAAATCACTTTCAGCCAGCATCCATTATAAAACACTCTTGTTTATTAGGACTTGGTGATATATATCGAACGATATATTATGCGCATCTCGTTTATAAGCCAAATACTCGCTGAAAGATTTAACAACATCTGGACGCAAGTCACTATTCTATCCAGTTTACCAGTTTAAAATGATGTGATTGCAAAAACCTGCTTGTTCATTTTTATTTCATTCGTTTATTAGTAATAAATAATTCATTATTATTCTACTATGTCTTGCAAAAAAAACACAACAGTGTTAATTTATGGTGGGTGGCACCCACATTAAGTTGCACTAACGCCAGCGAATGTACTGGAGTGTGTTCCTCCACGGCCTCCATTCATGCTCACTCCAGAAAGCTGCATTATTGTAGAAAAGGCATGTTAAAGCTTGTTTGAAGCCTGTGATGGACTGGGAGAATGTAGTCTGGTCAGACAAGACTCAAATCTAAATGATACCAACGGTGAAGTTTGTAGATGGCCTTCATGAAAATGTGTAGTGCAACCTTAATGTTTCAAACTATTTTTTTTTTTCGTTCATTTTATGTAAAAGTTACAGAAACCAAGAGGTGCCCCCTATAACTGATTAAGCAGTAGGCCTGTTAAAAAAATATAGATAGACCACGGATTACAAAAGTGCAAATGATGACAAAAAGAAGACAGCAAAAGTGTTGCTGCTGCATTCTAATGTAAGAAGTTGCAATAAATTAGAAAGAAGCTGCAGGTTGTCATTCTGTCTGTATTTAATGATTTGTAGATAATTAATAGATTACACTTTCATGAAAACCTGTAGTTTGAAAAATTGCAGTTGTTTAAAAGGTACCTTTATAAGCACATTTCGCTTGATATAATGTAACTTAACTGGCTGGGATGCTCAGTGTTTGGCCAGACTGAGCCACAGAAGTATAACACTCTTCAGCAAATCTTTTACTTCGTTTATCCTGCAGAATATAAATGAGAAAATGACGAATGCACAATGTAGATCTACACTAGCACTGTACTTTACTACTATATTCAATATTTACTTTCCTCTTCTCAATTGTGTAACATTAAAATCTAACTGAGGCATCAATATCTTTGTTCATACTGTACATGTAGAGTTTGTAAGCCAATTGTTCCACATTAATAGCAGGCATTTTGAAGACCATCAGTGTGAGTCCTGCTGTGCTGTGAGCACTTTTAGCCATTTAGGGGCTGTTTGACTTGGCAGAGTGACTGATGGGTCACTGGCAGGACAGATTTACAGCAAATACAACTGAACTACTGCCAAAGAAAAACAGGAAGAAATCCAGGAACTAAACGATTCTTCCAAAACAGATTCCCTGTTGTAGTCACATATAAGATTTATTCAGCTGGAAGTTAGATGAAATTGCCTGATAAGAGACCCACAGGGGTCCAGCAAAACCATTTAAAGAGCTGAAAATAAAAAGACTGAGCTGTTGGATTTGCGTAAGTCACCCCGTCTCAGGTCAATGATGCAAGGTTAGATTTTAGCTGCATTAGTTCAGCATTTTCTCTGGGACGAATCTTCACATGCAAGAGGATCCAAAAGACTTATATGTTTTTATATATTCGCGCAGTACAGATTAATAATTTGGGTGCACTTTTTAAAAGATACTTCCCTTTAGAAAGGGTGCATGAAATTTGTAGTTGTAGTTTCAACATAATAGAAAATATGTCTTAAGCAGCAAATCAGCATATTAAAATGATTTCTGAAAGATCACGTGACACTAAAGACTGGAGTAATGATGCTAAAAATTAAGCTTTGATCACAGGAATAAATAACATTTTTATATAGAAAAAAAAGCCATAATAATATTTTTACGATATTACTGTTTTTATTGTATTTTTGATCAAACAAATGCAGTCTTGGTAAGTTCAATTTCACAGTTAATTAGAAAGCAAGTACCATGCTAATTAAATACTAAAATAGTATAGGCTTATAAAACGTACTCCAGTACTTTGAAAAATCATTTTAGTGTAGAATCAATAACAATCCAAAATATATTAGTCAGAATTGTAGAGTAGGCTATATTAAATGTCAGTTTATTATTCTTTTCTTGTTTCTCAGATGAAAGTGTCTTGTTATGAAGATTGTTATGAACACTTTCAGACATGAATCTGTCAGAAAAACATGTCTGTATGGTTATTCGATCTGTGTAATTACTGTAGATATTAGTTTAGGTAATGAACGACATCTGAAGCAAACACGGTCAGTTAATTTACTTTGCACTGGAAGTGAGAAAGTGATTCACATCCTCTGTGAAACCCTCCTAGGTGGAAACTGGTTCCTCTTCTCCACTTTCATATTCCCATTTACGCAAATCACCGTCCCTGAAATAGAGGTATCAAGAGATCTTCATGTCCGGTTATCTGCCATGTTTCCTCTCCCCACCATGGCAACACCGTACACAGAGTGTTTTAATGAGAGAAGCGTCTCGCCCAGGTTCATCATTCCTCCCAGGACACACAAGACAACATCTCGCACACAAGTCAGACTTCCACTGGCTTTCCTGAGAGCGATAGGTTTGTCAGCGATGCCCTCATACTTCATCAAGCAGCACAAAGCACTGCTCTGCAAAAAACAGCATCACAAAGGTAAGCTCATGTGCACTGCCAGGCAAAACAAGACATTTTCACCAAATTTATTTCAGATGCTCTTAAAAACAATTCAACGTTAAACGATTGAAATTAGTTGTATGATCTATGAATTCAATTTATGAATTTGCTCATAAATTTTTTTTTTTTTAACAATTAACTTAATTCTACTTTTTTGGTAACTTTTGAAATTGTACGTTTCTGGAAATACAACTATTATTAAAATATATAGTATAATAAATAATCAGTTAATGTAATTAACTGTAGTTCCAAATGATCAAATAATTTCAATATTATTTTATAGCCATTTTTTTTAAGAAATCAGTATTTTAATATGTACATATATATATATATATATATATATATCAGTGATGAATCCCATCCAAAATAAATGTTTTTGTTTTAATAATATACTGTGTATTTATCTATATATAAATACACACACATACAGTATTTTGAAAATATTTACATGCATATACATTTATGTTCTTATATTTTATATTACACATAAAAATATATTTCATATCTATAAATATTATATTTTTCCTTAATATATTCATGAAATGTATACACAAAAACTTTTATTTTGGATGTGATTAATTGTTTGACAGTACTAATATATTAATATATATATATATATATATGTACATGAACTATTCAAAATAAACATTTTAATAATATTTATTGTAGACATTGGTGTTTAATGTTGTAACATGCTCAGTAACAGGACGACTAAGATTTGCTGAAGCCTATTAAAGGAGGAAGTGTCCCGCTGTGCTTTGTGAGATTATCCTGACTGGCCCAACAGGTCGCATGCAATAACCTCATCCTTGAGCTCAGGGGACGCTGCGAAACAAAGCCCAGAAGCAGCCCATCACAAGTGACTGAGCGTTTTCATTTTAGTAATGACTTTTGGGTGGATTCAGATTAAATGTGTGATTGAAAAAGACAGTATGGGTTTGCTAAAGCCTTCAGTAATCTCATAAAGTCAGTTTAATGACAGTGACACGAGTACATGAGCGCTGCCTCTTACTCTTCCTCCTGCTAATGATGCTGCGCTAAACTGATCGACATTGTCTTGCTTTATTAATAACTGTCTGTCTGGCTGTTCTGTTCAATCTGGTATGAAAAGTGACCTGGATATTTTTGTAGCATTCACATGCATTAGTGCAATGATTCTGTGGTCCTGTTACCACCGCTCTCACTCACACATCTGTTTAATGCCTCATGAATATGTTTGTCTAAATAGATGGTTTTTGTTGCTAAGTATTTATGGGCTGAATACCACTTAGCAACCAAAAAGCAGTGTCATGGCATGGCAGCGTGGGAGTTTTGCACATGCAAACACATCAATTATCTTTGGTTTATTGCCAGAGAATGTGTTCATGCAGTGTCCACCATGTTTTGTTGCTTCACCTATAGTGTCAGTTTTACAATCTACATAAAAAGTAATTAGTACATGCTTTCATAAAAAAAATTAAAATAAATAATGATCCTGCTATTCAGATAATGATAACAGCTAACAGTAGCCACTGACTTCCATAGTTTTTTCGCTATACTATGGAAGTCCATTGCTACCGCCATTTGAAACCATACATATGCACATTTCCATATACAGTAGATAGATAGATATAGATATTTTAATAGTGAAATGCTATGTTAATTGGTAACAGCAAGCTCCGTCATCCACTCACACTCACTCGGGACTCTTAGATTACTTCTGGCCTTCATTTCCCATCAACCACTGCACTGTCACACCACCTCTTTGACTCTCCCTCACACGGACTCAGTATCCTATCATGCATTGCTCTCTCACACCTGCTGGCACTAGCAATCAACACCTACAGCTGCAGCTCATCACCACACTACAGTCAAACGCAAAGTCTTTTTTCATTTGCTCTGGCGATCTTTTCTAAGCGCTCCATTCCCGTGGTTGTTCTGACCTCTGACTGTTTATCCCTGGATTTTGATGGTTTGCTACCTGCCCTGATCTGTGCCTGTGTACCCCGACCACTGTTACTGTGCCTGTTTACCTGAATAAACACTGCAAATGGATCTGAACGCTCACGCCACAATCATTGCATCCATAAGCCTATCTGATAGGCCTAATTATTTTTTACTAGTAATAGATGTTTTATTTCCTTTTACAGTAAAATACAGTGTTAAAAAACATACAGTCACAGTGAAAAACCTGACATTCCCACAATTCCTTGTGCAACACTTTAGCTTCGATGGTACTTTGTTCAAATAGCACAATTTTTGTTCATTTTTGAACATTTAATAATGTTTACTGCGTTATTTTAGTGTCACATTTGTTACCGTGTTTTGTATTTGTTCTAGCTTTTAGCTCATCTTGTATGTGTTTTATTGCAAAGTGCTGGCAACCACAGCTTCTACAGTAAGTTTTTTTTGCACTTTGTAAGATGACATCACATGCAGACGGTCATTTAGAAGAGACCTCCTTCACTGACAGCTCGTGTAATCTCCAACCTGTTGGTTATTTGTGCTCCTCTCGACGGGCTTAATCTGTCCAGACTGCAGCGAGAGTCAGAGCAGGGCATCTTTTACGCACTTGCCTCTAGGTAAGTCAAAGGACCGGACGCTGACCCGAGTAAAGCCGATTTCTGTCCCATTCACAGATACTATCCGAAACGGAGTCTTCTGCTGCTGCTAGAAAACAGGTCAGACTTTAAATTACAGTGTTCATGTTGACGTGCAGTTATTGCAACTAGTTATATTTGCATGCATTACATGAGCACGGTAATTTAAAGTGTTTTTTTTTTTTTTGTCTGAGTGCACGCAACAATTGCTAAAGAAATCAACTTTTCTTTTACTGATGCCTGTCAGTTATTTGCATGCTAAATGCACACTGCATATGAAAGATTTGAATGCGTTAATTGCACGGGAATGTGCATCGCTGCGTTTCGGAGGCGCTGCAAATGTCTGTTTCGTTGAGATCTGCGCAGCATCCTCTCTCCTCGCACGTCGTTCTTTGTCACTGCTGTCCTTGCTTGAGCCTCGATAGTTTCTGCAAGAGACAGAGATCGTGCTGGAGTTGTTACAGACCTGAAGGTAAGGTCAAAAACTGGCTGTTTGGGAAATAATCCCCCAGCAGAACGCGCTGTGAATGATGATTAATGAATGCTGGTTTGTGGCTGGACATCTAGTCGTCAGTCACTGAGGTGTGTGGGACATCTCGCAACGGGACATGCGCTGCATGATTTAATAATCCGTGCTGAGCTGCGTGTTTATGTGTGAGATGTGCTGGATGAGTGATTAGTCCACAGACAGTAAAGAGGCTGTATCCTTAAGACAAAGCTAGGCAAGTACAGAATGTTCTTGAGCAAAGAGAGACTGCAAGTGTAATGTAACGTCTTTGCATTTCATTTGTTGTGCATTGCAATATGCATTTTATTATTTGAAGTTGAGGCAGAGAAAAACCAAGGGACTGAACGGAAACAGTTCTGTTTATATGGAGTCTTATTATAGGCAGTGCTATCAAGGCAGTGTTAGCATTTTCTGTGAAATATTGTAAATATTATTTTGATTTGTGAGTATACTGGAGGGAGAGGTCTGTTCGAAACATTATTTTCAACATATTTGTTAAATATTGTTTTATTTTAAACTGATGTGCATTCAATTGTATTGTATTGTAATTTATATTATAATTAAATAAATTAATATTTTATATGTATTTTTATATTATTAATATATTTATAATTTTATGAAGTATGTTTTATTATGTTTTTTATTAAATTGTCATTCTAATTAATTTACAAATCAATTAATTTAATTAATAATGTCATTTTAATAATTATATCTCATAAAATATTCATTATTTAAATGTTTTTATTGTCATATGTACTTAAATGAAATTAATATTTTAAATATGTATCTTCATTTACAATTGAAAGTTTATTTTAATCATTAATATATATCTTAAAATAGATTATTTTAATATATATATATATATATATATATATATAGCATTTATATAAATTTAATAGCAAATAGTCATGCCTTAATTTTAATGTATGTATGTTTTTTTTAATTTTATTTATTTATTGTGGATCAGTCTTTATCATAATTCTGCAAAGATATTGTTTTTTACAGTGATGATACTGACTGCATGCAAATATGCAAGTTCACCCGAGTCCTTGTGTTCGTTGAGAGCTATAGTCCATTCAAGCCGCCTCCTAATTGGATGTTCCTTTTCTCTTCAAGTTACCTCATTTGTTTATCAAGCAGTCTCTTAGTGGTCTACTAATAGTCTACAAAATACTCCATTCCACTGGGTTTTTTCCACCTTGGGGTACTCAGTGACACGTTTAGTGGCAAATGATTGATATGTTTGGCTTCTGAAGTCCCAAAATGCGGTAACCTTCTGACCTCAGGTTGTGGTTTGTTTTAAGGTCGACTCAGAAGATCAGCGACTTTAAGCACTTATATAAGCAATAATACAGCAAGACTTCTTAACTTACCAGATCTCAGTACTGCTAATCTCGTTTTATGTCGGAAGGCAAATCTGTATTTATATTTGAACTCCTTTTATGAAGAAACCTCAAAATAAACTGTAAACATGGTGAAAAATAACCAGTCATTTCAGCTTCCCTTGCAGCCAATTTATACTGTCTTTGTGTGCAGCTGATGGATTGTTCAGCTTTCTCGATGTGTTTTGTTGAACATAATGACTTTATCAAATGCATTCAATCGTTTGATGCATGTGGGCACATTTTTATTCGATTTGGACATGCAAAATTGACCTGCAAACTCCATAGATATTCCAGAGATATTTCCTTTGCTAATGTGCCATGCATCAATCATAAAGTCTCCTGAAGCCCAGCATTAAGACGCACATATACATGTCTGTACACTGACCAGCCAAAACCTGATTAGCGTTTTATGACTGCCGTCTTAAAGCCATGTAGGACAGCCAATGAGAAGCTGTGGAATTTTTAAACAGGGCGTCAGAGGTCAGTGACACACTAAAACAGGCTGATAGATGAACACACATCCAATCAAGATCGACTGTCCGCCAGCAGCTGATAATGAACATGAGACTGAGCTGCGTTCTGCATCATATCAAGAGCCCTGAAGGATGCTGAGAAGTTTTGATCTGGAGTTTGATCTTGATTTTCAAATTTAATCAGATATATTTAGAGATCAGGACTCATGGCTCCTGGAATATTTGGGATTGCTTTGGCCACAAGTAAGGGTGCATATATAGGGTATATTTTACAAAGCTCTGACTTATTGTCGATTTAAGGGGTCGAATTGATCATGGATCACTTTAGCAATCTTTTATGTTCTTTTTTTGTCCTCTCCAGAAATCCCTGTAGAAGCTCACACAGAAATGGGGCGAAAAGAGGGCGACTACGATTGGAAAAAGAGCACGGATAACATCCAGGATGTGTTTGAATTCATGCAGGTGCTCGGATCGTGAGTACACTTTTTGTTCGTTATTATACGTACCTTATTATAAAGTGTTGCCAAATGTATATATTTTTAATTATTTGTGAAATTTACTTGCAATCTTTGAGTCCAAATGTTTATAGATAAAACTGACTATGTACTATGACTATGACTACTGACTTATAGTAAATTTGACTATGAAAAATGAACAACAAGTAACGGATTGAAATAAATGTGAAATTTTAGAGCGGAAGGAATAAATAAACACTTAAAATAATTGAAAGTGTTATAGAGTAGTAAGGTTTTTTAAAAAGTACACTAAAGTAGTTCATATGGGGAGTTGAAAAATAAAAATTGGACTGTATAAATGTTTCATTAAGTGTGTTAGAAACATTTCCAAGAAAGCAGTTTGTTCTCGCCCAGCCCAGTTTACTCTGACCTTTACTGCTATTTAAGCTGGTTATTTAGGTCTTTGGTATTAGCGGTTCATTCAGAAAAAGCTCAAGAGCATTCAGCTTTAACTTAAGTGTCTTAACACTTTCCGTCTTGTGTTGTGACTTTTAGCAAAAACAAAAAAAAAAGAGTTTGCTGAATTAAATGTACGTGAATTTTCTAATATTTATCTTATCTATGTTTAATACGCATAGCCACTGAAAAGCATATCACTAGCCTATCAGTCTGTAAATTAAACATCGATCATTTCAAAATGAACTCAAACTACTGCATGAGTTTGTAGGCGGGACTATCGCTTTGACCAGCCAATAGAAAGGTCAGGAATCATATCTGAAAGCATTATTTCAGTTCTGGTTCGTTGATGCTTCTTCACCTTGAATAAACATGAATTATGATATAGATTGTGAAAAAGCCGTTTAAATGTGTAATCCTAAATCCATTATCCCATCTGAGCAACTTAACAAGTCTCAGACGGTAAACCAGACACCAGTGATCTGGCCCTGCTGTCCTAAATCGCTCGTGATGTCATCGCGGGTGCAAAAAGCTGACTAGACAGTGAGCTCAGCAGACAGCTGAACATTGTCTTTGCTGACTGTAGAGCTGAATAATGTTCTCTCCCTAGACTGACACTGTGAGATCAGCACAAGCATCATTATTATTGGGACCTTTAATTCCATTCATGTTTCGTGACGTTCGTGACTAAATCAGCATCTACTGTGGGATTGGAATGACTTTGTGATTTGCTGATGTTGTTTCAGTCTGTACACTCTCAGAAAAAAAAGATACAAAAGCCGTGACTGTGGTTGTACCTTTTCAAAACGGTTGTACACTATTAGTATTCTACTGATATTTACCATAAGATATATACTTTGGGTACTATTGTACATACTTTAGGTACTAATGTGCACACTTTATGTACTAATATTCATACTTTGAGTACAAATGTAAACACTTTATGTACTAATATATACACTGTAGGTACTAATATATTCACTTTAAGTACTAATATAAACACTTTAGGTACTAATATTACTTTGAGTGCTAATACGAGGCTGTCGTTTGTATTGCATCTGTAGGAGAATCAAGGGTAAAGCACAGGTTAAGACACCTCCAGACCGGAGTGTGTTAATCACGTTGGCAGACAAGAACAGGGATCATAGGCTAACAGGATAGAGACGATAATTTACCGGACATGTCCTGGAATGTGCTGTCTATTGCTTTGATACAGATTTTTGTATATACTTTTTCATGAATTAATAAATGTCTTTACTTTCTGATTGTTTACATTAAAAATTGCATTTTTTTGTTACAGTAAGTTAAAATGTTATTTGCAAACGAGTCATTAAATATGCACTAATTTGCATACCTTTCCAGAATGGCTAAACTTTTAACATCTGAACATTCTTGTTTCATTTTGTTTACATAAAAAAAAAAAAATATATATATATATATATTCTTAATGCTAATCTAAAAGAAAAAAAAACTTGACAAAAGCCAAATAGCACTCAAACTCAAAAATAACCACTTAAAAAAAAGAGAAAAAAAGGGCGTATTATTCCTAAAGCAACATAATTATCTAGTTTCAGGCATAAACTAGTGTGTCTAGAGAGCTCTGTCACAACCTGCCCTTGCCTGTGGGTGTTAGTGGCACCAGTGGGGCATTATGGGCCGTAGGGAGTTGAGCACAGTGCTTTCCACTGACAAAAACAACCTGAATTAAACTCCCACAATCCCTCAGCAGGCTTCTATTGGACTTAACACCAATCAGGATGAAGTACGGCGTCTAAAATTGGCTTATATTGGGGAGTCAGTGATGGTGCAATGAAAAAATTGTGTTTTTAAGAATTTCATTGGCAGTGTTCTTTGCCTTTGGCCACATTCTGTGCACTGACCTTCAGTTTGAGCTTTATTTAGTTTTTATTATTTCTTTATTCATGCATTTGATTGAAAACCACATAGTTAATGAATTGAAGACTTTTTAAAGGATTATTCACTCCTGACCGCGGGGTGAAGGCAAACACTTGCATTCAGTGCAGGAAAGCGGCGTTGTGGGAATATGTGTTAGACGCTGGCAGTGTCGGGGAGATGGTTGTTTTGTGTGTGGGAGACTAAGATTGATTGTCAGGGGCCATGTGTGATATAGCACTTCTTTTGTATCAGGTGTGAGTCCAAACCATTAGGAATTCAGTGTTATATCAAAAACATATACCTACACTGCTTTTTTTAAGCCGCAAATGTTATAAAAATTGCATACAGCTAAAAATAATACATTTTCATGAGATGTACTCTCAAAGTACACTAAAGATATATTTTTAATATATATTTTAATATTTATTTAAATCAGTAAATGTTAATAAAATATTTTATACAGCTAAAAATAACACATTTAGTAAGGTTTACTCAAATTTGTTTCTTTTTCCAAGGTGTATTGTATCTTAATATTTATTATATTTTATTTAAGCAGCAAATGTCATCTAAAAGGTTTTATACACAAAAATAATACATTTAGTAAGATTTGCATTTTTATTTTCAAGATTTCAAGATTATTTTTATATTATTTCTCACGTTATTAAAATATTTTAAACATTTGGTGCAATGTGCTCTCAATATAAATATTATTTTCTAAATATATTCTCTTAATATTATTTTATTTATTTTAATGTTATTAATGTTAATACATTATTGGGATTTATACTATAATATAACTTAATACAAACACTATTAAAGTATCTTCAGTATATTTATTTTAATACATTTTATTAGTTTATTTTCTAAACTTAAATAATACATATTTGCACTCAAATTTCATTATGTTTTTAATGATTTATTTAAATATGTATGATTAAATAATTGTATACAGTTAAATATAATACATTTAGTATGATTTATACCCAAAATACACTATTCCCTTAATCTCTTTTTATATTGTTTGAGAAGTTATATCTTATGCAGTTTTATTTTCTCTGATCTTTTTTCTTAAAAGTGCACACAAAGATTTTCACGATGCAAAATACAGATGGGAACAGTTCAGCTATTAAACACTGATAAGAGTATTACATGAATAATATGCAGATTTGCAGCAGGTAAACCAGTGATAGCACACGTAATCTCAGCAAGCATTCTCTATAGCCTAGATAAGACTGTCTTATTCATCCCATCCCAGGCTAATTGTAACCTAGCCTCTTTCCATTGGAGGCCTTACAGTGCCAGCTGACCTGGTTGCAGGCCTGTGTTTATCGATGCACCTGGAAACCGAAGCCATTACTGTTTCCATTGCATAAGGGATTTCTCGTGTAATCTTTATCCCAGGACAGCTATTTCAGGTTACAGCTGAGGAGAAAAGAAAAAGCTCTTTTCTTAAGACTTGCCACCAAGAGCTAACGATCCTTTATGTAAATGACCCATTTAAACCCCAGATTAGTTTGTAAAATCAAGTTGTAAAATATTTTTTGCAATGACTAGTCATTTTCTCCTTTTTTTCTTTTATGGTGCACTGATTGATTCCTAGGATGTTGCAAAGATGTTCTAGAGTTACTGTAGAGTTAGAGAAATACTGTACACACATATACAATTTATATATAGAGAGAGACAGAGAGAGAGAGAGAGAGATTTCTATTTTTACATGCACATACATTCATATATTTATATTCTTATATTTTATACTAAATATATTTAAAATATAAACATAACATATTTTACTTAAATATATACATGCATTTGTATTTATACGTACATATACACAGTATACACACATATGTAAACAAAAACTTTTATTTTACATGCACTTTTATTTTTGACAGCACTAAAAAAACAAAAACAAAAATTACCAAAAAAAAAGAAAAGAAAACTGTTGGTTTAAGTCAAAACACTACAATTACTGGAAATTAAAAAATTAATCCAGAACTATATTAAATTAAATGAAATAATAATAGAAAATAATAATAATAATAATAAAAATTAAAATCAAATAAAAAATCGGTCACATGGTTAATCACATTTAATCGCAAATATGTGTGTACTGTGTATGTTTATTATGGTAATATAAATACACACATACAGAAATTTGTTTTAATTGTATATACAGTACATTCATATATTTGTATTCTTATATTTTATATATTTAATACATAAACAGATATTCTTCTTAATATATGTGCATTTGAATTTATATTTACAAAATAAATATGCAAAGTATACATATATAAAAACAAACATTTCTTTGGACAGCACTATAAAAAAACTAAATGCCAAAAGCTCATAAAAAATGGAAGACTAAAACTAAAACTAAAACGAATCCTGAAAAATTAAATAAATAAATAACCAAAAACTACGATGGCATATAATAAAAGTAAAATACTACATTGCTGGGGTGTCCACCCTCACAGGATTTGTATGTGTTTTGCAGACCTGGTCGAATCAACTGCACTTACAATAATTATTTCATACCAGATCTCCCCAGAGCCGCTGGCACATGCTGGCAACGCTACTAGCACCTCTAGCTGTTATTAAATGGGTGGCTTGCAGTGTAGCGCTGAGATCTCAGCAGGGTTTCAAAGGTCACATCCTCACCTTTATTAAAACCTGCTTTGCTTTCGGGGGGACGTGCCACACCGGCTTCACATAAGCCAGGATCCTGCTCTCTCTCAGATCCGTGGATAAAAACGTAATCCCAGGTAATTGCACATTTGACCTTACCTCATCTTTCTGTCTTTGCTTTCTCTAGGGGAGCGTTCTCGGAGGTCTTCATGGTGAAGGAGAGAAAAACAGGGAAGCTTTTTGCCCTGAAGTGTGTGAAGAAGAAAAACAAAAGGGACATCAACCTGGAGAATGAAATCGCTGTGCTGCGAAAGTAAGACACTAGCTGTGATGTAGAAATCGTGAAGGAGCAGAAGATGTGAATCTGTAAACTTGTAAACCGTACCTGATTTGAAGACTTTTTTCACTGGAGAAAGCACTTTTTGGTCAGAAGCAACAGTTTGAGAAGTTAAAAACATCTTAATGATGTTGTGTCTTTTTATGGTCTGTTCAGTTCCTGTTAAGAATCAAGCTCCTCTACATCATGGCCTGAGAGCGAGTGCATTCATTTGAGTTTTTGGATAAACTGCTATTATAGCTGTTGTGAAAAGTACTACACTTTGAGCTTTAAATGAGAATTAGTTTGGAAGGGAACAGATTGCGTTTAAATCAAATCCAAGTGCATTGAAAATGCATTTACAACATGATTGATCTCATATTAAATCGACATCTTCTAACTTATTAATCTGCTGTCATACAGGATCAAACATGACAATGTGGTTTGCTTGGAGGATTTCTATGAAAGTCGGACGCATTACTATCTGGTCATGCAGCTGTAAGCGCCTCTGTTTGCATTAAACCTCCTTACTTTAAGCCTCGCGTGTCTTTATGGCATGTTTTTTTACACTGCTCGTACCCCTTCAGTGTTTCAGGGGGTGAACTGTTCGACCGGATCCTGGACCGGGGCATGTATTCAGAGGCCGATGCTAGTCTGGTCATCCGACAGGTGCTGGAGGCGGTCAGCTACCTGCACAAAAACGGCATAGTTCACCGCGACCTCAAGGTACAGAGACGGCGCATTCACGAAAACATATACAGATGTGATGTGTAAAAACCACAAAACATTGACTTTCTGCGTCTGTATCGTCTCTACAGCCGGAGAATCTGCTCTACTACAGCCCTGATGAAAACTCCAAGATCATGATCAGTGATTTTGGCCTGTCTAAGATGGAGGATAACGGCGTCATGTCCACGGCCTGCGGGACTCCAGGATATGTGGGTAAGAACAACAGCCAGAGCATGCCAAAGCATAAGAGACACATCTGTAAAACTCCAAGGCCACATACGCAGCTGCTTTTTGGTAAAAATATCACAAAATATTTACTTTCTGTGGTGCGATGTTTTCCTGAGTGATGCACAGTATTTCACGGGAAATACTAGTGTTTTGAGTGGTTCATTGTATTTGTAATTATTTGATAAAACTGCGCTGGCTTAATCAGCAAAATTTATTTTACAGACAATTTGGAAAACATTGTAATATTATGTAACTGTTTATGCATTATTGCATATTTTATTTTATAGTATGTCTTTATTTCATCATTTGAGTTTTAATGCAAATATTTTTTATTTATATATGAATATATTTTAATAGAAAAGTATGAAAACAGGTGTTTTATTTTAGCATTATTTATATCAATATTGATTTATATAGTATTTATACACATTTACTTTCATTTTTTTGTACTTTTAGTTACAGTTGTAGTTATTTTGAAATAAGTTATTTTATATTATATTTACAGTATACTATTTGTAGTATTTCTTTTTTATATTTTCAGTTATTATTTTATTTTAAGTTAAAAATATTTATATCATTTTAATATTTAGCTGTGTTTTATTTCAGTCTTAGTAAACTGTGTGTGTGTATATATATATATATATATTTCAGCTTTACTTTGATAAAAAAACAAATCTTTAGTAGTTTTATTCATAGTTAACAACACTGATTAAAAATCAACCACGATCTTGCACAATAAATCATCTGAGACGATAAACTAGGTTTATTTTTCATCTGTATTTCCTCACAGCCCCTGAAGTATTGGCCCAGAAACCCTACAGCAAAGCCGTCGACTGCTGGTCAATCGGAGTCATCACCTACATCCTGTAAGCCTTTCCCAGTAGGGAGGTCATTTCTAAGAAACTGATTTTTGTACTATATTTGCTCTATATAAGTGAGTTGGACTTCAAACAGCACTGCTATTTACAGAGAGCGATAAACGGATGCCAAGCTCTTAATTTAGAAACCCAGAGCTTGTGGACAGTTTAAGACCTTTAGCTGTGCTCTTTAACGCAGAAAGCACATGACACACAGCGCCTCCTGCTGGTAGTTTGCATTCATTTATTTTGCTTTATCTTCACAGTCTCTGTGGATATCCTCCTTTCTATGAAGAAACCGAGACTCGTCTGTTTTCTAAAATCATGAAGGCGCAGTATGAGTTTGATTCACCTTTCTGGGACGATATCTCTGAGTCTGGTTAGCATCCTGTACTGCTAAATCATCTCATATGGTTGTGTAAAACACCTGGTCTACAAGGCCTACAACCTCATATATATATTTGTTATCTCTCTAGCAAAGGACTTCATCCGCAACATGATGCAGAAGAATCCCAAGATGCGGTATGACACAGACCAGGCTCTCAGACACCCCTGGTGAGTGACCGCAGGACAGACTCGCTGATGGGCCTTAATAAAGATCTCTGTAATGTTTCATTTATGCATCAGATGTGTCTGAAATACAAAACGGATAAAACATCGTTGAAGCAGATTGAGAGTATAAAGAACTCTGTCTGAGGGATTGTTGAAAACAGGAAACCCAATCCTTCGGTTTTCCACCAGCTCAGGCTTTAAATCTAGCTTTGTCCTGCAGGATTATAGGAAAGACGGCCCGGAGTCAGGACATCTACCACTCGGTCAGCGAGCAGATCCAGAAAAACTTTGCCAAGTCCAAGTGGAAGGTAAGGTCCTGTTTCATAACTCTGTGTCTCTGGTGGTTTAGTCTCAGTTGGCTCTTTCAGATGACCTCTGGACGGATTACACAATTCAGCTCTAAATATGAGTGGCTGATTTGGTGACCCGACTTGCCTATAATTGCTCCATCTGTGTGAATATCTGGAATAATCCAGTTTCTGCAATCTGATATATTCTTTCAGACATATAAAGCTGAGCTCAAGTATGTTCTCCTAATCAAATCAGCTGCCCAGAAAGAGATTTGATTTAACATGAAACGGGTCTCCTTCTTATGCTTTCCAACACGCTGAGAGGAAATAAACTTAAAGACTTTAGAAATAAAGACTTTTGCAGAGAATGTGAACCAGTCAGTCTGAATCCCACAATGCAATGCAACAATCTCAGTTTGAACCACTACTGCAAGCAAAAGTGATATAAACAACCAAAACGTAACACATTTGTGCAAAACATTTAATAAAGGCAACCATTTTTATTTTAACTTGATGAGGTCATATGCTCATATCAATGCTTTCAAATGCCGTTTTAAAATAGTTATTGACTGTGTACATTACCATTTTATTCTTATTTTTAAATAAATTATTATTGTTTAGAAGTGGCCGCAAAAATTACAATTCTAAAACCCATGTTATTAACTATTTATTATTATTAACTAATTATTAATTATAAAAATTGCATTCGCAGCTAACTGCAATAAAATAAGTTGAAGTTCTACTACTAAAATTACTAAAGCTGAAATAAAAAACTAAATAGAAATTGTAAAAAGAAATAGGAAAATTAGTCAAACGAATTTTAAAAGAAGAACAAAATTACTAACACGTAAAATGAAAAACATAAGAGCATATTCAATAATAATACTACAATTTAATATGTTGGTATTCAATTATTGTATTATGAGCATTAGTAATGAGTTATAACATTGATACTATAATTGAAGACTAACAGAAACATAAACATTCTTACTGTAAGCCCAAATATATGAACAGCAGTGTATATTGCATAACAATTATAAATATTTTTAATAGGCAATATAATTGGAATGGATCGATTATTAGTACCATGCTAATTGCATACAGTGCAGTGAATATGGTTTATGAGCCCAGAAAAATAAAAATATATCTGATTTATTTCATTGTCACACTGGTAATTGAAGATCAAGCTTAGCACACTGCTTTATGGGAGACTGTACTCTGTTTATGCACTGCACGTTATGTCAAAAGCAGGTCTTTTACTCATGCAGTGAAATTGGTAGTTTTGGATTTCTCTTTATGTTTTGCTATATAAAGATGAAACGGTTAGCCTGTTAGCTTGTTTCCTGAACTCTCCTGACTGTCTGAAATCTCCTCACTCCAGCAAGCCTTCCACGCTACGGTGGCCATTCACCACATGAAGAAGCTGCAGCTGGCCCACTCCGAGGCCTGTCTCCGTCTGAAACAGACACCTGTGCCTGAGATCAAGGTCATCGCAACATCCTCACCTGAATCCATCCGCAAGAAGCCGTTCACAGAGACCCCCGAACCAACTCACCAGATCAACGTGCCGCCCGGCTCCACCGAGCCAAAGAGTCAGTATCACCCGGTCCGGGTCAGTCACAGCGAGACCACTCACGTCGGGACCCTCACCGTTACAGAGAAGAGCAAACATGTGTACCACTCACAGCCGGCGGACCTGAACGGGTGTGTGTTAGTGACGAAAACATGGAAAACAAGACCTACTAAAACTTCAGCTGTGTGCTATGTGTTACACAGAAACCATGAGGTCACAGTTATGACAACATTTACATACCCGCTGAAAAACAAAACCTAAGCTGGTTTCAACTGGTCAGTAAAACCAGGACCAGTTCACAGCAACTTAGTGGTGATCTTGTTACTAATTAAACATTTTCATTGTTAACTAAAACATTTTTTTAATCATTAGTTGAAATAAAGTCAGAATAAAATAAAAAAAACTATTAGATAAGCTTAAAAAAAACTTGCCTGACATAATCAGAAGCACTACAACTAAACCTGGAATAAAAATAAATTAAAACCAAAAAGAAATACATGATAAAGGCACAGAACAAAATGACTAAAATTAGCACATTAAAAATTAACATTAAAAACTTTTATTTTAGTAAATAGTACTATACGGACACAGCTTGTTTTATTTCCCTAATCTGCATAAAATGGCAAAACTGTGGGACAGGATTTGCTTTTATCAGCCGAGTATTGTATTTGAAATAAGTATTTGCATTTCTTCAGGTACGCAAAAAGAAGCTCCAGTCGTAACGGGCAGAACCTGCAGACCGGCGTTTGCTCAGTCATGTGATCGGCTGCTTTGGCTTTGCATGATATTGACAGGTAAATATGACTGCTTACATTTTCACTGCATATTATAAATGTATGTTGACGTGAAAATGCTGAATGCCCTTATTTCCCGTGCTCTCTACAGGTCTGTGACCTCTCACTCATCCACTGACTGCTTTCTGTAGGCAGGTCCCGCTGCTCTGTCCTGTCCCAAGAGTTGGCGAGGCATCTGGCCACCGGCCCGCTCTGTTCTGAAATACTGAAGTTTAGGGGAGTGCCTCCGAACCTGCAAACACACACACACACACACACAGACACACAGATCCAGCGTGTCACACACTCACAAACAACAGTATCCCTATAAAAGCAGAAGTGATTACATCTTAGGTCCTAAACCTCAGACTTTGTATTTTCCCTTGAGGAAACAGTTTTGCATTATCAAGGTCCATTAATCTATCTGTATTAAAACATTTGGAGCAGGGGTCTGTGCTGTTAGACACTTGTGCGCGGAGTATTAGGAGTTTTGTATATATAATCTCTCTATGATGCATGGCTAGTTTGTATTGTGCAATAATGTGTACTACAGTAGTAATTCATGTGTCTAAAACACTTCTGCTTCACTGTAAGCCGTAATTATTTCTTTTTTTGGTAATTTAACTAGAGTGAATGTTTATTTTTCTAATGCAGAAATTATCATTGTATGTTTATCCATTATATATTTTTGTCATAATAAAACAGATCAAAATCATCGAACGCCTTTTCCCACCACCGTAGTAAGCCCTTGTTTTGTGCACTATAGTACACCGCTGTTCCTGACACACATGAACTTTACTGTAAATGATTGATAATACTGTGTAATTATCTTGTAAGAAATTATAATTAAGTGTCCTCTAAACTACAGAGAAGATTTCTGTCCGTGTAGCTTCTACTGTTGATTCTTTGTGCAATATTTTTACCAATAAACCGCTCACACGTCACTGTTTTTGTCACTTTTCTAAGGAGGATGTCAATCACTTGTTTTGGCAAGGTACCCACACAGAAACCCCATCTCATCTGCCTGAGTACTCAAAAGAGAATGCAGGACAATAAATTAAACTAAATGTATCATCCATAAACCTTTCTTTTCTTTATTCAAAGCTCTCTTTGAATCCTAAAGCAGTCCGAGTTGTAAGGAGTCTCTTAAGGAGTAAGTTTATTACTTAAAAAATGACAGGCTGTAAACATGCTTTGTTTTACCCATCGCTGCCTTAAAATGAAATGAAATGAAATGAAATGAAAATGAAAAAATGAAATGACGTGACAAGTGGCCAGGTATGGTTTCCCATACTAGGAATTTGTGCTCTGTATTTAACCCATCCAAGTGCACACACACAGCAGTGAGAAGTGATCAACCACACACACACACACACTGTGAACACACACCCGGAGCAGTGTGTTCACCTAAATCAGCACCTAAATCATTACAAGATAAAAGCTTTTTTCTTCGTTAGTGGGTAGCTTGAAATAGCTTGACGAGCGGTAAATAACTCACTCATTTTATGATGTTTAAATGATGTAGTCAGCAGGACTGGTTTGCTAGTTTTATGAAAATAACGTAAAAAAAAAGATGTTCATATTTTCATCAGGAAGATATTTCTTCCCACATCCAAACATCCAGCTCAAATCTAATCTACAAACATATTCAGGTGAGGTCTGCTAACCAATGAGTCACATATTTAAAATGTAAAATGTAAACACTGCAATTAATTACTCTCCCTCATATCGTTCCAAACGGTAAGGCTTTCATTCATCTTCAGAACACATATTGTTTGTGAAATCAGCTTTCTGGCCCTGACAGCAGGTGTCCCTCCAACATTATTTTACTAAGCTACTACTTTTTGTGCACAAAGAAAACTAAAATACTGACATTATTTAACAATTCTTCTCCAATCAATATTTAACTTTTTTTTGCTATTTCATTTGCAATCTAATTGTTTTAGTCTCCAATTTGTAATTTAATCTGATTTCTGGGGGCCTTATTTAAAGAGACGTGCACGCCACTTCCTGCGCAAAAGCTGGGATTTATAAAAACAAACCTACTGTACCTACTGTATATGCAAACTCTTACACATTTTCTTATTAAAATACAGTCAGACAATTTTACATTGCAATAAATACAGGCCTTTCTGTTTCCACTAAAAGATGTTGACCTTATCAGCAGAACTGCAAACATGTAGTTTGATTTAAACAGTTTTAAAACAACTTAAATACTATTGGGCCGGTGAAAAATTAGATCAACTCT
>JAUMHI010000069.1:15881456-15913021 GCA_032359435.1 Enteromius unitaeniatus
GTGTTTTTCTGTCAGTATGGAGTGCTGTGTGTACATTAATGAGGGGAAAAAATGCACTTAAATGATTTTAGCAAATGACCCAATACTTTTGGCGGTGTATATATGCTGTTATCCAGCTATTTTAGTGGCTTGTCATTGAAGAAGTGTTTTTTGTTTGTCAGTGTCCAACCTCTCACAGCAGGGCACGTTTGCTGGTAACGACGCCATCGTGGCCTTCGCCCGCAGCCAGCAATTGAAAGTGGTTATTCATCAGCTAAACGCTCCTTTGTGGGAGGTGATGGAGCATTTATTTCTTTGATTTATTTAATTCTAATATGTTTCTATTAATGGTTTAACACTTCTTTTTTTTTACATGCAGATAAATGGTACAGAGAAGCCTTCATGCCGTGAGCTCCACATCGCATATCGCTATGGAGACCATTATGACAGCGTCCGAAAGATTGGAGACAACTCTGAGAATCCGGCACATCTGCATATAGAGGTCCTTCCGGCTACAATTAAGTCACATACATGAACCATAATGATCAGGCTTTTTCTGAAGTTCTTTTTTTTTTTCTTTGAATAGAGTCTGAATAATTCCAGGCGCTTTGGAGACGGTCAGAAGGAAAAGGCGAGAGGCGCCTCTCCCTCACGCTCTCTCTCTGAAGATGAAGAGCTGATCTTGAGCATTCTCTGTGCCGACAGTCAGTCAATCTTAAACCACTGTTTTAACTCTGCTTCCCCTCGATGCGCTCCTCTCACCGCTGTTTTGTGTCCTCAGGTCAATCAGACAATCTGTGTCAATCAAGTGCCACATCACAGACGTGCCACAGTGATTGGCTGGAGTCTGAACTAAACAACCAATCATCACTGAGAGACTGTGCCTCAGGGACACACCCTTTTTGTGAAGGCATGCAGGCTGAATGTAGTGAAAACACATCATCAACAGAGGGCAGCATCTCACATAAACCCAAGGTGACTGAGAAAGTTTGGAATGATAAAATATATAATATTTAAGTATCTTAAATAGAAACAGTGTACCATATCATTATAGTTTTTATTTATAATGTGTTTTTAATAATATTGTGTATATAAATAATATACATGCATATCTCACCTAATCTCATCTAATTTTATTTATTTTTAACCCCAAAAAAGAATAAAATATTTTTATTTAGTTAGTTTCCAATGCAAAATACAATTACAAAAAAGTTTTATTTAAAGTTTAAAGAAATAACTAAACTAAACCTCAAATAAAAATAATACAATAACTAATAGTAAATAGTAATATATGTTTTTTGATGTTACTAACGTTTTGTTACTTATATTACAATTTTTTTTTTTGGTGATTTTGTTGTTGTTTTTTTCTTTTTTCATCTATTTATTAATATGTCTAATTAGTTTTTATAAATTTTTACTTAAACTGTTATTTATTTTTTATTGCATTTAAAGTTATGTTTTATTTTAAGTAATAAAAATATAATTTTATATATATGTCAACTATTATAACTCTGTATGGAAAGGACTGAAATAGTAATGTTTTCTTCTTGCTTTTTAGCTTTCTAATAAACAAAGGAAAGAGCAACAGCGCCTAGAAAAGAAGAAACGTCAGGAGGAGAGACACAGACAGAAGGTTTTACAGGGCAGAGGGTCAAATGATCAGAACCAGAACTTACCTGAAGCCGTAACTCTTGTGCCAGCGCTCAACACCCTGAGCATCTAGAGCCAACATGGGAAAGCGTTTTAGGTGGTCCGTACACTGTGTAATGATCCAGAACCTTATTATTTAAATGTACAGGGAGTGTGTTGTGTGACTGAGGGTGCGTTTCTTTAGCATGAGACAATGTCAAGATGCATCAGGCTGTATGCTGTGCTTGAGATTGCTGTCCGATAAATCTTTTCCAACATTAACCCTCATTCATTTCAGTTGACCCATCTGAGCTCAGCCAAAGAACATTCGCAAAGGGAGTGAAAAATTAAGAGGAGAAGGTGTTACAATGGATAATAATGGACCTAATTAAGGTTTAAGCCTGTCTTGAGTGTTTGATCAGTCTGTTTAAAACACTTCGGTTCTGGTTCTACATGCAGTTTCTGCATTCGAATAATCTAGGGTTTCATTTTCAAACAGCTGGGCAACTTTATATTCTGCAGTGCAATTATATTAATAAACTTTTCAAATGGGATTTAAATTGTGCAGGACTAGATATTTTTCTCTAAAAGGGTTAGCATGTTGTTTTTCATCTAGAAAATCTAAGCTAAAGTAAAATGCATAAATATTATACATAGAGGTGTAGAAACAAAAGCAGAGATGGATTGAAAGAGATTTTTTATTAACTAAAAACTTTTTGAAAACAGTGATGTGTAAGACGTGCAGCCAAGCAGGGAATGAACAAGCACCTTTTTATAATGCAGAAAGCCCAACTTGTCAGTATGTTGCACCAACCAGACACACAAAACATCAGATGCTGAAATTCCTGCCTAATGACACGGAAATCAAATGAAAACCATCATTATTAAAGTCTGTACGAAGGAAATGATTCTTAAACACTATTTTAAGACTTGATCCAGCCTGCGAACATATGTTTGCCTCTTAAGACAACTACAGAGGAAGCATTCTCCTATGAGTGATAAATCCAGTCACAGGGAAAAGCTTGACCCACTGAAAGAGTCACTTTTCTTCAAACAGACCAGTCGTGGCCTTTTGAACCACAAAACCATCTGCAAAGTCTTAATACTTAGCCACCGTGCCAGATTTTAGAGTTTCACTGCTAACAAAATCTGTGTAACTCTAGCAGGGTTACAATATATGCATTGACCTTAAAGAAAAACCAATGATGGAAGTCAGTCAAACTTCCTCTAAGACGGTCTTATTGTTCCCATTTCAAACGGTACGGAGAAATCTAGAATATACAGTAAGCAACTATATATCTGATAAATATAACTCACACAGGATTAGTAGGATATTTACATACTATTCCTTTGGTGATATAACTTAGTAAAATCTTACATTTCTAATACGTAAACATTCTGACAGTTTAAAGGAATATCATGGGTTCAGTTGGAAGACTGTGGTAAAAGAAACTGCATGTAAGGGTTCAAATAAACACAGTTAGTTGACTATAACTGCATGATAAAAAAAGCTAAGTCTCATATAAAGTTGGTAAACCCTGTAACTTTCACTCAAAATGCACAAGGATAGTAACAACAGATTGAGTTCACACTTCCTCATTTAGTAATCGAATAGAAAAGCGTGTTTGTGGTGAATTATGAGAGAGGACTCCGAGCCCTAGGGACTTTAACCCCTTGGCGGCGAGGGTTGGACAAAGCTCGGTGTCCGGCCAGAACCCCAAACCTTCCCAGGAGGAAGCGGAGGCAGAGATGGGGAGTGCGCTCTATTTAAAGGAAAACGTCTTGGCTCTGATAGGGTCATCGAGTAATAATAGGCTGACTGGGAAACGAGGTGCCAGCCGTGGTTAATCATTCGTATGCACTCCTCACGAAACATTATTTAACGTCTTGTCCCATAGACTACTATTATAAGTGCATTACTGTAATAAAAGGACTAGTAAATGGGTAACTTTTCCTCTCATAATTCAGACTTCTTTTCTCAGAATTGTGAAATAAATTCAAGTTGCAAGAAAAAAAAACAACTAAAACTCAAAACTTTTTTTCAAAAACTGAATTATGACATGTAAACTCAGAAATCTGATTTAAAAAAAATTATAATTATATTTAGAATTGTGTCCAAAAAGAAATTAGTTTATATCTCGCAATTTGGTTTGTATCTTGCAATTCTTCCTTTTTTCCTCTGAGATATAAACTCAACAAAAGAATTTTGAATTGCGAAATACAAACTCACAAGAAAACAATCTAAACTGCAAATTGTAAGAGAAATAGAGTTTATTTCACAACATTTATACTTTTCCCCCCCTAACAATAGCAAGAAACAAAGTCTGAATTGCGAGATATAAAGTCAAAAATGTTGTGCGGTAATGATGCACAGCAAGCCACAGATCTCAGTCATCAATAGCTTGAACCCGAAACATTCCTTTAAAAGTCTAATTCTTCAGAAGGTCACTTTTGAGTTCAGACTCATTTAGTCTCTGTGTCGGAGCTTGTTGTTCAGTGCATGTTGTGTGGGTGTGAGATCACCATCTACGGGTGATGAGTATTCAAACAGCTACAATGTCCCGGACTCCCCTGTCCTCTCCTCTGTTTATTTGTGGGAGGTTTTTGGTGTTATTTCTCCATCTTTTGTATTTGGCAGAACGGCGCTCCACAGTTCCAGGTCATCTCAGCTGTGTGGTAAGACAAACAGAAGGTGCCCATTATAATAAATGTTGGTTTAAAAATGAATGCAAGCTAAAAAGCTTAATAATTTATTACATGTTTATACTTTTTTTTTGCAAGTATCACTATTAAGAAAGGTTGTGGTCCACGTGTCAGATTTATAAAGTAAACATACATTTTATATTATTAGTAATATTTCAGAATGAGCACTTACTGGACTGAGTTCTCCTATGCCATATTATATGAGTCACAAAAACCCTGATAAAAACCTCCTCTGACTCAAATTTGATGGTCGACAAAACACACGTACAAACATTTGTGTAGAGTTGTGTATTATTTCTTATGTCAGGTTTTACAGGGTTAAAGATGCAGTTTGTAATATTGACAGCTAGCAGCTGAAATGCGTTCTGCCATCCAATTCCTAAATATTGCAGAGTTGTTTCTCCTGCCCCCTCTTTCAGCTAACCAGATTAACAACACACAACAGGAACGATAGCAACAATCCTTGAACTGCAAGTTGCTTTAACCATGTTTTATGTTTCAGGTTATCATGTGAATATAGGTCTAAGTGGACATCCATGACATGCGGAGTTCCCCAAGGCTCAGTTCTCGGACCGCTTTTGTTTAGCTTGTACATGCTCCCACTAAGTCTAATATTGACACCCAGATTTACCTAGCCTTATCTCCAAATCACTACAGCCCGATGACTCTCTCTGCCAATGCATTGATGAAATTGTTTGGATGTGCCAGAACTTTCTTTCATTAAACAATGAGAAAACTGAAGTCATTACATTTGGAATCATAACAAGGTCATTTCTCATTGGAGAAACTTGTTCATGCCTTTATCACCAGGGTTGACTATTGTAACGGTCTTCTCATCAGCCTCCCCAAGAAGACCATTAGACAAGCTGCAGCTCATGTAGAACGCTGCTGCCAGGATTTTAACTAGAAAATCTGAGCACATCACACCAGTCCTTAGGTTCTTAAAGAGTTAGTTCACCCAAACATGAAAATTCTGTTATTAATGACTCAACCTGATTACGTTTCAAACCCGTCAGACCTTCGATCATCTTCGGAAAACACAAATTAAGATATTTTAGGAGCCATCTGACCCTCCATAGACAGCAACACAATTGAAATGACCTAAAAATATTCTCATAGCATGGCAAAACTGATGCTGAGCCACTGATGTCACATGGACTCTTTTACCAATGTTCTTACTACGCAAATGGATCTGGATCATTTCAGTTGTGTTGCTGTCTATGGAGGGACAGATGGCTCTCTGATATCATCAAATATATCTTAATTTGTGATCTGAAGATGCACAAAGATCTTACGGGTTTGGAACGACATTATGACAGAATTTTCATTTTAAGGTAAACTAAGCCCAATTTTTTTATTGTAAAAACTGGCAGAGTCAATTTTTTGTTTTATTTTGCCACATGTCTTATGGGTTTGGGATGACATGCATGAGGGTGAGTAATTGCAGTAAAGAGAGAATAGTTTTTTGGGTGAACTATTGGCAGTGGACAGAATGAAGCAGACCAAAATAAAAAACAGACGTGGTGTTTTTAATGCTCTCGTTCACTTAAAAAATGTACATACACCACCTTTTGATGATGTAAAGTAACCCATAGTCCCCTTGTGTCCCCGTCAGGTGTCTCACCAGAGCCCGTTTAAGCAGTGCAGCAGAGTCCCTCCCCACGGGCCGTCCTGTACACCGGAGAGACGCAGACTCGGGCCCTGGAGGGCACATGGTTGAGGGTGGTGGAGAGCCGGTTGGGCGGTAGATACAGGGTGGAGCGCAAGCTCTGACCTCGCTCCCATGTGACCCAGTAACCACGAAGACCATCGTAACTCCCCTTCCAGCGGAGCTGCACTGACTCATTGCCCACTGTGGTGAGCTGCAGGTCTGAGAGAGCCGGCAACACTGAGAGAAGCAGAGCGAGAGGTCAGTCTGGGAATTAAGGAGCGGGATGTAGAAATAATATTGACAGAAACATTCAAATAGGGTGGTCCCGTTGGAAAGCATCTCATTCCAAAAGCCCTTAATAAATTAAAAGAGGTTTTAACTTTGTACAATTTTAAGGAAGCAGAAGTGAATTCCTATGACTGCGATGTGTTGTTTTAATAGAAGTGCAGTGATACTGTGCTGGATCTTACACTCCTGTGTGCAGACTTTGACCG
Source organism: Enteromius unitaeniatus (assembly GCA_032359435.1). NCBI lineage: Eukaryota > Metazoa > Chordata > Actinopteri > Cypriniformes > Cyprinidae > Enteromius > Enteromius unitaeniatus. The sequence goes on from JAUMHI010000069.1 coordinate 15,887,913, forward strand.
TCATGGCTCTCTCTTTGCCGGAGGCCTGTCTCGCGCTCACGGTGACCAGGTACTGTGTGTCGGGTGTGAGGCCGCTCAGGACTGTGGAGTTCTGTCTGTTACTGACAGTGACGACCCGCAGCGGGCCTGTAGGAAGCGCTGAATACTCCAGCTGGTATTCCTGGATGAGGTGAGGCAGCAGCGGGCCCCAGCTCACTCGCACACTGTTAGAGCTGGACTCTGACACGGTCACTGTCGACAGAGTCTGCACCGTGGGCTGAGGAGGATTCACTGACAGTAAGACGAGAGAGAGAGGAGAACATCTCAACATTTGAACAAGGTGTAAATGATGCATTTAGTTCTGCTTAGGTTTATATGTCTTCTGTGTAAAGTCAACATCCTGTTTTACTAATAAACTGATTCCCATTCAGTAACTGTGCAGTGGACCCGCATTTCACTTTCATTTGTGCAATAGAGTTAACAATATTACATTAATATCAACATTAAATCATTATTTAAAATGTATAAATGCTATTTAATGGCAATAATAATAATAGCATCAACAACTTATTGTAATATGCATAATTCATTAATGATATCTAATTAATGCTAATAATAATGTACAAAATTACAATACAACTATTAATATTAGTAACAACAACGTTAATATTTAATTATGACAAATTAATGCAGATTATAATTGTTATTAGTAATAATAACATCAACTAATTTAATATAAAGAATAACAACAATAACAATTAATAACAACAATGTTAATATTTAATCATTGCAAATTATTATTAGTAGTAATAAACAGCATCTAATTTAATATCAATTTTAATTAATATCTAATTAATGCTAATAATAAAAATAATACATCTAAAATATAAAACCATTAATAACAAATAATTAGACAACACTGTTAATATTTAATAATTACCAATCAATGCAATTATTATTATTATATTGTATTACACATTTATTTATATTTGTTTATGTTGTTATTTAATGTTAACTATGCTAATATTATTAATAAGAAGTAGCATTATAGTAATAATAATAAATTGAATATTCATAATGATACTACTCCTACTTTATTATTATTATTATTATTATTCTATTAAAGTTATACAAGGTGCACCAAAAAGTAACTGCCATCAAAAAACAAAAAGCTAAATATCTGTATGTTTCTGCTTCTTCTTTTGGTTTTGTGATGAGGTGTTCTGGATGGTTCTGGATGGTTCTGCACCTGGCTGTGTGGTGAAGGTGGTTTGAAGAGAATTGAAGTACTCCACGTTGGTCTTGGGTGTGAGTGTGACTGTGTATGTGGTCTCTGGAAACAGGCCTGTCAGTTTAGCCGAGCTGGCATCTCCGCGAATCGTGATCCTCTGGGAAAGCTGCGAATCAGTGAAAAGATTGGGCCCTCCGGTCTGCTCTGACCGCCTGGGAGTGTACTGGATATCATAATAGCCGGTGCCAGCCAACACAGGCCTCCATTCCAGCTGAGCTGTAGTGCTGGTGACCGACTTCACCTGAAGCCATTCGGCCCGGATGATCTCTGCGTTTGATCAGACAGAAAGACAAAGAAGAGATGGCAGAAATTAAGTGAATCACTCCGGTCACTAAATCCAGGCCAAGGGCCCTTTCTAAAAGTGAATGACACCACCTGGTCATATGCACTTTTTGTGTGTTAAGTGTGAAGTTGTATTAAGTATTATATTAAAATAATAATAAATGTGATAGTATTTCTAATTATCGATATGTAAACAATGCTAAAAATAATAATAATTACAATACAGTTGATGTTCGTATTTAATACTAATGAATAAATAAATTACTACTACTAACACTAATTATTATTATAAGCATAAATTGATATAGGTAATTAAAAAATATGCAAAGTGTACTTTTTTCTTATTTATTATTATTATTGTTAGTATATTTAATGTTCATTTAATGAATACTATTTAATGCATGTTGTAATATTAATTATAAAAAAGAATAATAATAGGTAAATAATACTTTAATGATCATATTTAATGCTGATGATAATAATTATATATAGTCAAACAATTAATCGCGATTAATCACATCCAAAAAACAAACGTTTTTGTGTACATAATATATGTGTTTATAATGTGTATATTTATTATGTATATATAAATACAAACACATGCATGTATATATCTAAGAAAAATGTGTTTATGTGTTCAGTATATTTATATATAATATAAAATGTAAGAATATAAATGTATACATATACATAAATATTTTTAAAATACATATGCTGTGTGTGTATTTATGTATGCTTGCATACATATATTTTGTTTATAAAAAGTTTTATTTTGGATGCAATTAATTTGGGATGAATTTCTGACACCACTAATAAATAGTAACAAATATTAAATATTTAATTATGTGAAGTGTAATTGTTTCGCTTATTGTTTTTTTTTTATTAATACATTTGATAAAGGCTATCAATAAAACAAATTACTACAAATATTAGTAAATACAATAATCACATTTAATACATATCTAATTAATGCTAGTAATAGTAATAATAATAATACATTTAGGCCCGGTTTCAGAAACAAGGATTAGTCTAAACCAGGATTAGGCCATAGTTTAATTTGGACATTAAAGTAATTATTATAAACATGACTAAAAAAAGCATTACTGGTTTGCATCTTAAGACAAAACAAAGGCACTGACATGTTTTAAGATCAGTCAGTCCAAGTTTCTTTCAGTTGAAACAGCTCAGATTTACATTTTAGTAGGTCTAGGCCTTGTCTGTGAAACCGGGGGTTAATGTTTACTTGCGATTAATGATGATTAATAATGATTTTATAATTCTTAAAAATCACAAAAAAAAAAGGATTGTCATAAAAATCATTTTCATTATGCAAAGCGTAATTTCCGGGAAAACGCCTGCAATTGATTTGAGAGAAATAAGAGCTGGCTGAAACTAAATCAGTGACTCAAGTCACTAAATCCATGCCTGGGGCAGTTTCTAAAAGGACACGGCACCTGCTCTGAATTACTGCGTGTGATCTATGCGTTTGTTTATGTAAGTGTCTGGAAGTTGCACATATGTAACGTCTTATATATGTGCGGAAGAATGCTCACTGATAATAGCAACGTCTAGCACTCCGGGGGACTTCGGCGGGGGTTGAAAAGGCCAAAATAATTTGTGTATAAATAGCCGCCATCTCCTGTTACAGTGTTCTGTCTCTGTTTCCTCCAGGCCTCTTCTTCTGTTTGAGCTGTCTCAAGCTATTTGTGTCGGAGTTGACTGGCGTTGGAGATTGCTCAGGCAGACTGGGTATTCACACTCACATAAGATCACTCTCCCTGTTTAGAAAACACTCTCATAAGGTTGCCGGTTACAGTTAGTATAGTGTCAAGAATGTAGTGTTTTCATTTGATTCAGTTTCAGGATTAAAGCTGTAATGCTCATTTGTCATCATTTCATTACAAACTTGTGTTCGTCTCTCCAAGTATGTTTTTTATGATTTGTGAAATTTGAGTGTACTCTACTGCACAAGGCCAAATTTTCAGTAAATAGCTATTTATATTCTAATATGCTCTTTGCATAAATAGAACAGTTTTAGAGAATATATAGAGCAGTCCAATTGACTACTTTCACAGTATTTCACTTCTATGATAAACTCCGAAATCTGAGTTATTTTATTTGACGTGACTTTAATGACGAGGTTTGAGTCCCAGCATATCACCTACAAGTTTTTTTTAAGTTTCAGTATATATACACACATGTTTTTTTGTTTTGGTTATTTTTTCATTTCTTTTAGTAATTAGAAATGATAAACAATCATTTGTAGTTCTCACTATATTTTTACTGTTGTAAGAAAACACTTTCAAATTTCAAATGTTAATATTATAAAAAACCACATTTTAAAATAATTATTAAAAGCGCTATGTGATATTAAATGAATAACAATGGATTATTATTATTATTGTATTTATAACCATAACTATATGGGTATCTTCTCATTAGATTCTTATTGTAATAATAAATTAGATAAAACATATGAAATATTTAACAGTGAACTAATAATAATAATACACTTTTATTTATTTAAATAAAAATGTTGAATTCATTTATTGAGTGTGGAGTATGTAGTATTACCATCACGAGCTTCTCATTAGATTCGTATTGTTGTAATAATAAAGTACATTGTTACGTTACACAATCGCACCAATGATTGCGTTCCTCAAGTCTTCGCTGATGATGTTGATATCATCGATATCCACGAAGAACAGGTGCTCCTCTGCGGGTGGACTCACAGCCTCTCTCAGCACCTGATAGTTCCCGTGACCCGTGGACACCACCAGCACGGCCACACCCTCGTCCCGCAGCCTCGCCATCGGCTCCTGCACCTCGCCCGGATCCACTCCATCCGTGAGCCAAACCAGAACCCTGGGCAGATCCGGTCTGGCCTGTCTCAAAACCTGGCTCCTAGCCAGCAGGAGAGCGTCCACCGTGTTGGTGTCGCCCTTCAGCTGTTTAGTCCTCCCCAGTGCCTCCTGCAGGCCGTCCTGAGAGCTGTAGGTGTGAAAGCTGAACTCCAGATGGGGTTCGGTCCCAACCTGCAGCAGTCCCACCCTAACCTGGTCCGGCCCCAATGCGAAAGGCAGCAGGAGCTCCTTGAGGAAGTCCACCATACGGAAGAACTCGTAGGAAGCCACGCTACCGGAGGAGTCCAGGAGGAAGAGGACATCTCCCTCGCAGCAGTTTAAAACTGTAGGTGAAAAACAACAGCAGACATTTATGGCAATGATCTATGCTTTAACATCTCCAGAGGGGAGAGAGGAGTGTTTATTTAGCACATGGCAGCACTGAAACACTCCAGACGTTTCTACACTCTTAAAAATAAAGGATCTTTTTTGTCACCTGTATGGTTCCGTTAACAACTTTTAACATAAATGGAACCTTTCAATTCTTTTGAAGTGGAAAAAAAGTGCTTTAGAATATTAAAATGTTCTTTAGAGTAAAAAAAAAAAGGTTCTTTTAAAGAAGTTTAATTTAAAAGATTTCATAATCATTAATCGTGGCAGCTGTAAATCGCAAGCGTGATTGATTAAGAAAAGCCACACGAATTCATCCTTAATTTTTTAAACCTTCATTTATAAGATGCCATAATATGGGACGTTTGCCATTTTAAATGGTATGTTTGATTGGTTAGGAAAAGCCACATGATTTTAGCTGCAATTCCTGCACAAACAAGCACCAGAGTTTAATATTTAAAGGCCTGGTTAAAGGCCTATAAAACTTCTGTCGTTATTAACACAGGGTACTGGAAAGATTTTTTGAGTGGTTTGGGGGTTTTGAACAGCGTTGATCAATCATTGTGTGGAAAGAAAAACCTCTTGAGCGCAAAACATTAGCAAACAAAATCATAAAGGTTCTGAATGAAATGAGGGTGAGTAAATGATAACAGAAATTGATTTAGTTTTTTGTTGTTGTTTTTTTGGTGAACTGTCCCTTTAATGTTAAGGGTTATAAAAAGAGGGAGCAGTAGTCTTGTAGGGCTCCTTGTAGGATTCATTTGAAAATACTAATCATATTTTTTACAAATGCAACACAAAATAAATTATTACAATATCACAAATATTCACATTTTTATATAAAATTATCACAAATATTTATATATTTATTACATTTTTACATTAAATTTTACAAATATTTTTTGTTAACGTAAGTAATAATAATATGTTGTTTAACTAATATTAATTAGCATTTAATTTACTAAATAAAAAATATTTAAAATCATAATATATTATAGAGTAATAGTAATAAAGAATATTCTTGTCCTCATTTTATTGTCGTGCTAATATATAATCACTGCATTTTTAGCCGAATTGTGCACACAAGCACAAGCAAGTCCCATGTTTAATTGCAGCTTTTAGTTTGTTAGAAATTTTATCCGATTTTCCTTCTTAAACTGTTGACGTACACGTTTTTAAGGTTCGGATGCCATGTTACGTGCACTCCCTCGTAACTGACCACAAACTTGTTAAATGTTTATAGTGAGCGCGATAAAATTGGGAGAAACTCTGAGAAAGAGTGGCCAAGCGGAGATATCGAGTGAGGAAATTAGTCATTTGCCAAGGAAGTGTGCTTCAAGGGTAGATGCTAAAAATAAGAATAAGAAAACAGTAGTATTTATTAGCATAAGGAAGAACTGTGAGCTTCACAATATTTCAGGAGATTGAACATTTCATTTTGCCGTTACAGGAATTTCCTGGCAGAGGAGCCCTCTAACCTGGAGCTTCATGATAAACATGAACAGATGGGGGAAGGAACAGCCCAGCTACTGGATGTTACAAGCGGGAGGCGGACGGACGGCGGCGGGCGGGCAGGCATGGAGAGAAAGGGGGAGGTGAGAATTGGCTGTTCCATATGAAGTAAAAGAAGGAATGTAGGAGGCTTTTCCAGAAGCCCCTGAAGAGGAAGAAAGTGAATGTGGAGAAAAGAGCAAGAGAGAGCGAGTGGGAGAAAGGCCTTAGAGAAGACAATCTAAAGTCGCCCACCCAGTCCTGTGAGAAGATCTGAAGGCGTCTTGGTGACAAAAGTCCCGTTTCAACAATGAATTCGGACAAAATCTAAAACCGTGTGCATAGTTTTCATAGAGAAAAGAGTCCATCGGGTCACTTGAACCCATGACTGCCAAATAATTGACCTTTGCCAGACCGCTTGGAGACAGAGTGTGGTGGCACGCTGCACAGAAACTGCTGTAGTCAAAGCCAAACTGCTCTAGGCTCTTCCAGAATTACTCTCTGTGAGTCACTGCTGGTGTGTCTATGGTTCTGTTCAGGCAAGCAGCAAAAATGGTTTTTTTTGGCATATCAGATTCTTAACTGATTTGTTTTTATGGTCTTAACAGCAGTCAATTATGAAAGCTGCAAGTATGCATGTACTCTACCAAGGCTATTGTGACTTTTCATCTCACAATCTCACATCGCACTTTTTATAGATACAGAATTGTGATACTGTATATAAACTCTCTATATAATCTATTCTTAGCTCATGAGATTACATCTTGCTACATTTTATTTTGTTTGTATTTATTTTCACCATAGAATTACAAAGGCAATTGTGACTTTTTATCTTATATATCAAACTTTTTTCTTGCAAATATGAAGTTATGAATTATATAATTGCGATCAAATGAACATATGTCCACTTTTTCACTGGAGGATTGAGTTTCTATCCTACATTTCTGCATCGTAGCAAGTTGTGACCTTTTTTTAAGAACTGTGAGAATGTTCAAGAAATGTGAGATATAAATTAAATAAATATAATAAAATAAATAATAAAATGTCACAATTCCATAAGAAACAAGCGTTCATATTAAACGGTTTTTACAAATCCATGTGCAACTTGAAATCTGACTGAAATGTATTTTTGTGCTACCTCTGACTCAAATCTGTTTGTATCTGTAGGCAGCATAGCAGAAAATCAAGATCCCGAATCTGAAGCATGGTCAATCAGCATGCAGTCATAAAGTGATTAAAAGTGCGTGGTAATCTTGTATGGAGCTGTGGCCAGATAGGATCATTGTTCCTCTCTCATTTCTCATATAGTGAACTGTGTATATGTAGTCAAGAGAGACTGCTTTTCAATACAGTGCATGCATACCTTCTATCATGTGTTTCGTGATTTCAGTGGGATGTCATGACAGACGTCAGCAAAAGCATAAGGTACACAATACCTCTCTTTTCTGGAATTTAATAGCTTTCTCATAACCCTAGAGCGATTGATAGCCTAATGTTAGTGACTGACAAGAAGAATCCTTTCATTTGCACGCCTCACTCGATATGCTGACAGCGCTATTCATACAGTGAATACTCGCTGTCATTTATGAGACATGAAACATTAATGCAGTCACTTCACCTATAGAATCTTACTTAGCACAACAAAGTATATAAGATGGCACCCAGGGAGAAAATGCTGCACTGCAACTCAAAACATTTACGAATGCTCCCAGTTATGATTAAGTATTTGGCTTTTTGTTTTGTTTTTCTTTAGCTCAGATGACTTGGGCCGTCTTCTTTAGAGGACAAGAATCCGCTGACACATTGTATGAAGCAAAATGCGTTTACACATGTTTTCTGTCTACCTCACATGTTTGTAATGTACATATTCTGCTGCTCCCTCAGTCATGTTTATCAGAAATGATCTCCATCTTATTTCGTTTGCATTTTTGTTAAAAGGGCTTTAAGTTCATGATCTACCCAAGACTTAGTTAAATAGAATACTAAGGTTAAGGTAAACTGGGTCAATGATTTACATTAGCTATGATTTTTTTTGTTCTGGACTTTAACAAAAGAAATTGTTAACACTTTAATATGGTTCTAGGACATTAGTTATTCTGCAATGTCTATTCACTAACATGAAATATCCATGCACAGTACTTTGTTTCGCTAAATAAAAGATTGTCTACTCTTGACTCAGGTACTGACCCACATGACTCACCTGTCCTGAAACATGACTCATTTGAATTAAGCTAACGAGTCTTGAATAAACCAATGCGATTCACCTGAATCAGGTATAGAGAAGTGTAATGGTTCTCCTAAATGCATAAACAATGTGTTTCAATAAAGTCCAGTAGTTCACCTAAACCACATGCTTGAAGGCTATCGAGTCCTGACTCAAATGACTGAATCACACACACGTAGTTCGCCTAAACTATGTACCGAGTCCTGAATAAAAGTATCCTCCTGAGACTCGCACGACTCACCTGAATCAGGTACCGAGTGCTGAGCGGGTGCTGGCCGCAGGAACACGCTGAACAGAACACACGTGAGCGCCGCACGGACCTCCATGATGGACTTTAATCCGAAATCAATCAGTTCTGGACACAGTTCACCGCGTCTACATCGCCTGGCACAGTTTCTATTCAAATGGTTTTTGCTAAGACCCCTGGGCGTCACTGGAGCTTTTTATAATACACCTGCGCGGTTATTCTGCATAATTCAGGCGCCGGGAACGACATAAACACGCAACCCTTCGCTCTGCCACAAGCTGCTCAGAGATCAAGCCCGTTTCGGAATAAAGTGTCTGGGCTACTGAAAGCAGCAGGTTCCCTCCCTCCCTGCACTCCTCCTCCAGTGCTTCAGAAAGGGACCAGCGTCATCATCTTGACTCTGTGCCCGGATTCTGGTCCTTCTCATCTTTATGTTACAGTTATTTTCTTGCTAGGGAATGGGCATATAATATGTATCATTATGGGTAACTAGAACTGGCCACTTGGGTTAGGAAACACTTGAAGTTCAGTGTTGACACTGTTTTTATCCATGCTTTTGCATGCACCATGGTAATAACATTTTTGGTCATGCATTTGCAGTTTATTTATTTATTTGTACAATTTAAGGTATTGCTTTAGTAAATGGATGGAAATAATTTTCATTATTTAATTATTTGTCATTCCTGGTATCCGGTAACACTTTGGCTTCAAATGTTTGTCAAAAGAAGTTGCATGTTTTTCATGTTTTTAGCAAAATAGTATCATGTTTAAATATATGGAACGCTTACTGGCCAAGCTCTGTGTTCTATTAGAATTTCCATCCTGTTCGTTTCACATTCCACATTCTATAAAAACATCACAGGGTGGAACATTCTGAGCTAAACTAGCTGTAGTGATCAACATTTAGCTCTCTAACCTTCTACAGATGAAAATAATGTTTATAACTATGTAAGATACGTTTTTAATTTTTTTGATCAGACAAACATTCTCCATAATATAGCCTAATAGGGTGGAACTTTAAGAGTGGGACAAGCAGGAGAACATTAAAAAATGAGTGTATGAGCGAGAGGACACATTTACCTACATTTATACAGATCAATTCTAGCTGTAAAAATATCACTTCCTGAAAATGGTCTTGGTGGAGTTGTAGTCTATTTTGGAAGGTGAGGAAGTACATCCTAACAGGGTGGAAAATGAGTTTAGGGACACTGTAAATGAAGAAAACTGTTCAAAAATAAACTTTCACATGGTTTATACTGTATGTATGAAGTTTAGCCTAGTCCACAACATAATTCAAATAAAATATGTTGAGGATTTTATAATTTCATGGTTTATATTTCTAGTGGAAGTTGATTACATTGCACTGAGGACATTACAAAATCGAATGCATAAATCAATTAAAAGGTTTGTAAAAAAAAATATATATATTTTAAGTCTATTATCTCCGTTTAAGTAATATATTAGACCTAATATATACATATATATTTATTTATATATTTATAATCTTATAAATATGTGACAATTTTAGAGAAAATCATAGGGACAGAAAAGTCAGGAATGACCCATTAACATATTGGCTGTTTATTAGTGATTATAAAGCACATATAAAACATGACCATATTATATGACAGATGCAGATTCATAGTTATTTTTATTTTTGATCTTAATAATAACCGCTACATATGAACGTGGTTTGTTTGCCTTACAGGTATGAGGACAGATGCATCTAATATCAGACACTTCAGTCACGTGAGTAGATGAGATAAAGTCTCACACAGAGTTTAAGTAAATAAGGAAGTAGTAGTAAAGGCAGCTTTTGGCCAAACGCTGTATAATGGGTCATATTTCCCATACAGTGGTAAAAGATCTCTAAGGCTGTGCTCACTATTACACACCTACTAAGCAAACAGATGTGATATGATGGCGTTGAATTGACTTTCAGTCACTTAACCACAATTCCTCCTTTGAACAATCTCTGGGCAAACCCCATGGAGAGTTCAAAACCTTTGCGGAGATTGTAAAATGAATGACTGGATATTGCAGATCATATAAACGTGGTCATGCAGCACAGTGTCGGGACGGTGTTGTGCATTGCTGCACCCAACCAGTCTAGACACGCAGCTCCAACCCTCATATGACTGTCTGTCATCATCTGTACAGTGTCCAGCAGAATCATTCTTCTAATAAATCAGGTGCATCGGTGCACCTGGAAAAATTTGCTCTGGAATGTGTGCAAACTGCTTTTGTGTTCACCCGCAAAGCAAACGGTGCCATACTCTGTTATGCTCATTGAAAGTGAGGTAATATCATTCCTGAGAGGGGAAATAAAGTGGGAAGAGAGTGATTTGAATATCAAATAGCACTGCAGAGCGATGGGCCGAGTCAAAAAGACTTTCCACTTGTGTTGGATTTCAAGGGCTTGATGAAAACAGAAATAGGTGACGAAGTTCTCGTCCAAAACGGCTAATAGCTGTTCAAGTGAGTGTGGTCTGGGATTTGCATGGTCACATGATCTCGCTAGGGTTTATATGAACTGGATTGCCAGTCCTTGGACCTGAGTGGATATGAGAGACGGGTACAGGCATAGCACTCGGAAATAGTGGCGTGGAGCTCCTTAGAGACAGCTCAGCTTTCTCCGTTAAAGGGATAGTTCAACCTAAAATGGATTATTATTTACTCACCCTCGTGCTGTTTCTGATTTAGCCTGTATGAGGTACTTTCTTCTGTTAAACCCTAAAGAAGGTGTTTTGAGGACTGTGGGTACTCAAACAGTGGCCGGTAGCCGTTTTATCTTTCTGGATTCCATTTATTAATTATTATTAATATTTTTTTGATCAAATTTTATGTTCATTAATATCGAAATCATGAAACCTACCCAATTAAACCGTTTTACATATATATAATTTAAGGCTTTATGAAATGTGTTATTCTTTTCTCAAATAGTTTTTTAACCAAATGTTTTTCCATTCATTTATTCTATTTAATGGTTTTTATACAATTTTAGTTATCAAAAGCATAACTAATTACTTGATTTTACAAATAATAATAATAATAATATTATTTACTAGAATTTTACTAGTAGTAGTAGTAGTAGTATCATTACATTAAATGATATACAATTCCTTCACTGTTAATTGGACGGGTTGCTGTGAAGACCTTCCTCTTGAAATAAACCGCTCATGGAGTGACTCTCAGAGCAGTTCTAGAGATTTTTTATGTGTGTGTTTATTGAAAACACACATGAGCTCCACACGTGCTTCAGAATGTGGTAAACAAAACCATTAATTCACACAGAGATGCTCAGGACATGCAGGATTTATGTTTCTATAGTAGCTTTGCATCTTATTATTTACAGGCTTACTTTTGATTTATCCGTGACTTTCCACATCCTACAGGAAGTTCCGTTTCCGTGAAAGAGGGTTCCTGATGTATTTATGGCATTCTAAAAAGCTTGAAAAGAACATGCAGGATTCATATCATTATAGTATATTCACATACTTTTCTCATACTTTGTGTACAGGATTACTTTTGGTCTATTGCTCCAATTTGACAAATTCTGTGACATTCTGCCTTATGGAAATTCAGTTTTCTTGACGTGATTCTGTCATTCCCTCTGCATTGTCTGCATGGTGGAAACCATAGGGCCCTTGAGAAACCACATCCAGTGCAGACTGCAGCAACATTGGGGCATCTACTAGCCACGAACGAGGGTTCCTGTCTATTTATGTAATTCCAAAAATCTTGGAATTGGGTAGTTGTTAACATGCAGGATTCATATCTTTACACAGAATTTAGTCCGCATCGCATTTCTATTTAGGCTTACTTTTAGGTATGTTTATGTAAATCTGCAGAGACATTCTGCATTTTTTTGCTCTGATTCCATATGTGTTCCGCATCATGGAAATCATATAGGGCCCTATTGCTATAGTTGCTAGGATGTTGTTAGTGTGTTTTTCAGTGGTTATTACTGTGTTGCACGTCCAATCAACATTCAATTTCCATTTATAATTTCTGTTTTATTTCCAGAATGCTAAAAGTCACGATCTCCTCAGTCTGTGCAGGATTTATACCATTTGGAGTAGGCTAATGCTTCAATAGATTTCAGTACCAATAACCTAGTTCTGGATCTGGATTTCAAGGGATCTAGTCTTGCTTTTGGTCTTAAGGGGTCTGATAATGACTTGCATAAACCTAGCTGGACCACCATACTAGCTCAGACCGGTTACAGTAACAGTAAGCAGCTCTTAAACGCCCTCAGAAAGAGATTTCAGTGTGTAATTGTAGATAATTCTAGTTTTTTAGTGAATTAAAAACTGCAGTTTCAGTTGCACACAATCACTCTGTAATTCTCTCGGCTGTCAGGTGAAGACTTCAAGTGGAAAGCAGATTGGTCATCGCAAGCATGAGAATAAACAAAGCCGTTATCTTCGGTTATCTGTGCAGAAATGCAGGCAAAGCAGGTTGAAAGCGATAAACGCAGCTCCAATAATCAGAAGCACTCGGTACAAGGAGCACATAGGAGGAGGTCGTTGACTAATGAGGACCAGACAGAAGACATAAATAATGAGCTTCCATGCAGAAACCAGTTTGTAAAGATCTGCCTTCCTGACTCTTAAAGTGACTCTTCAGTACCTGCGTCACTTTGACTTCCCTCTTTGTGTCGGAATGACCTGACTTCCACTCCTTTCCATGCTCACGGTTTGTTGTTTGCGAACATTTTATGGCTTCCCATATGGGCCCCATGTGTCGGTATGTGTCTTTGCCTGTAAAGGGCTTGTAATCAGTGTTCGCTCTCCCACATGTACATGTTTTGTATCTATAGCAATCATTCGCTCATCACAGGCATTATGCATACTGGAAAGCTTTTTCCATCCCTATAGGTTTCATCACAATTCCAGCATTCAGAGTTTCCCAATTTTACAGCGCCAACACCCACTTTACAACTTTTCCATGCTGCGCTCCCACACCGTGTGTTCTTGCCAGCTGTAGCGTCGCATCTTAAGAAACCAATCCATCACATCCAGTGCAGATCGCGACAACATTCGTGCAGCTACTAACCGTGAACGAGGGTGTGTGGTGTATTTACGGCATTCCAAAACCTCGGAAAGAACTCTTCACTGGAAGAGGAATTTCCAAAAAAAAGGCTATTATATTCGTGGACAAATACAATGAGGCCCTTGTGTCCTGTTCTGGTGTCTGCAAAAAGATCCTTTATTTAGAGCGTGTTTGTGCTAGAACTGATCGTTTTGAATGAAAACCACATAATGTCTGGGGTTAAAACTAGTAAAGCTTTTCATTCAGCTCTGATTTGTCATCTGTCGTGTGAGTAAGCGTGGATAAAGGGCACTATGGGCGGACGGACTCTACTGAGTTAATGTCAATGGATGACAGCTTATTTTCCCAGCATCATGTAGACAATAGGATCTTGAAATAGAGGGGTGTTTATAAATGCACACACATGCATAAGGATGTCCTGAACACTCACAGTGCAACCAGATTAATTATTTTTATTTTTATTTAGGATGAATTATAGTTATTTTATAATAACACTCGATATTTGTGATGGAAAGAAACTTTATTTACTTTACTAATTTAATTTGTAGTAGTATATATAGCCCAAAATTTTATTTATTTACAGTATGTAATTAATTAGTTAATTACACACTTTTTTTATTTATATGAAATTAATTATTGACCATATATATATAAATATATATATATATTCCCAAATTTTGAATTAATTAACTTATTCATTTATTTATAATATGTAATATAATATGCAACTTATTAGTTTGTGATTATTTAAATAAACAGATTTTGGCCCGGTTTCACAAACGTGGACTAGGCATTTGTTAAATTAAGATATTTAAGCAACTTTTACAAAAATGCCTCATAAGAAAATATTACAGGTGAGGATCTTAACACATGACACTGACATGTTTTTAAAGAAATGTCAGAGCAAGATATTTTCATCTGAGACAGCTCAAACATGCAGTTTAGTCTGGGACACTGGGGGTGAGTGTATTTATTTATTTCCTTTTCTTTTTTTTTTGTATTGTATGCATAAATATGCATGCGTGTTACTTTGCATATAACAAAATTGACGTGTACATTTTAAAACTGAATAAAAAATTGTAATCACAAAAGAAGCAAACATCAAGCTGAGGCGGTTGAAATCTATTTAAGCTCATTTAAAAGCAGAGATGTACATTTCATTAAAACACTTTTTAATAGCAATGTCTTCACATTAAAATCATGTTCACACTTGTGTAAATGTTTTGTGGCTGTAATGTTTTTAATTGGCCATTTGAACATGTTCAGATCGGCTTCAATTATCCTCATTGTGTCTCATGGCAACCTCTGTTTAAGAAAAGTAGGGACATGCACAAGAACATTTTTGTAGCTTTATTTAACTCTGAGAACATATCTTTTCTCCCATCATTTCTTAGTATAGACATACATTGTTGTCAAATTAGATGACAAATGTTCATGTAAATATTGAGATTGGAGGTATCTTCACTTTTAGAAATGAAGGTACAAAAGCTGTCACTGGGGTGGTACCTTTTCAAAAGGTAGACTTTTGCACCTATTAGGTTCAAATATGTACACCTTAGGTATTAATATGTACCTTTACCAAAATGAACCCTTTAGGTACCGGCCCAGTAACCCTCACTGATCACATCAAAATGAAACTTTTATGATGTCTCATTCATGATGGGAACCCTTTCCCCCTCTGCATTCTTCCCATTCCCCAAAGTTATCATTAGTTCCTCGCATGTTGTTATGCATTTCAATGCAATTTAGCATTTTCCTCATCTTGGCCACAGTCTTATACAGCTGCAGTTTTCTTTTATATCTCTCTTTAGACATACAACATATTCTTCCACTCCACGCCCCCATCGTTCCCAAAAGACTGTCCAGCTGCCTTTTTTCCATAGAAACCCAGTCATACACAACCACACACAAGACTCAGTCCGTGTCGTCTTTCTACACGTGTGGCCAAAGGCCAAACGGACCTTATGGCTTGATGTATGCTGCTTTGGTGTTGGTACAAGACTGGATCATGGTTGTGTGCCACAAATTATCTTTTTAGTGTGTTTACTTTATCTGACTAAGCGGATGTCAAGAGGGTGTATTTAGTTTATATTGCCTTTGATTGGGCGCCAAATTCCCCAAGAATCCCCCTTTGCTTCAAGGGCCTGTCTCGACAGATTTGGCTGCGGATGTGCTGAAAACACACACTTAATGTAGAACAATGGTTGCTAGGATAGGTCTTTATAAGTGTGTGTGTGTGCAGGACTCGGGTCGGGAGGTGGAAAACCTCTGCTCTGTTATCTTTCAACAGATGTGAGGAGCTCTTGATGACAGGGAGATGACGGTAAACCTCAATGCACTTATCGCTGTGAACAAACCGCTTTAGCACTTTTCTTCTGTTTGCCTTTGCCTTTTCTGATCCCAAGACTAAATGCAAGTGCGACCGAGCGTGTCGTTGGCCTTGTATCAAGCTGATGGAGAAGGTGACCCCAAACCACAGTGTGCTTGTCTAATCAGTTACATTGGAAAATATGAGAAAAGAGTAGGATCTCACTTAAGTATAAGCTCAACTACACACTAAACTAACATTGCCAAACTAAGCAGAAAGATAAGACTCTACAGAAGCATGAAAATAACTGGACTGGAAAAAGTGTTCCGATACCATTCATTGCTCAGTTTAATATCATAAAACAATACCGTTTTTTATATTCATAGTCTTTCCATAAAGTATTCGAATAATATTTACCATTACTATTTATTTATTGTTCAGATTAACATCATAAAACAATACAGCTTTATTTATTGTTTTTAAAATGAGTTCGCCATGAAACCCCAGAAACTGTATTTATTCATTTACTTATTTATTTACATAATTATTAATTGATAAGTATTGATATAATTGTTTTTTTGCTTGGTCTTACATCATAAAACAATGCAGCTTTGTATATATTTATGGTTATTCCATAAGATTTGACATAAAACCCGTTGTTTAAATATAATTTATATTTCATTTTTCTTAAGTTTTGGCATAGAACCTGAAAGTGGTTTACTTAATTTACTTTCTTGAAATACTTTCATGATTTATTATAAGCTTGATTGTAAACAGTACAATTTTGTATACGGTTAACTTATATTGAGTTTATAGTTGTTTTATTTATTTATTTCATTTGCACATCATAAAAATAGGTAAAAATAATACAAATATTGATTATAAATTAAATATATATTTCACCACTATTATTATCATTTACTAGTGAAATAAAATATTTAGGTATTATTATTGTTGATGTTATTCATTCTATCATCGTTTTTAATTTGGACAGTTTTATTGATCTCTGTTTGTATTTTTGGTTTCTGTGAGTTATGAATTTTGGGAGTGTTGCACCACAGATGGTTTTACATTAAAAATGAAAATGGAAAGAATTACATTTGCTTACATCTCTGCTCTGCATCTCTTGCATCTGATCCTTTCAAGTTGAAACGGAGAAAGAAGCACAAATAAAGACATGCACACCGGGGTATAAACAGGATGTTTTGACCTCAAACGCAAATGTTAGATTCTTCGCTGACATTTATTTACATGAAGGAAGGAGCAGTGTTTGTATCAAGTACCATCGACTGCTAGTTCTTCCTTTCTTTACTCCTTTTTTTACAGTCTTGACCTCATAACCTCTGTAAAGAGAAGGTACCAGGCACAGAAAGAAAAGAAGACAGTCGAGAAAATACAGGCATACAAAGACAGGAGATATGTGAACATTCTCTTGTTGTGAATATCAGTTTCATATTTCCAGTTTCTTGTGAAAGGAATATGAATAGGCATGTCTGTGATTCTATGTACAGACTTGTAAAGCTGTAAAGAAAGACACATTCAAAGACACTGTTGCTCAAACAGCATATATGCTTTTTTGTTTTAGAAAACTATGCAATCCAGCATTTCACAAATCCTTCCCCTGGATCATCCCAAGTGTGGGCTTCTACTGGAAAAAACAGCAGGACACAGCAGCTCACAGACCGTGTGCAACAACAGGAGCGATCAACATAATAAGAATCAGACTGAATGCAAAAATACCACGAGGTGTCAGATTTATTAGAGTTGTTAGGCAATGAGAATGATGTAACTCAGACACATTGCTGTGAGTTATATTCATTATTTAGCTGTACTATTTCTCACTTATCATCTACACTTGATGCACTTTTATGCTTCATTTTAAATGCATTTACTTTCTGTTTAGGTTGTTGGTTGGTTTTATATAGTCGCAGTTTAATATAGGTCTCTAATGCCCTCTGCTGACCACGAAATGAAATATTGGCATGTTTCTGTATTTATATTATTATTTATGAGGCATAGCATGAACAATTAATGCCATAAATTATCCTCACATAACCCTAATATCATGTTATTATTATTAACACTCGGCTTATGAATATTAATTAGGCCACGCTCTCATTTATGTCATTTTAACATTTGATTGCATAAATTATTATTCAAATGTCTGGATATCGTCTTCATGAGGCACAATTTTGACTCTTAATCAGCGCGTGGTGAAGTTGCTAAGTAACATTCCGATGCTGTCAGTCATGTTGCGTGATTAATATTCATAAGCTAAAACAGGCGTGCCAGCTGCCGACGTCTGCAGACCAGCCAATCAGCAGAGCCAACTGGCCGAGCGTAACGTGACATAGTTAATATTCATAAGCCAAGCGTTCGCTTTTAGGATTCGCTTATTTGCCAAATAGAGCTCGCAGTTCAGCCAATCATAGGAGCCAACCGGACAACCGTAACTCTACGTCATGAATATTCATGAGCCAGTCCTAGAGGGCGCTGCTGCATAAAACAACAGCTCCGTGCTGGACTTTCATCTGTCACGACGACAAAGTACAACTTTTTACAACTTTTCTCCATGAAGAGACAAATCTGCTGTAACTTACCGTGAGGATAAACCCATGGAAACAGCTAATAACAACAACGAGGACCCGAAATTAACTCCAGGTATAGTGAACTCCAGGAGTCCTCAGAGAGTTGTACTCAGCAGATAACAACAAAATAAGAGTCTTTGTTATTTTTAACTGTGAAAGGATTTATTATTTATAGTTGGCTGTATTGTGTAGTGTTTGGTTTCTGTGATCAGACTGGTGTTGAGTTGTTTTCTGTGGGTCAGATATAACGTTACGTGTTGAACAGCTGCTAGTTAATCAGTTCTGGGACTAGTTAAAGATGCAGGATACGATCGAGGCCTCAGATGAGTTCAGCAGCAGAGTCCTCCAATCATGCACATCAGGATGGATCTGGAAGCTACACCCTTCTCAATATTCATATGAAGTTGCACTCTTCTAAATAAAACTATTCTTCAAGCAAGAAAGCAGGGTAATAGAAATGCACTGCTCTTCTGCTTGGACCCCTGTAATAAACGAGAAATGAAGATGTGATGTGAGAGGTTTGTGTGTGTCTGTTATTGAACACTTACACATTCCTAACAGGCACTTTGTACACTTTGTGATTTCTGGTGACAGAGCCAGGAGGACAGGAGCGTGGTCAGTCGGCAGCAGAGGAAGCCTGTGGCCGGCAGCTGAGTGAACCGGGCCGCTTCGCCTACGCTGGGTTATGTGGAGTGTCTCTGGGCCAGCTCTTTCAGGGACCCGAGCAGAAGTAAACAAATCAACTTTTCTTCTGCTCTATATACTCATATATATTAGGTTGGTTTAAAAAAAACATATCATGCACACTGAGGCTGCATCGTTAAAAAATACAGTAATAATTGTAAATATTATTACAATTTAAAGCAATAAAAGTGTGTTTTTCTAAACATATTTTCAGCATCATTATTCCAGTCTTCAGTGGCACATGATCCTATTTTAAAGAACAGAATTTATTTCATTTTGTGACATGTCTTTTGATTCAGTGCAACTTTCCTGAAATATAACATTATATTAGTCTTAACTACTATGTACTTGCGTCAAAAAAATGAGTATGTGTTGTATTGCAAAGCAGTTTTTCTGCTGAGGGCGGACACAGGTGATGTTATATTTAAATATAAAGTGGGACCATGACATTTTATTTCTTCGAGATTGTTGGGAATGATTTGGGGTTGTGAAACTTCATGATATTGTCTCAATGCAGAAGTTTTCGTGAGGCGTATCTGGAGGCTCTTGTTCAGTGGCTGGCTCTGGATGAGTCGGTCATGCCGGTTATGCAAGCGTTCCTGGCTGGGCTCGGGTTTGAAGGCAGTGACACCTTTCTGTCCATCTTGCATGCAGAGCCGCTGCTCGGAGCCGGAGCGTTACCCATCACTCAGGTACGTGTGACGTTAACCCAGCTGGACCATCGCATTAACATAGACATGCTCGCACAACTCCCTCTCTTCTGTTTTTCAGGATCTTGTGTCTTTCTCTGTCAAAGACGGTGAGCTGATATTTCACACTTCATTAGCTGCTGTTTTTTGCAGTAGCATGCATCAAATGTTTTCGATAAAAAATTACTTCTCTCAAAACAATGTCAGTTTTATATTGTATTTTGCATGAAGAAAATGAATACTCTTAACATATTTTGCATTATCGTTTTAATTTCTAAACAGTTAAGCAAATTCACATCCCAGTGCTTGTTACTGCAGTGAAAACAAACCTGAATTTCAGTATTTTAAATGATAGAAAAATTCATACATTACAATATAGTTTATTCTACTTTGTCAATTTATGCTATTTATTACTTGTGTAAATGGAAAAAATAAGTCCATTCCATTCCATTTTTTGCTTTTAATAATGTACAAGACATCTGAATTGTGTTTTTATCTCCATTGGTCACACCAAGGTAGAATGTCAATGAAAACTTAAGAAAGTTTTTACATAAATATATCTCATAAAAAAATCTTTATTTTCTTTCTTTATTTATTTATCATTCATATATATATATATATATATATATATATAAAATTCAGAGTAACTTAAAAAATGAATAAAAAATAAAAATAAAAAAATAAAATATATTTTATTTATTTATTTTTTTAATACATTTTTTAAGTTACTCTGAATTTTTTTATGTGTGTGTGTGTATATATATATATATATATAAAATTCAGAGTAACTTAAAAAATTAATTTAAAAAATATATATCATTTTTATTTTATTTTTTATTCATTTTTTAAGTTACTCTGAATAGTAAAGTATATCATGGTGTGTTATGAGTGGTATGTCTGAATGTTAATTTAATTAAATGAATCATTAATAAAAATAAAAACACATACACGATCATTGACTACAGACGAATGAAATGAAATCTCATGAAAGTGTTCCATTTATATTTCGGATGTATTATATATGTATAATTCATCTGGATGATTTATTTATTTTTATTAAAAATAAAAATTAGGATTTGGCGTTTGTGTCATTGATTCTGTTACTTTCCAGTTTAATTTTATGAAGCTGCTTTGTAACAATCTCTATTTTATAAAGAGCTATGAAAATAGAGGTGCACAAAATGCAAGACTGATTGATTGATTGATTTTTATTTTGCAGCAAAGTATGAAGTGTTTCTGTGAGATTGGTTCTTCTTGTTTTGCGTGTAATGACCCTTTTTTGATTCTTCTCGTGTAGGACATTATGATGCCAGGGCTCGAGTTCTGATCCGACATGTCAGCTGCCTGCTGCGTGTGACCCAACAGCAGCTGGAGGATTTTGAAGAGACCCTCGGAGAGAAATTGAGAGAGGCAGAAGAGGAGAGCGAGTGAGCGAAACTTCCTCCATCATCAGCTGTTGCCTCTTTATGGTTTTTTGGGGGGGTTATCAACATGTCTCTGAGAAACACACACTGCTCTCACTGTAGGATGGATCGTTTGCAAGAGATTATTTCCACAAAGCCCACGTAGAGCCATCTGCAGATTCACAAAGAAAAGTTGATACAGGGGCATGATCAATATCAACATCTTTGTGAAATCAATGAAAGTGGCGTAATCATTTCCACACGGGGAATAAACTTGAATGCATTTGCTGCTTTCTGTCTTTTTAATGTGTTCTCTGCTGCATGTGACAATATGGACGGGAGTGTTTTGTGTTTATGCAGTCTAGGTCAAGGTTTTCCTTTCAGGTCAGCGCTTTGATTTTAGGTTTATTTTCTAATAGAACTCAGTTGACAATGAACGGGACCTTTGAGCTTTCGGCAGCTCCAGTGAGCGTATTATAAATCAAATTGGCATTCTCTCAACAGAGAAGAGTCATCAAGGAGACAGAAGAAAGAGAGAGGTCGTAAATTGCGGCGGTACCTGCTCATCGGACTAGCCACTGTGGGTGGAGGGACGGTAATCGGTGAGTCTGAACGCCAAAGGACATTTGTTTTAAACCATATGGACCTCTCCAGGTGACTGTCAATCAAAACATGCGTAAAGCCTGTTTATTTGTTATTTATTTAATTTTTAGGACATTGAAAACTAATTACCATTACTGTAAATCATCTGTATTTATTTATTTAAAATAAATAACCATTGATTTATATTTTACTAAAACAATTTAACTACTATAATTTTTTATAGTATGTATTTATTATTAAGTGTATAATTAAAAAATCATAACTATAACACATCTTGATGTTTAATTTGTTATTTATTGTCATTGCTATTTAAATATATATATTTTTATATACATGTAAAAAACATGTTTTTTTTTTTTACTTTAGTTTAAATAAAAATATTTAAACTAAAGATAATTATTTTATTTATGTTATTATTAGTTTCCAGAATCTAAATATTTCCATTTCTATTTTAGATGATTAAATGACTCTCCCGAAGTGTTTATCTGTTCTGTGTGAGCATGTTCAGGACTGGTTTGGTGTGTTCTGGTCAGGTGTTACAGGAGGGCTGGCGGCTCCTCTGGTGGCTGCTGGGGCCGGAGCGGTGCTGGGAGCGGGTGGAGCCGCTGTCCTGGGGTCAGCCACGGGTATCGCCATCATGGCCTCCTTGTTTGGAGCTGCAGGGGCTGGGTTAACAGGTGGGCTAGCTGAATTCATGAAAGAAGAGCCTTGGTCAAACAAAATTTTATTAGTCGCTTTGTTGCCAGTTTATAATAATGCAGCTGCATTCAAATCTATAGTTTATCTGAAATCTTGTAATTATTAGCAACTTTACATGACCGCTCGATGTAAATTTCGAGAAGTGCGCGCTCTTCAGTGTCTGAGAGTAGAGTAGAGCAGTAACTGCAGGACCGGTCAGCTCTTCAAACACTACCACTCTTACATTTATTTATGTCTTCTTTCAGATGAACAAATAAACCAATAATCTCAGATGCAGTAATCCTCATGAAACATGCATCACTACTGCCAACAAAGCGTGTTAATACAGTCTCCTTACTGTTTTTCACTGACGTGTTCATCATCTTCACTTCTGCCTGTGCGCTGCTCGCACACTTCATACGATGAAGACCGTTTAAGACTCACAATAGGGGTTCAAATTGTTTATTAAAAAGAAAAGGGGTGATTAGTCGACCAGAGAAAGTAATAATAAATAATAATAGTTGATATGATCAAATAAACAGTTTTATTTGTGCATGGTAACATGATTATAAAGCCTGTTTAAAGCAGTGTTGGTATGTAAGGTTCTGTGTCATCTGTGTGATGATAAAGATATAGTTGGTTTTCTGTTTGGAGCGGAGCTTTATGTAATCCTGCTTTCATAGCACCTGTTCAGCTGCTGTTTAAAAGGAACTGAGCTCAAGGTTATCGGACTGCTTTGTTTTTTCTTCAAATGCAGTGTGCTTCTGCCTCGCTGTATTTCTGTTTCCAGATCTAATGTTTTCTGTGATATATATTTATGTTCAATTATTTTACATGCATGAAAATGGCTAAATGTATATTTACTGTGTTATTTAGGCTATAAAATGAACAAGCGTGTTGGTGCTATAGAGGAGTTTGAGTTTCTTCCCATGAGTTCTGGAAAGCATCTTCATGTCACTGTAGCGGTGACGGGCTGGCTGTGCAGCGGCAAATACAGTGAGTTCACTCACACACCTCCACCACAATAGCAGTTCTTCCAGTTACTGGTTTGTTTAAAATGTCCTTGTTTTTTAGATATATATATATATATATACTGCATCACGGTTATTAATTAATAAAGGAATGGTTCACCTGACAATGAAAATTTGCTAAATATTAACTCGCCTTCGGGCTATTTAAGATTTAGATGAGTTTGTTTGTTCTTCAGAAGAGAAATTTAGGATCTCTTGCTCAACTGCAGTGAATGGGAGCTGATAAAATCATCACAATAATCCACAGCATTGATCAGCTAATGTCTTAAAGGGGTCGTATGATGCAATTCCAAATTTTCCTTTCTCTTACAAGCTGTTCGTGCAGAGATAAGACCCCTGAAGTTGCAAAGGTTAAAGCTTCAAAACCAAAGATATATTCTTTATAAAAGTTATGACCCCCCCCTAAAACGACTATCACGTTATGATAAGGGGCGTAACATTTCTGTCACATGCTTGCTGTATTCAGCCAATCACAGTGCACTGGATAGCTGGCCAATCAAGAGCACACCTCGCTTTTTACAAATATTTAAAATATTAAGTTTAAAATTGTATTTATTAAACCATTGTTTCTGGCCAAAATGCATTTAATAATGATGGTTCCTTCAGTGGAAAAAGTTGATCCCCTGTTGCAGCACAATCCACAGACATATTTTTGTAGTATTGTTTTGGACTGTTTTTGCCTCTAAACATTGCTTGATCCGTGGAATGCTCCACCCATGAATATTTCTCTCCTGATTGAAGTTAAAACATCTAATGGATTTGTTTCTCACAAACACGCAGTTTTTCACGAATTGATGGACTGAAGTGGATGAAGTATGGATTACTGTGCTGTTTTTATGTACCGGCACCCATTATGGCACCCATTCACTGCAGATCCATTGCTGAGCAAGTGATGTAATGCTAAAATTCTGAAAATCTGATGAAGAATCAAGCATATCTACATCTTGAGAGTGAAGACATTTTCAGCAGATTTCGATTTGAAATCTTGAAAATCGAAATGAAATCATGAATCTTGTTCACACTAAGGTTCAGATTCTCTTGCCTGTCATAGGTTCGTTCCAGGCTCCCTGGTCCAGTCTAGGAGCGTGTGGCGAGCAGTACTGTCTGAAATGGGAGTCACGTTATTTATTAGACTTGGGCTCTATTCTGGACTCGTTATGGGATGGGCTTGTTAGTGTCGTGGCTCAGGAGGCCCTCAAATACACAGTGCTCTCAGGTATTGTATGTCTGCTTTACTAATGCAGGTAAATTCAAATTTTATTTGTCACATACACAAACATACACAGTACGAAATGTAGTGAAATGCCTTATACAACTGCCATT
>JAUMHI010000069.1:15913162-15927905 GCA_032359435.1 Enteromius unitaeniatus
GAAATATACTGTGCATAGAAATATGAAGTGCATAAAATAGAAATAGAAATATATACTGTACATTTTTTACAAAGTGTTGAGTTGGAGTTTGGTTTATTCATGTGTTTTAACAAACGATGATCCAGTGCAGGAATTTTTAATGTTTTGCAGAGTGGCCAGTGAAGCTTTAATCAACGGCCGCATTCTCTCCCACTCAATTTGAATCACAAAACAATACCTTTTAAATGCATTCAAATAAATGCTAAAAAATGGATTCATGAAAGAATCATAAATGGCATATTAGAATGATTTCTGAAAGATCATGTGACACTGAAGACTGGAGTGAATTCACTTTTCATCACAGAAATAAATTACATTTTAAAATATATTAAGTGAGAGTATTTTTATTTAAAGGTTTAGTTATATTTCACATTATCGCTGTTTAACAGTGTTTTTTATATATATATATATATATATATATATATATTATATTATATATATATATATGCATCTTTTTTTACATTTTTATACTGTTACTGGATTTCAAAAATATAGTTTAAAGTGATTGGAAAATACTCGTTACTATGTTTTCCTCCTGAGCAACAAATGACCATGTTTTAAACCGTCTCAAAACAACAGTCTTCATTGCATGGCTGCATCATGAGAGAATGTAATTGTCACACAATACATGAAGATGCCCAGAACACCTCTTGCTCATTCTCTTGTCTGTGTTCAGGAATAGTAACGGCTCTGACATGGCCTGCCTCTCTGCTGGCTGTGGCCAGTGTGATCGACAACCCCTGGGGAGTGTGCCTGAGTCGCTCAGCCGAGGTGGGAAAACACCTCGCTCAGGTGCTCCGGAGCCGACAGCAGGTCAGAGTCCAGCGGAGCCGTGCAAGACGTCCACAAGACGTTCTCTTTAGTCTTTGACAATCTCGGTTCAATGCAGCTTGAAATGACTAATTCGAGGAATGTAACGGGTCACATACAAGCTCTAAGGACAGTATCTGTGACTCATACTCGAGGAGGGAAAATAAAAGGGGCTCGGTTTTATTCAGACGCAAAAATAAGCAATTGCTGATATTTATATATGTAGATAGGTGAAATTCTGATAGCTTAAATGTAAATAAATGAGATATACTGTTAGAAATAACAGAGTAATCACATTTACATTCGCTTTTATCCAAGCAGAGTTAGTAGAGCAGCAGTGTACAAGTGCTGTGACAAGTGTCAGTCAGTGCAAGTTTAATTTTGTTATGTGTGTGTAAATGTATCTGATACATATGATTATCAGTTGTCACTTTGTATCTCCCAAATGTTGTATTGAGATGATATTTCAATGCTTAGATCTGATGATCAAACACTTAAAAAAAATTGTTTTCATCACTGAAAAGTTATGCATGGATAATTATGTCCAAAAGTTGGCCGTTTTTTTTTTTAATTTTTTTTTTTTAAGTCATTTGGGTTTGTACTTGTCAGACTGCACGAACATGATGATCATGTCACACTGTGGGATCTCAGTGGGTACTAATGTCAGACCATACGACAGTCAAGATGCATGCAAAAAAAAGAGTTTTACATCAACCCACACAATAATTAAGTGTCCGTGAGCTGCATTGCATGTGAGGATGAAATATTGGTTATCATGAAAAGTATATGCACGGTGGAAACACCAGCGTATTTAAGAAGAATATGATAAGCAGCACCACACACCCACATAAACCAGCGGTGCTTATCATAGCAAAGACAACATATCAGATAAATTTGGAGTTTATGGCATATAGAAGACATCTCTAACATTAATTCTGATCATGTCTTGTCTTGAAATACGATGTTTGTGGTAGGAGATGTCGCACTGCAGGACTATCCACAAAATCCTCTGACACTGCCAGAATTTCGTCCGCAATCGCCATTAAACGGCTGTCGATGAACATGTCAAACTAACAATAAAAGACTAGATTTTAGCCCAGGGTTATAAGAATCTTTTAGGATTTTCAAAATGTGTTTCAGACGGTCAAATCGTGGCTAAAATTGCACCGTGTGAGCCGGGCTTAAGTTGCTTCATTCGTCACTAAAGTTGAAACTTAAAAAAAAAAAGGCATATGCCTTTTATTTGCTTCAAAAAAACTATTAATCAGATGCCAGAAGACATGTAGTAGATTGTGCGGAACTGTTTTCCAACAAAGTGTTTATCACGTTGATCATTTAATATGTATTAAATATTATACAGTAGGCTTTATAATCGCCTATTTAATGTTAACCTAAAAATGTTCCTTTCAAAAACGTGTATAATTATCTCCTACCTTTCTGCAGGGAAAGCGGCCTGTCAATCTCATTGGATTTAGCCTTGGCGCTCGTGTCATCTACTTCTGCCTAGAAGAGCTCGCTAATGACCAAGGTAAGCTTTTTATTCGTTTTAATGAGTCTGCGATAACGAGGGAACATGCTTTTGTCTTTAAGACCTTGAGTCTCCAGCAGTGTCCTCACGAGAGAGCTGGCTGGACATGGCCAAATTTCCTGCAAGTTAGATTGAGTGGTGTTCTCTTTGTCGTCGTAATGAAAGATGGGATCTGAGAGGTGTGAGACTGTAAGTGAGAATCTGAAAGACTTCGGTCTCTTATTACCGAGCAGGTAGTGAAGGTGTGGTGGAGGACGTGGTGCTGCTGGGGGCCCCTGTGGACGGATCCGAGAAAGCATGGCAGAGACTGTCCAGGGTAGTGGCTGGGAAGATTGTCAATGGATATTGCAGGTAATACTCTTACTTAGGGTAAGTATTCAAATTATAATTGCCCATTTTAACAGTTAATTTAACTCTGTTTCCTTTTTCTCTCATGCACTACTGTACCAAAAATTTGGGTATGGTAAGATTCCTTATAATATATTTAAAAATTTTACATTACTTACATCTTGTAATAGTTTTTAAAAGTTGTAAATATAACAGTGATGTTTTACAATTTGTAAAAAGTGTTTTCTATGTGATTATATTTAATGATAAAAAGCGGTTTATTCCTGTGATCAAAGCTGTATTTTCTGCATCATTGCTTCTTCAGTGGCACACGCTCCTTCAGAAATCACTCTGATTTGCTGCTGTAGAAATGTTTCCTATCATGAATGCTGAAAACTGTTTTCGTAAATAATAGCCATTCATGGAGAATCTCACAAATCACAGTATTGTAAGCTAAACTGCTTTTTAAAAAGGGATTTCAGAAACGTCATTTAAAACGAACAGAGAAGGTGACGACGCGTATAGTATTTTGTTTGTCTTCCTGAGCAACACATTACTTTTTTCGGACCCAATTTTATACCATGTTTTAAACTACCTCAAAATGGCTTGATTTAATTGGATTCTTTGACGAAACTAGGACAAAAATGATAAAAGTCATGTTACCTTGTCAACTGAATGCATCCATTAATGAGTAAAAATATTTTTCCCCCTTTTGTCAATTGATTTGTTACTGTCCGTGACATTTAAATAGAAAACAAACCTCTTACTAGCTTTTCTTTTTCTAGAGTGTTTTTGTACAACTTTCCTGCTTATAAACATCTGTTTATAGTTCACCCAAAAATGAAAATTGTGTCATCATTTACTCGCCCTCAAGTAGTTCTAAACCTGTACGAGTTTCATTGCTCTGCTGAACACAGAGGAAGATATTTTAAAGACTGACTTCTGTAGTAGGAAAAAAATACTATGGGAGTCGATGGTGACCAAAAACAGCCTGGTTACAATGAGTTCATATAGGTTTGGAACTGCTTGAGGGTGAGTGAATGGTCACATAGTTTTCATGTCCGGGTGAACTATTCCTTTGAGATGGAAATGAAATGTCCAGGTGAAAAACAGTCTCATCAAAAAGTCTCATTAAGTTAGATTTGGATGGCAATGAAGTGCTGAAGTAACACATTAACATATCATTTCATTTTATTGAAATATGAGTAATAGTATAGTCAATTCTTTTAAAATGATATTTAAATTACACATTTACTCCCAATTACATTTCAGGCCACCAGATAAAGGATTAGAATCGACACTTCTTCACTCGTTCAGTTATTCAATAAAAAGGAACAGAATGTGTCAACATGTTAACTGCAAACAACATCTGGAGATTATGAATTTTTTAATAACAGTTGCTAGTCCTAGTTATTTCATTAGCATGTTTGAAAATGTGTTTCTTTGTGTTTTTATTGGTTTAGAGGGGATTGGCTTCTTGGGTTTCTGTATAGAAGTTCATCAGTCCAGCTGTCTGTTGCTGGGCTCCAGCCAATCAGTTCAAAAGACCGCAAAATAATCAATGTGGATCTGTCATCGGTGGTGAGTAAATGCATGTGTGAATTGAGTATCAGGTCCCTGCTGTTCTTAGTACATGTGCTTTGTTGAAGTGTTCTTGGTGCCTGTGAGATGCATGTAGATTCAGATACAAATTTACTGGCTGGAACAGTAGCTACTCAACACAATGCAATTACACACCAGTTTAATTTCCTTCCAGCTTGCTAAGATTCCAAGTCATCTGAAGTTACTTTTTTGGACAAAAATGATTTGATGCTTTTTGCAGAACACCCCCTGCCATGAATAGAAAGGGCATTGTTAAATTGTCACCCATAAAAGACTACAATTAACTGTAATCACTGTCGCAGGAAGTCGCTCGTTGATATTCAAGTGGAGTCCTTAAATTCAGCGCCATTACCTCATAAAAAAAGAGAAAATGACCTAAAAATAAAAGTGTGCTTTTATGCAATGAACAAATGGTTAAAAAACCAAAAAAAATCAAGACACTTGAACTTAATATATTCAATATGGTTCCTTTTAAGAGTAGTCTGTAAATCTCAGCAGAGGTCACCGTGTCTATCATCCGCGTGACATCACTCCAGCCTTAATCCAGGACCAAAAAATAAATGCTTGTGTATCTTTTGTCAAGTCTTGTTTTTTGGTGAAAAGTTTCATATTGCAAATAATTATACAGCTTAGATAAATCGGCGGGAGATATGGCAAGGTAATCAGTTCAAGAACCCTGGTTATGCGACTGCAATGTGAGGCATGTGAAGAATTGCACCTTCGCTTGGCATGTGAAGAAATGTTAATGAGCAAGTACATTTGCATTTCCTGAAATAAATACCAGCGCTTGTAAGACCGCACACGAATACCGCTGCAGTTTTAGGTTTAAATTAGACTTATCAGAGCAACTGAAATCTTGCTGTTCACATGAAAACTTAGCAGATGTTACATAATGGGCAATGACAAGGCAGCTGTAGTGCAAATGATTTAAAATAGACCAATCACAATCCAGTCCAATCCAATCACGATCGCAAAACCTTGTGTTTTTAGTCTCCTGCACATAGCATGCACCTGGCTACTTACTAGCTTCATTTTTAAAAGATTCCTCTCCCGAGTCTATGTATGTTAGAGAGTTTTTCACTGCTTTTATCCACCAAAGCATGAAAGAATGTTGCACTCCCGTACGTTGCGTGGTTTGAGGTATAATGCATGCCTGAGAAATGCACAAAGCTTAATTTTTCTGAAAAGTTTGCAAGCACCGCTAAAATAGAATAGATATTAATATAATAATACAACGCAGGCATTGTAAATTGCTAGGCAATTATTTAGTATTTTCCACTTTAAGCTTTATGAATACTGGGTGTTTTCTCCACCTCTTAGGTAAAAGGACACCTGGACTATATGCGTCAGATGGACACCATTCTGGTAGCAGTAGGGGTTCCTACCAGAGAAGAAGCTGGAGCCATGAGCGGCAATCTACAGCTGGTACACGTATCTGAAGAAAAAACAGGCACTCCAGAATCAGTTGGTCAGAGCAGAGTGAAAGGGCAACCATCCGTGGACATTTCAAACACCGTTCCCTCAGACGCCACAGAGGCTAATGTAGATGAACACAAGAAACAGACTGGAGACAGGGAAAAGTGTGAGAGGAAGGACTCTGAGAATGGCTGGGATATCCCTGATATTTCTGATTTACTGGACTCCATCAGTGAATGTGACGGCGTCCCTGAACGCTGTCAAGAGAAAACGCATTCCCCATGCTCTCACGGAGTCAAGTATCATGTTGAACCATCTCAAGATCAAGGCAAAATAGACAGAGAAGGTGAAAGAGAGACCGAGTGTGAGCACACGTCCTGGGACTGGGACAACACGAACTGGACTACTGAACGCACAAACACAACCTACCAGACACACACTGAAGCACAGGAGCAGTTAGTCAATGGCAAACCAGCTGGTTCTGAGCCAAGAGCAATTGAATCATGACATTTACTTTATTCACAACTCGCAAAAATAAGGGTCGGGTTTAGATGGTAAACCCCATTCCAAGAAACTCGCAATCGCTGCTACCAAGATTAAAGGGTTACTCCATCCCAAAATGAAAATGTTGTCATGAGTCACTTACCCCGTGTCGTTACAAACCCGTAACCCGTGTCGTTACTTTTATTCGAACACAATTAAAGATATTTTGGATGAAAACCGCCAAGTAATTAACACTATCAAGGTCCAGAAAAGTATAAAAGATATTGGCAAAAATAGCCCATCTGCCATCATAAAATAAAAGTAACGACTTTATTCAACAATTCGTCTCCTCTGTGTCTCTCCGCATCACCATAGCGTCATTTTCCAGTATCCGCTGGACGTAAACTGTGTATGCTCTTCTGTGCCAGCCCCACCACAAGGATATATTCTTTATGTGTATTTATGCACAGAGACACGGAGGAGACTAATTGTTAAATAATATTAAATAATAAGTGTATTTCATATTTTTCTGAGACTTGACAGTGTTTATTGCTTTGCAGTCAATGGGACGGTCAAAAACCTCCCTGTTTTCACCCAAAACATCTTAAATTGTGCACCAAAGATGAACTAAGCGTTTACTGGTTTAGAATTACAAGTGATTAATGACAAAAGATTTGTTTTGGGGTGGAGTAACCCTTTACGGGCTGAGCTTAAGGTTGCTGTGGATTTTAAATGAACAGTATTTGAATGCATGTGAATATCGCAAGACTTTTAGCAGAATAGGGGTGACCATCCAGACACCACCCAGAGTGTAACTTGGCAATATAAGCTAGAACCAACAGGACCCTTGGCTTTTTGTCATTCTGGAATTATCTATTAATTAGGGGTGTAACAATACGCGTAATCGTGTTGAACCGTTTGGTACGAGGCTTTTGGTTCGGTACGCATACGAGCTGAAAGATTCAGGGAAAAAAAAAGAACCGTGACACCACTGTATTGTATCGAACCGAACCGTGATTTTTGTGAACCCGTTACACCCTTAACTATTAATATCTTTAATAAGTTATTTGTGTATATCGTCTCTAATTAATATGGATTATTTATGCACAAACACAGCCTGTCTCTTGCAGACTGAAGCACAGGAACAGTTAGTCAGTGGCAAACCTGCTGGTTCTGAGCCAAGAGCAATGAAATCATGACATTTACTTAATTTACAACTTGTGAGTCGGGTCTAGATGGTAAACCTTGTTTCCAGAAACTCCTGAGATTCAAATTTCTGCTACCAAGATTAAGGGTTAGGTGAAGGGTGGCTGTGGGATTCAAATAAACACAGTGTTTAAATGTCACATGTGAATCTCGCTAGACTTTTAGCAAAAGAAGAGTTACCATCTAGACCACACAATGTAACTTATCAGTATAAACTAAAACCAACTGGAACATTGGCTTTTTGTCATTCTAGAATTGCCTAATAGGTTATTTGTGATTATCATCTCTAATTAATATAGATTTTAAGCACTACTAAATATAATTTGTGATAAACTGCTACGTGAAAACTGTCAGTATTCTGTATAAACCATTTGCCCCCTTCATTAGAAGTGGTTTGTTGTTTAATTAAGATGTGAATTACAGCTCCACAGACAACCCACTTGACATTGTGTGAGGTATTAGTGAGATTTCTTTCGCTCTCGTCTGCTTTATCCATCTGTTGTTTTGGTTGTTATGGTAATGAATGAAGCGGGATGCGTGTTGAGTCCGTTTTAAATGTACAATCTCCCTGATCTGCCTTGAGGAGCGATGCAGCCTTCCAGTTTAGGCACAACAATCCCATTAACACTCATCCCATTGATTTTTTTATTTGTATTTTTTATTTTAGCATGGTACCTTTCAACACATTTCTTTCAAAAACATATAATTATAAGTCTCACATCTTGCCGTTCACAGTATATTGCACTTCTTTTGTTGTCTCGGTTAGCGTGTCAATTGTCTAATGTATCGACCTGGTTGGGCAGCAGCAGAGGCAGGTCGATCCCTGCGTTTTCCGCGTCGAGAAGGTTAACGGCGTCCGTGGCTGTCGCCGGTAGTTGAGGTGGGTCTGACACAAGCGAGGGGGGTTCGGTGGGAAGTTGTGGCTCCCCTGAGTTGCGTAGAGAAAGGGAAAGTGGCAGCGATGGCCTGCGAGGGGCTTGAGATGAAGAACAGCAGGGTAGAAGCCGTGCCAAAGCCCTTTTGAAATCCCTCATGAACATTGGGTATATAATTGGGTTCATGGTGCTGTTACAGTACCCCAACCAGGTGATGGCATCGAAGAAGGAGGGTGGTATGCACTCACACACCGCCTGAATGTACAGAAGAAAAGGTCTTAGATCACAAAGTCAATACATAATGCGGCAGAGACTCAATACCAAAGAGGTGGAAAAGGTCAAAGATGTCCAGCTCGTCGGAAGAGGATGTTGGGATGCCATGGATGAAAAAGGGGAGAGTAGGAGACCGAGATAGAGTGCTATTCACACACCATATTGTGTGTGAAGGAGGGCTAGAGACAGGCTTGCCCAGAAGCTCGAAATCTGAGCAAAGTGAGGGACACAGATGGGGGACAGGATCGTTGAAAGCTTGAGTGCAAGATAAGGAATAATTGCTCAGTTAAATAGGAATCTTTCTCTTAGTATGTCATGCAGCAATTAACCACCCATCCCCTTTTTTTTTACGTGCTTGTTAAGGTTGCGGTAATGATTAATAGGTGAGTTGATTGTTTCTTAACTGTTTTGTGGACTGACCTGCGCCATGTTGGTGATAAAAAAGGGAAGCCAGGCACTGAAGAAGAGACCCAGGAGCACTCCCAGGGTAAGACTGGCTTTCAGAGCTCTCTTCCTTTGCCTGTGTGCCAATCTGCGCTCACTGTTCACCGACAGCTGAGAGGACGAGACAAAAAAGAATATATTCATCGAGAGTTCACAGTGATTCTCCTACTGAGAGCTGGGTAGTAATGTTACCTTGGCCCGGGGTAATTATTTATGCCTTCCCCTCTCCCAGATGAAAGCTCTCGAAAGTGACAGTGCCTCACAAGGTCTTTGCTATTCTCTTGAATAGTTCTCCCATTTCGCCCTTCCTCATCTTCAAATGCCTTATTGGCACTCCCGACACCCGTATCTCGTCTCTCATTACTTTCTGTTCAAGTCCTTCAAATTGAATTTTCCTTTTTCCGCTACATCTCTTTCACCTTTTTTGTGTTTGTTAAAGTGTGGGGAATTCTCTGTGCATTCTCAACATGCTGCATTGTGTCTGTAATCACACAGCCTTCACTTGCATAAGCAGTGGCTACGTGAATGAACAATAGGCTAAAACAGCATTCCAAGTTAAGAGGGCCCTAAAATCCAGATCCGACCTGAATATTACTTCATATTTTTGCCTATTTCTCAGTCGTGACCAGATATGAAAAATAAACATGATTGCTTGGTAAGATGGTAATTGATAGCCTAATAACAGTGTTGTTTACCTTATCTCCTCTGTGTGTGCAAATAATAAAATTCCTACATGAACATGCAGTGTAATGCATGTTCAAATATTTATGATCTTATATCTATAAGGTGTTTTTCGAGGTTACAAACTGTTCCTTTTCTATGTGCTTTTCTCAGAAATAGACTTAACATGAACACACATATTTGAATCCTGAATAGTTCAAAAGAATTCAGGTCTTAATGGTTGCATTTGGAAAAAGCATAAGAAATAATCCTTGACCAAGGTGTCCCTGTGAACCCTCACAGGTTTTCAGATCCAAGCAGACCCATGAAGACCTCTACTCCAAGCGGCTTAAGTTTTTTCGAGAGTTCACAGCAAGTTTTAAGTAAAGTGTTTGCACACACATACATGAACCCTCTCTGTGTGAACCCCCTCTGGTTTTTGGATCCAAGTGGACCTATAAAGACCTCTACTCCAAGTGGCTTAGGCTGGGTACACACCACAAGATAATCGGGTTTTGGGCCAATTATCTTGGTGATTCTAAAGATTATCTTATCTTACCAGAATTTCCTGTGGTTTGAGGACATCACACACTATAGGAACCAAGCTAGAATGTTTGGGGTCTCTCACATTTTGAAGATCTTATAAAATTCAAAAAAAATTTAAAAAGAAGTTTGTTGAGAATTCACAGCAAAGTTTTAAGAAGTATTTGTGCACACACATGAATTGAGCAATACAATTCATCTTATTCTATGATTTTGGACTTCTCACCGGAGCTTGCCGCAGCATGGGTGGCTCCTGATGGCTGTAGTCATCTCCATCCTGGGCAGCGTGTCCGGGAGAAGGAGGACGAGATGGCTCGCCGGGTGAGTGATGTGGGTAAGCCGGATGAGTAAGAGCCTCCACCTGTCGTGCCTGTCTTCTGGCCGCCAGCAGGATCCGGCAGTAGGTGAAACAGATGGCCGTTGAGGGCAAGAAGAAGGTGAGAAAGGTCGCCACCAGGGCGAAGGGGAGAGTCACTCGCAGGCGGCACTGCGTGGTTGGCGTCCCTGACGTGGATAGCTGGAAGTACGAAGAGGGGTAGAAGGAACCCAACTGCGAGACCGTGGCGTTGGTGAGATCGTTTTCTGCAAGATCTTGGGTGCGTCCCAGCCTGTGCCAGTCCATCTTGATTGGCAGGAAGGAAGTGAGGGCTGCCAACCCCCAAGCCCCACCCACCAGAAGCAAGGCGCGAGGTGGGGTCATGTGCTGTTTGTATCGCAACGGAGAGATGATGAGGAGGTAGCGGTCCAGACTGATGACACACAAGTTGAGGATGGAAGCACTACAGCACATCACGTCGAAGCAAAGCCAGACGGGGCAGAATCCAGGCGCCAGCACCCAGGTCCCACACAGCACGTTGAGCATGGCAGGGGGCATCACGACCAGAGCCACCATCAAGTCTGACAGGAAGAGGGACACCAGGAAGCAATTGGAGGTGCAGCGCAGCGACCGATGTGCAAACACCAAGGCGATCAGCAAAATGTTGCCACAAGCTGTCACTAGAATTATGAGGGACAGCATGACCGCGAGAAGCCAGGGGCCGCTGCCACTAATGCTCCAGCCCTCACCGATAGTACCGCTGTCATTAAAGCTCCTGTGAGCGTCCGCACCTGATGCTGCCTCTACTCGAGGGATAGGTGAGCCACTCATCATCGGAGTGTTGAATAGGACTGTGTGCGCTTCCTGTGGTCTCGATGAAGCAAACACACATCCAGCGTTTTTCAAGTACATTGAGAGTGCAATGCCGAAAGAGAAACAGTTGATCTACAGGTCACCTCGCCAGAATCAGTTGCGGACCACCTCAGGTGGCAAAAAAAAGATTAAGATGTCCCGTTTGTAGCAATCCTTTCCATCTTTCCCCTGGCGAGGTTGGTGATTTCACTCCCTCCGTGTGCCTCAGTCACATCAGTGCAAGGATATTCAGCTGCCATCACTCCATTTGTTAACGTGAGATGAGCAAAGCAATAAAATGACACATTTCCTAGTCAATAGTCTGGCTTCTTCAGTGCTTAGCACCAGTATGAGCAATTCTGTGCCTGTCAGAGTATTTCAAAGCTACGTGTCATGATGACACTCTTTGGGGGAGGGCAACTGAGAGGTGGGCTTCGGTACGAGAGAGTGTGAGAGAAAGAGAGGGAGCGTTACCAGAGCAGGACTACCGTATAGATATTTTTAGATGAGTGAATTAAAAAACAAACTTATCTCGGTCCGCCTCTTGCCAATTTCTGTTTGCTTTCTATGCATTTTTATGAGCTCAAGGTTCTTAATTCAGTAATTGAGTAAAAGGGAGCGGACGAGTGCACTAGAGGTAACTGTGTTGGCGTCTTTGCAGTTCCCTGCGCCCTTCTAATCCCTGTATCGTCCACTTCAGGGTGCCTGCGGGAGCTGTGCTCTGCCGCTGGGCATTAAGCGTGTCTGAGCATCGTGCTCTTGATGCACATTCACAGTCAATCATTATTCAGGGTTAATTGAGACAAGCAATTAGCATCTAACAAAAGGCTTATGTAAATGTGTGAGATTTAAAAGAATATATTCAAGATTGCTACCAAATCATTTAAATTAAATTTTACGTTTGTGGGTGAACATTTTTTCTTCTGTGCCTCATCTTGATTCTGATATTTGGTTTTAAATGCATTTCCGTCAATATGGGGTTTTCTTTTTTGCAAACTGAGATGTGGAAATTAAGTCTGAAGTCCAGGTTTTTTTTGTTCTGGTTTTCTTAAGCGATCACGACGCGTTTCAGAGTGTGCATTAAAATAATGAATCAGAACCAAGAAAAAAAGGGTTTTGGAATAAAATGTTATTCCAAGATGAAAAAAAAAGAGCTAAAAGAATTGTTGTACACCTTTGTAAAACGCAAAAGATAACATTTAATATTTGCAATTTTTTATTACCATTACAGCCAACAAGCCTTAATTCTGCATGAGGCCATGCATGAGAACTTCGATATGTACTTCTACCTTTATGTAAAAAGCAACATTACAATAGTGCAATATGTATAAGCACAGCAGATTAAATGTATGCTTGTACTTCACTACTGGAGAACTGTCACCATGCCAACATGGCTCTGGACACACTTCAGGTTTGTGCAAATGTTTTGCTTTAAGCGAAGTGTGTGCACTAATTCAGTATGGTTGCCAAATACCATCTTGGCCTGGGTCAGAAGTTAGATGACAGCGTGGGCTGAAATCACTGGGGTTATAATAGAAGCCTGTGATTTTTGGAACACATATTACTGTAGGGCCATTTTTCAAATATCAAAAAAAGAAAAAAAAGAAAAAAAATCACATTCAAATCATCCTTAGCAAATTTCAAATCTCCTTTAATATTTGATTAAATATAAACAGACAGTCATGTACAAGAGCATGGATGTTCTGGTGAAAGAAAGACAACCAGTCTAACAAACCCGTCTGGATTGTGTCAGGTTTTGAATATGAAAAGCAATGATGATCCATAACTGATGAGACTCTACTGCTCCTGAAAGAGACCGGAGAACAAAATGAGTTCCACCAACATGATCTTATGTTAAAAGTCACAAACAAATGACTTGAAATCTTGAAAAGAAAACAAAGTGATCTGATGCATATGACTTGCTTTTCTTATATATATATATATAGAGTGAATTAGAATTCTTCAATATTTTTGGGATATAATCTAAATGATCTTATTCCAATGGACTGTGTCACATGTTCTGAATAACGCATGTTATTTCCAGTGAATTTATCATTTATTAGATCTCATGTTATCTGTGCATACATGTGATAATATTTATATACAAAAGACAATCACTGCAACCAAATAGAACTTATTTTTATTCCTACTACACATTAATGAATTCAGACAGATGGACTAATTTAATTCATAGTCATCTCTTACATTTACTGAAATATTGTAGCTATTAAGCACATCCAAAATAAAGGTTTTCGTGTAAGTGTGTGTGCTTTGTGTATTTATTATGTATATATAAAGATGCACAGATACAGCATTGGGAAATATCTAGGTGTGTATATTTATGCTCATGCATGTGTATTTATACACACATAATAAACATACACAGTACATAAAGCAAACAAAATCAAAAATCAGCAGCCTAACACATTTAGGATAATTCCATGCATGTCTTCCTAAATGCTCCAGTGCGGGTTGATCTAGCTGACACAGCGAGGGACATCTGACAAATCACTTCTAGAATCAAAACACAAACCTTCACAGCTTTACTGTGCAGCAGATAATGTGACCTCAGGTCGTTCTGGCAGTTGGAGTGAGCCATGCCGAGCCCCAGCCCCGTCCCAAACGCCACGGGCCACGTCCGGCCTGCTCACACACATCTTCACTTTACTATCAGAACACACTCTCATGAATCAGGTTCACACAACACACTACACACACTTACGCTTGAAGAACACCACGGAGAACACAATCCCCAGACCCAGACCGGTCCCTGCAACACACAAGGGTTATTACCCAGCATTCCCTGTGCACCACCAAACCAATCACAAGGATTTGAATAGAATGGATAGATTTTAAAAAACTGAGATAAATGATAAATCATCTGAAAGAAATGTTAGGCATACAACTGTCTGAAAATCTGGAATCTGAGGCCCAAATCTAAACATTGATTTCCTGAGCAATGCATCTCAGCATTCAGAAATGACCTCTGACCCGACCCTAAATCACTCCATGGATTATGATCTTGATTCAATAACATTCACGATTTTTATCATTTTATTTAAAGACATAATAGAAAAGTGTATAATTTGGACATGCACTCTCTTACAAATACAAAGAGATAGGAACAGAATCTGTCTCCAGTGCAGGTTTAAAATATTTCCCCAGAGATAGACTTTGTACCTTTTATAAGAAAATAATATAATGAGCAGAACTACACACTAACACATGAAGTGCTCCTAGCCTTAAATATGACACAGACAGAATACCTTAACCTAGTTCTCAAAGCCTCGTTAGCAGTGGTCTAGGTAGGGAGCACACTAGGAGCAGTGGTCTAGGTAGGGAGCACACTAGGAGCAGTGGTCTAGGTAG
>JAUMHI010000069.1:15928983-15948690 GCA_032359435.1 Enteromius unitaeniatus
CCTGTACACGGTGGCTCTGGATGTTTCTACTCCAGACTCAGTCCACTGCTTCTGCAGGTCCCCCAAGGTCTGGAACCGGTCCTTCTCCACAATCTTCCTCAGGGTCCGGTCACCTCTTCTCGTTGTGCAGTGTTTTCTGCCACACTTTTTTCTTCCCACAGACTCCCACTGAGGTGTCTTGATACAGCACTCTGGGAACAGCCTATTCGTTCAGAAATGTCTTTCTGTGTCTTACCCTCTTGCTTGAGGGATCATCACAATATGCTAATTTTTTGAAAAGGACCTGTATGTATATATATATAAGGGAACGTTTTTAAACATTGTCTGAAAAATAAATATTTAAAAACATATTTAAATGCAAATAGAATAGCTATATACTATAACTTACTATTTTTTTTATATAATTTAAAAAAGGATATTTTTTATAGCATCCTTTTAAGTATTACAACAAAAAAACTAAGACTGAAACCAAAATCAAAAGATTTCAAGGAATTGTTTATATTTTAAATAAAATCATATTTTGTACTTTCTTATATATATATATTTGTAAAAAATTAAATTTAAAGCAAACTAATTTTTTTATTTTGTATATTTGAAATACATTTTATGGAAATGTTTATTAAATACTAATTATAGCTTCAAAGGTAACACTTAGCAAATGCTTATTGTTCATAAAGTTTCCCCGTCAACAGAGTATTTCTATGTTTAGTGTATTAGCGGTCACTCTGTACGAGGGTTTCTAGGGTTTAGAAAACACAGCATCTCACTAACATCAACTTCTGATCAAATATAAAAGTCATGTTTAAACTTGAATACTTGTATTTTATTGTACATACTGTGTTATACAAAATAACAGCTGTGGTACATATGATGCTTTCCTGAGATGAAAATACAACACTTTACGATAAAGACTGGCGAACGAGGCTCTCCTGCAGAACTGTGAGCTTCACACACACACGGACTCTCATCACACTGCTGAAAGACACAATACTGCTGATACATACTAGTTTCCTATCGGTCAGAGCGGAGTTAATAATGCTTTTCACACATATAGAGTATACTCTAGAGCAAACTAAAACGTCCTAGAATCCTGCTAAAGGAGAAATTAATTTAATACGAAAACCTAATTTTAAAATAAACATCTTTTTGTGAAAGTACAAATGGAAACAGAGCCAGAACTACTCTATAATGCACATCTGCCTAAAGTTAAAGCATCTATTATTAAAAAACTAAAGAGGTGATACGTCTTTCCTGAACAAACACATCAGCTTCTTTAATAACACACATCAGAAAGTGCATCATCGGGCAGCACCTCAGTACTACAACACTAGACGGTCATCTCACAGCAGGTCACATGACCCGTCTAGAGCAATATCTCCTCTGTCAGGGCTCTTGTTTCCTGGGGCCCTCGGAGGGGTCCGTCTCTTCTGGACGGGGCCTCACAGAGATGCTGCTGATGGACAGCAGGCCCCTGAGCTCCTTGTTTTC
The DNA here is from genome assembly GCA_032359435.1 of Enteromius unitaeniatus. Classification (NCBI taxonomy): domain Eukaryota; kingdom Metazoa; phylum Chordata; class Actinopteri; order Cypriniformes; family Cyprinidae; genus Enteromius; species Enteromius unitaeniatus. Next base: position 15,930,472 of record JAUMHI010000069.1, read on the forward strand.
AATCTGCATGGAGAGAAAGATGTGTTACACGGACACACGAAAGCAGAAAGCAGAAGCTGATGAATCACAGTCAAGCCATTACTTCCAGCTGCGCCAGTTGCTCTTTCACGGAGCAGTAGCGCCGCTCATCCATCTGAACCGCCTGACGCATCACCTGACCCATTTCACAGATCCGCCCCAGCTGGCTTTGAACCTCCTGCAATAAAGGTTTCATGCAGTGAATGGGAGCCAAAACAGCTGATAAGAACATCACCATAATCCATCAGAAGAGAAAAGTGAAACAAATGCACCATTAAGAGGTTAACTTTAAATCATGCGAGGAAGCACTAAATAACAGCATGCATTTACAACTAACTCTCATTTTTGTGTGAACTGTTCGTTTTTTAAGCACCTTGGCATGATCCTGGTGAAGGCTGAGCACAGGTTTGGTATCCAGCTCTTTCTTCTCCATCATCAGCTGAAGCATCTGTTTCCGGTATCGGCCCATGATCAGCTCTAAAGCGTACTGGTGCTCCTCCAGAGAGAGCCAGAGCTCTGTGAACAGCACAAACAGTTCAGTCAGGGCTTCCTTCAAGAAACACTTAGAAGAAGCTCGCGCCGCCTTGCCTTTGTTCTCGTGCTGGAGGTCTTTGATCTGGGTGTTCTCCTGGGTCAGCAGGACGTGAGGTTTGTATCTGGACAGCTCCTGATACTCTGTGCTTTCCTCCGTGTACTAAATACAGGAAAAACACATCTCAGGGTCAGCAAAATAAAGAAGGAAAATAATTGGTAGATACAGATACAGATTGTAGAAAGTAGAAGAACAGAGTGATGGTGATGAATAATGAGCAGATTAAACTCTTTATTTATCAAACGCAGAGCTGGTCTCTGTGATCAAGACCACGATAATCACTGAAAAAAATCAGGTGTCCCCAACTAAGCAAGTCAGAGGAGAACCAAAACCCCATCCATGAGAGAATGGAGAGAAAGCCTTGTGAGAACCAGGCTTAGCTAGGTCCAGTTCTCCTCTGACCGGACGACTGCTATTAAATTAATTCAGTACACCATGCAAAAGATATTAACAAATAATATTCTTCACAAAATTGGAGCCTGTATAATGCATTTACTCCATTTCCAAAAAAAGCAGATTTAATTCCAAAGCCAAATTTGTAACATTCCTGTTTTTTTTTTTTTATCCATAAAATGCTCTTTTTTGTATCACTTAGGATTAATGTGTTCTGTCCACTACATTATCAAAACAATCAACAAAAAAGATAGATTTACAGTCAAGACACAAGGCTTGTTATCAAAATGATGTGTTCAGGTTCAATCAAGAGAAACAGATGTTAGTCCAGAGTTTCTCATGTATTTCTCTGACACTGCTGACAGATATCTTGTCACAAAACATGACCTGATATAATATAACTTTGCTTTTCGGGTAAATGTTTAGTGATTTAGCTACTTGTATATTTTTGTACAAGAAAACAAGTAAAAAACACAGAGTAACGAGGATTGTTGCTGTTTGGTTTCTTGATCAAGAGCAAAGCAGTAATGAAAGCATCTGCTTCATCAGTCCACTACCCCTTACTGTGCAGCCATTAATCACTAATAATCACTGATAATCACTAATAATCACTGATTAATCACTGATAATCACTGATTAATCACTGATAATCACTAATAATCACTGATAATCACTAAAAATCACTGATTAATCACTTATAATCACTGATAATTCACTGATAATCACTAATAATCACTGATTAATCATTAAAAATCACTAATAATCACTGATTAATCACTGATAATCAATAATAATCACTGATAATCACTACTAATCACTGATAATCACTAATAATCACTGATTAATCACTAATAATCACTGAATAATCAATAATAATCACTGATAATCACTGATTAATCACTAATAATCACTGGTTCCGTGTAATCGACACACAGCAGTAGGCCGAGCAGGCTGTCAGACACCGGATGTGTGTGTGTGAGAGAGGGCTGATCTCATGCCTTGTCCGGAAGGGTGTTTCCGGGCTCCTTCATGCAGTGGATGCTGTGGCTGAGGAGGCTGGACTGCTCGAGGAGGCTCTCTGCGGCGGTGTCGTGCTCCTTCAGCCGCTCCAGCAGCGTCCGAGCGTCGCCCAGCACCTTCTCCAGCGAACACATGCCCTCCTCCGCTTCAGAGACACTCCACAGATCACTCCACAGATCACTCCACAGCTCAGACACCTCACACACCCAGCGCCATCACTCAGAGTCCGAGAGCTGCAGCGAGAGAGACAGCTTCCTGTACTAGTCCACGTCAAATACGTCAACTCTGTTAGACGCACGGAAATGGATTTTCAAAATAAAAGCCTCCATTTGAATAATAATAATAAAACAAAATAAAAGCATACATTTTTAAAAATCATTCTATATTATAAAATATATTGTGTTTGACACATATTAACATGTTGATACTTTCTACCTTTTTTTTTTACAGTAATTTGTTGCTCTTTTGTTGTTTATGATATATAAGGTATACACACACACACACACACACACAAAACACACATACTGTATATATATATATATATATATATATATATTAATACCACAGGCACTATTACATGTATTAATATAATAATGCAATTAATTTATTTAATATATAATACAACTTATAGAACAAAGTGTTTATACTTTCCGGTTTTATTATCATACATAGTTGTCTCTGGGACAGAATAAACAATTTCAACATCTACCAAAAGACACACTTCATTTTCACTAAATGCACTTTGTTACTGTAATAACCCCATGGTTGACTGTAATTTAGAGAATTCCATTATATGTTTGCAATGCAAACTGCATTATGTTGCAATGACTGTAAAATAAACACAAAGCCCTTTTAAATATGTCTGTGAGAATGCAACCGTGAAGCATCTGCCTGGGAAACTACCAACATGTGCTTTACTTAATGCTTTGCATAAATCATAAAACACGACGCATACATTAAAAGAGCCATGCAAAATGTGAAAGTTTACTTCTGTAAACTATTACTGTAACATGCTTTATGGTATGGTATAATAAAAAGATAAGATGAGAACATTAGGTCTGAATTGAATAACACTTGGTTCTATATATATAAAATGGGTCTGTAAATTGGTCTTTTTACAGCAGTGCATTTGTTTATAGCAGCTGATCATCTCACACAGTCACCATTATGTCTTTTAGGTCCTTGCGTTTGAGGTCAGGCACTTTGGCGCCAGATGCAGGGTATCCAACAGGAAGCAGAATTAGTAGCTTCTCATTGGCCGGTCGCTGGAGGAGGGACCTGAGCTGTGGGCCACAGTTCAGAGGGGTGGTCGTCACGGTAACCAGCCCAACATTCTAACAATGGAACAATGGAATATTATATTCATTCATATGAAAGAAACACACGTTTGATCTGCGGCTGACCTGCAGAGCAGCCAGGAGAATGCCACAGGAGATGGAGACGCTGATTTCATTGTAATAGTGGGTCTTTTTCTTGCCGCTGGGCAGAAATCCATATGTCTGCTTAAACACTAGAATCAGATACGGAGCCACATCCAAATACTCCTTCACCCAGTTTGTCCTGTGAAAGAGAGGCTTGTTTTTATTGCTACTCAGTGAATTCTGAAGTCATATCAATTCTTGAAATGAAATAAAATGGAAGAAACTGAGCACAAAAGCACAATAATTATTTGTATTTAATTTTAATATCTATATTTGTATTTAAAACAAAAAATCCCAACAATAAATAACGCTTATAAAACTGCAATTTAATAAGAAAAAGAATGAATTATATTATATAGTACAGTGTATAGTATTATACATAGAATTTAATTTGAGAATTATTTAAGCTATATAAATATTACTAGTTCAACTAGTTACTATTATTATATTACAGTCAATCACATTATACATATTTTTATTTATTTTTTTTACATATATTATTTTTTTTTTACATTACCTAATATAATATTTGATAATTCTTAGTATTTTTACAACAACAATAATAATAATCATTACTGGCATCTGTCTGAAACACATGCAGGTAAAAAAAAATTAAATTAAATAGATAGAAAAAAATGTAACCACTAGGGGACACTAACATCATAGCGAAATGCATTTATGTCAACACATCATTATAGGAGTCTGGAATTGTTATATTCAAATCTTCACACATTATACTAGTGCATAGTAATAATATTGTAATAAACAAAATAATAATAAATAAACTATATGTGTAGTCTCTTTATTTGAAACACACCTTAATTTCTTCAGGTCATGGACCCACTTGTCTCCCATCCTTTGCTTGTAGTTTATTTCCTCCTCGTCCTCAACGATCGCTCTGATCTTGTGTTTGACATCTGCATCAGACACCACCACAAACGTCCAGGGCTCAGTGTGAGCTCCACTAGGTGCAGTGCCTTACACACACACACACACACACACGGAGGAAATAAGTGCCAGAGACAAAGGCTTGGAATGATATTGTTTTGTCTTTTGAGCTGAACAGGGATTAGCAATCTCTGCCAAACCAGACAAACAAACTCAGCCTTCGCTGTGGCTGCATTACCTGCAGTGCGTATCACATTGTCAATCACTTCTTTTGGCACCGGCTCTGGACTGATATAACGCACAGACCGTCTCAGATTCATCAGCGAGTAGAACTTCTCAGAACGTCTCAGCATCTCAGTAGCAGAGTACTGCGCTGGGGTGTATGGGACATGGAGCAGATGTTCCTCCTCTGTTGTGTCTAGCCAATCATGCTCCTCTTCCTCTGTGCACAGACAATCAACTGAGTCACCAACACCAATAAACGCAATTTCACATCGGAATGAGCGCTGTAATCTACATCCAGGATGTAGAGGAGTTTGTTTCTTCAGTTTTGGAGAAATTAAGTATTGCATAACTACCTATCACGATGTGGGAGCAGAGAGTCAACTTCACGAACAAACAATCTTTTAATATCCAGACGGGCAAGCAGACAGGCAGGGTAATCCACATACAACACATTAATAACCGGATACTGAGACAGAGCTGAACAGAACTTATAAAGGGAGGCAATTAACAATCCGTTATGTCACCCCACGGAGGAGCCACTGAGGAGACGAGGCGGAGAGCCGATGATCCAGGCTGACGCAGAGGATCCGGAGGGCCAAGGCGGAGCATATGGTGCCGGCGACTGAGGTGGGGACAGGGATCCGGAGGGCCGCAGTGGAGCTGGAGTGACAGAGGACTGAGGCGGAGCTGGAGGGAGGGAGGAGCCTGACAGTGCCAGAGGGACGAGGCATAGCCAGAGGAGTCCTGAGGAGGCAAATGGTCAACGACAGACCAAGGCAGAGCCGGAGGGACAATGGAGCCTGGCAGAGCTGGTGGACTCATGGTGGAGAGCTAGGGGCCATGGTGGAGCCGAGGTGTCGGAGGGACCTGAGCTGAAGGATCCTCTGACTGGCAGACCTGTGGCGAGTCCAGCACGGAGATGGTAGGTTGAGGGTGAGCAACGGGGCTGGCAGATGATAGCAGGAGATGGGTGGGAGGGTGGTTTTTTGTGTTTTGTGCGAGGCGCAGGCACTGGGGGGGGGGGGGGGGGGTGCACTGGAGTCTCCCCCCCCCCCCCCCCCCCCCCCGCACTGGAGTCTCCCAGTCTATCAGGTCCTGCGCTGGTAGCCCCAGATCGATCAGCTCACCTTCAGCCATGGTGCAGTGGGCGGAGCTCTTGCTGTCTGTGGCGAGCTCACTTTCCGGCCTCTCACTCCTGGTCTGCCGTCATAGGCTCAGGCTCCGAGGCGATCCTCAGCTCTGTCATATCCGTGGGTGATGGCTCGTCAGTCACACCGGCTCGTCCTTTGCTTCAGAGGTGGCTCCGTGCTGCAGGGAGATGGAGGGCTGGGCTCTGGGTCAGGAGTGGCACTGATGAGATCATCCATCGGACAGCAGGTGAATGGCGATCCATTTCTCGCCAGTGTGCACTCCACAAAGGCGGTGAAGGCCGCTCGAGGACCATCTTCGGACAGTGGCTGTTCAGAAAGGTGGTGTAACATGCTATATGTAGAAATTGTCCTCTGCCAGCCCAGTCGCACGTTTTTTTTTCGTGGCATGGACACGATTCTTACTTGACTTTCGTGAGTCCAGCACGAATGGATGCATCCATGGAGTCGTGCTGGAGTCACGAAAATAACGAAATAATCGTGTCCCTGACATGAATAAATAGATTAAAGGATAATTTTGCAATATTGTCACGACCTGCCGTGCAACTGGGTAGCCTCTGCAGTGGATGGGTGCCGTCAGAATGAGTTTTTTTATCAGCTGTTTGGACTCGTTCTGACGGCATAGTACTACACTAAATGTAAACCTGAGCTGTTTTAATTGAAAGAAACTTGCACCGACTGATCTTAAAACATCTCAGTGCCTCTATTTTGTCTTAAGATAAACACCAGTAATGCTTTTTTACAGGGCATGTTTATAAAAATCACCTCAATGTCCAAATTGAACTATGGCCTAATCCTGGCTTAAGCTAAGCCCAGTCTATGAAACTGGGCCTATATGTCATACACTGAATGTAAAATAAGATAGCATACATGCAGTTATGAAATATAAAATATTACCAGTATAAAAAGTGCACATAATGTTCCAACAGATTTCAAAGCATTATGAAAGTGGGCTGTAATAGAGCATGTTGCAACACTTAAGCAAGATCTTTTTTTTGGACTTGAACCTTTGCATTGAGCTCATTCACTTTTTCCCAGCATGGAGTTCTTACCTTCTTAGATCTTAAAGTTTCTTCTCAAACCTTAAGATCTCTTCAAAAGTTCTGCACCAATACGCTCGACTTTGGTGCCCTCTTCAAAGACATCTTCACATAAATGCTACTAGGTGTGGAGGTTACAGTTGCTTTGCACTCTTCTACTGACTGGAAACATGTTCCTTGAATTGATGCTTTACGGTTTTACATCCAGCTGTGCTTTTGTACAGTTTATTCGTTTTGCATTTATATTTTGAGGGCTTATAATGGGTTTTGCAAATATTTGTGGCAAATAAAAATATTTTTGCAAACACTACATTTCATACTGAAAACGTACATCAAATTTAAGACAAAATTAGAAAACATGTTTATAGACAGGGCAGTGCATGAAGACAGTAATTCTATAATGCAAAAATAATGCATGTGTTTTAGTGATGATAGGAGTGTAGTGGTGCAGCCTACCGCTGTGTTTGCTGCTGATTTCTGTCTCATCCTGCAGATCCTCGTCCACCCATGGTCTGGCTGTCTGATCTGAGCGCTTCTGCTTTGATCTGGACTCCCTCCTCTGGGAGTTCTTGAAGAGAAACCCGATAATGAGACACAAAACCGCCACGAACACCGGAGTCAGAGACGAAAACAGCGCCATGACGAAGCAGAGAAGTCTGGAGCAGTTCCTCTCGAGTTTAAAGAGGAGGGACTCATTCTCCTGTTAATATTAAACAGCCCCCAGTCAACATAGACACACTACCATTAGATATCACACACACAAATGAGTCATTTATATAGCTGTAACACTTTTGCTAGCTATCAATTTAATATCGTTTTAATATTAATAATAATTTCATAAACATACGGTAGTATTTCGCGACAAGTGACAGTCTTTATGAACGAGTCATTGAATCATTTATTCAAGTCTTCTGTATGATTCAGCTTAAGAAAACACATGCACAGAGAGAGAACAGCAGCACACTAGGAAAGCATCTTTATCACACAAGTGCTGCATATTTCTTGGAGCACGACGGACATGTTTCAAGGGGAACCAAAAAAGTGACGGAGCCCATGCAATATGGGTCTGATGCACAAGATGACGATTGTGTAGGAAACTTGGCTAATTAATCTTATTAAAATTAAATAGCGGATTTCCTATATCAAAGACAAGAGAAAACATCCTCCCTGCATTATTGCATAGCTCTGTGTGAAAATTAATCAAGATACAATACTGTGCATTTACAAAAGTTGATTTTGTTGAACTGCTGTCAAACTGATGAAATTCTGCATGTGTGTTTTATTATAACTATGCAAAAATGTTGCATAAATCAATAAATGTCTAAAAGCAATGAATGTTTTTATGATTTATTTTGCACTATGTAAATAAAATCTTTAGGCATTGGTTGTATTCTTTTATACGTTATGAAAATGATGATATATGTGCACAATTGAGAAATTGATCATTATCAATCGCAGCCCATTCCTCACAAGGTAAATATATAATTAAAATAATATATAATAAAAAAACCTGATTGAATATAATTTCATTGTGCTTTGGATATTATTAGCCAAATAATCTGACGAATTCTACAATTAACTGTGAAATTCAAATCAATAAATATTAGTGGCGCTGCTGTCTCATTCCAAAGCTTCAAGCATATAGCATCACAATCAACAAACCAACAGATTTCCTAAAAAATATATTCATATCTAGTGGGCGTAAACAACAAGCTTTAAGTATAGTACACATTACAGACAGAGTTATCATGGTTTAGGGCATAGTTTAGGTGGTGCATTTAGACAGCAAGAAATCCACAACAAAGCAGCTAACGTTACTGAAAAAGAGAGCAAATATCAGAGCCACAGTGCTGTTGACACGACATTCATTCATTTAATTGAAAATCTCTCTCCCACTCACTCATCATGATATTATAATGGATTCACATTTGAATGATGAGCTCAAAGTTAATTTAATGATATCAATCACAATAGCAGATAAAAATAACAGTACTTCCCAGAGGTGCATTTCAGATCACAAAATGAAAACGGTCTGTCTGCACTAAAGATTACAATTTCCAGAAAACAAAGACGAGATACGAGAGCTTACATTTATTCACTCCCTTAGGATTTATGTTCTCGTACACTACTGACGGTAATTTAAAGGTCATGCGAAGGACATTTTGTAGTAGATATTTGTGTTGCTTTTATTATGAAAATCATGTCATTTGCATCACTGTGTGTTTTTCTCACAGACATAAAATAATCAAAACAGATGGCAGGCAGTATATGTCTTGAGTCTGTCTGCAATAGTGTTGTTGCTTTACACACACACACACACATGTTTTTAAGAGCTCTATTAATCTGCTTTACAGTAGCATCTGTGAGCACACTAGTGTATCTGAGCTGTACATAATATCAGTGTATGCCGAGAAATGCACACTGAAGAATCGTCCAGGCCAAAAATGTACGTTTTCAGAATATAGACTTCATCAGGCCACCCACGAGATAAATTAGTTGAATAAATAAAATTAAATGTATCATTACATCACTTCCTCACCAGTGAATCATTTGTAGTGAATGGGTGCCATCGGAACGAGAGTCCAAAAAGCTGATAAAAACACAATAATCCACAAGTAGGCTAATCCAACACGGCAGTTCGTACATGTTTTACCAGGTGCTCGTACGAATTCATACAATTTGTGCTAAATGGTAAGTATTTTACGAGTTGCCAATTCCAAGCTGGTTTGAAGTAAAATAAATGAAAAACAAAGTTAACTGATGCACTGACTGGAGTTGTGTGGTTTAGCTGTGGATTTATAAACATATGACATGTACAACACCTGAAATGCCTTTAATCTTTGACATTATGAAAAAACAGAAAATGTTAAAAACATGCTGTTAATTTTATTGCTCACTGACTCTGAACACAGTCATGCTGTGATGGTTAGAAGATCTCAGAAACACATTTGCGATAATTAGATTTCAGTGTGAGGATAACAAGTGTGTCTAACACCCAATTTCTGTTTGAAAAGGGAGACGAATTTCTGCCCAGTCAGATTTCAGCATTACACATCCATTTCACAACCATTTCATGCTTTCCAATCTCAGCATCACTCTCGAGTGAGAAATACTGAATGCAACCTGACGGAAACCGATATGAAAGTAAGGCTATTTTCATATTAGGAATATCAAAAACATGTTTCAAATGATCAGTAAAAAGCATACAGCTACTTTGTGACCTTCATATGACAGAAATAAAAGAATAGAAATTTCTATAAAAAATTAGAATTGAAAAATAAATAAATAAATAAAATGACCAGAAGGAGAAACCCCTCCTTGAAGCAGCAATCTGTAGTAGTAGTAGTAGTAGTAGTAGTAGTAGTAGTAGTAGTAGTAGTAGTGGATGGAAGATTTTCAGCAGCAACAGTGAGAGTCTAATAATAGCAGCAGTAGAGCAAGTGTATAGAGCTGTAACGGCTGTGAAGTGAATGGAGTCTGATAGCACTAGTGGTGTTCCAGTACTTACATGTCTCTAGAGACGGACTGTGTTTACTGGAGTGAAATAAACCAATTACAGTACACTCACACCATACACACACGCTACACATACAGACGCTCACAGTCATCTGACCGCTGTGGGATTGTTGCTGAAGAGCTTCCACAGATCTGGGTCAATGCTGGCCAGTTTAAATATTAACCAATAAAAACACAAGTCTGCATCCACTGCTCTAAATATACTGGCCTCTACAAGTAAGATTTAATTCAAAAATAAAAGATGATTAGAGTTTGCAGTTAACCATCACATGTTATCTGTTTAAATGACTTCAGTTTCAATCTCTGCTTAGATCTTGAGACACTAAGATTATTGTTCTTGTTTTCATGTCTAGCTTTCTGTGTATCTTCACATAAGACGGTGCTTGAAGGTTTATTGGACCAATCCATTATCTAGCTATCTATCTATCTATATATTAGGGGTGTAACGGTTCACAAAAATCATGGTTTGGTTCCATCCGATACAGTAGTCTCACGGTTCGGTACGTTTTTGATACAGCAAAAATACAATTAAAAAAAGAGAATTTCTTAGATTTTTTAGATCTATCCATCCATCCATCTCAAATATAATTATCACTATCATTTTTGCTGAGCACTGCAAAAGAAGCTAAGTCATTATAAACAGATTAATTTTTCACGATTCATGTAACATTTAGCTTGTTTTGATCAGTGAATGAATGATTTAGTTTCTTCTGGACAGTTTCCAGAAACGCATGAATGAATATTGTGTCTTCATGGTGGTTCTGGAGAGGGATGTGTATTTGAAATTCTGCTGCATGCAGCTTTTTAATCTTCCTCACATTGCATTGCTGGATGGCAGATGCTACAGTTCTGTCTTCTCCTGTCCTCTGGCTCACGCACTATAATACCGGCACAATAAGAGTAAGAGCGTTAAAGAAACAAATGAATGAGACTAGAGTAGAGTGAAAGAGCGATAGAGAGGTCTGTTGGAAAGTGAAGGGGGAGGATGAGCATGTGGACCAGTGCTTGATTTAGACAACACATTAGTCGAAGAGAGTTAAGCTGGGCTCAGTCAGCTCTCATCACATCTTAATATGATGCTATAATGGTCGACAACAGTGCACTGATAACAATCAAATTAGGCCTAATGGCTCGTTTACTTGCATAGAAACCCTGATACCCTTACAGTGTAGATTGTTGATTGAGCTAAATGGTATTTGAATGGATTGTGTTGCACATCTGGAGGGTGCAGAGCCAGAGCACGGGTCTGTCATTAGACATTCTCCTCACATGCACCGCCCCGTCTCAATTATGCCCCTCTTGTGAACGCGCATGCAGAAAGTGGGTCAGGAAATTTAAAGGGAAAGCGTTACTATAAAGTTCTATGTGTTTATGTACAGTATCTGTAGATGTAGGAGAGTTTGTTTTTCGCATCACATCATTTCTTCATCAGTGAATTTGGAGAGACATTTTTAACTTAAACCCATTGCTTCCGGTTAACTCGACTCCTCTATCCATAATATTACAGAAAGTTCTTATGTGGGGTAAATTGTTCTTTTAAAATTACACACAAAAAAGGTTTTTTTGTACATTTTTACCATGAAAAATCAAAAGCTACATAATATTTTTGTAAAGATGAATAGAGCAATAATTTATAGTCGACTGCTTGTGTGTTGCATGAACAAGCTTTCCCTGAAATTAATTTAATTCAGGAACTGCATAGGTAGTGTCATATACATTCTCTAGAAAACGAAAAGAAAATGTTTGATTATGTATAATAGACAAATGAAAGATCCGTGCACATTATGTAGGGAGGACTCATAAGAATCCTAATACAGACAACAAGACGAGTGAGTCTTGTGCAAGAAAGCGGATTAATACATTTTCAGGATTAATGTGACATGTTCAGTAATGAGATGCAAATTTGGGACTAACACAACCCAGAAAGCTTGTTTTTCACAATGCGTAGCTGCGTAACACACACCTCACATAGACATGCATGCAGTATGAGAAGATATGTTTGATATATTGTGCACTTGTTTGAATGAATTGAAGCGAAGCAGAAGAGTGTGTATATAACAGTTCAGGCATTTCGCCTTTATTTTAAATCGAACAGCACAAAAGACCACACTTTACATATGTCTAAAAAACAACAAAAAAACAATTTAAAACACGCAGCTCACAGTCAATAAAAATGAATAAAAAGTTGTGAATTTGATATTTATAAGAGTAATACTTGTAATAATGTATAAAAAGACAAATCATCGCTTAAGCGATCCAAAACGTTCCTATCATGCCAATAAAACATGCATAAATAAAGCTTTCGTACACTTAAATACAGCTCTAACATTTTAGAAACAAAAGTAAATCAAATTAAAAAAGAAGATCAGCCTAAACCCTGAATGTTCTTTTCTGACAGAAGAGTCAAAACACACTTAAAATCCGACAGAAATGTGGAAGATTCATCCAGAGTCGAGAGCCAATCTTTTCCCCCTCTGCCTGTAAAACACATGGTCCATCCACGCTGTAGAGGCTTAAAAGTTTAAACAGCACCATAGTTTTCCCCTGGTTTCCCTGTTATACACCTTACACCACCAAACACTAACCTGACCCATGAGTGTGACACCGATTAAAGAGCGAAACATAATATACATGTACCAATTTATAATATGCTAATATTCAGCCATTTTATATTCTTTGGCAGCCTCCTTGTAAAACCGTATGAGGGAAAGGTGATAAAAGCCTAGTTTTTAAATAATGTACGTGCTCTCAATAATGGCTTGAGTCAGACTAGACCCCTCATCCAGCTCCATCTTTAGACGAACACTTACCATCATCACAGTATGTCTGTTAATAAGCGCTCATGCAGCCCTTGTTAACTTATAGAAGTGTTCAAAACTCAGGCTATGTTCACAATACTAGTATACTACGCTCGGCTACTAATTCAGCGGTTTACAGTGTGTATGCTACATTACATAAATGCATTGGCCAAAATGAGCTGTTTCCACAATGCAATGCACTCAACTCCACAATTTCAGTTCTGTACCGTATATAGTATACTAGCATTTAAAGGAATAGTTCACCCAGAAAATTTAGTGTGAACAAAATGTCCACCCATGACATAGTTAGTTTTTTCATCAGAACAGATTTGGAGAAATGTAGCATCACATCAGTTGCTCAGAAATGGATCCTATGCAGTGAATGGGTGCCGTCAGAATGAGTTAAAATGGCTGATAGCAAACATCATTATGGTCATTTTGAGGGACTGGTTTTATACAAACAGTTTTTTAATCAGCTGATTGAACTATTATTTTGACGGCACCCATTCACTGCATTCAAGTGATGTAATGCTGTATTTCTCTAAACCTGATGAAGGATCAAACTCACCTTCATCTTGGATGGCCTGGGGAGGAGTACATTTTAAGAAAACGTTCCCTTTTTGGGTGATTCATTCCTTAAATTCCGAATATAGCCTTTTTTTTTTTTTACTTTGTCATCCCAACCCACCCAAACTTTTATCAGACCACAATCATGTTCACTTTATGAAAGTAGTTATTCTACCTTTCAAGAACAGTTCAATATTCTTAAAAGATTTATCATCGTTATGAAAAAACTGAATTATGATGGTCAATTATTGTTCAAGACCCTAAATATTCCAGTATGCTTTGTTAAAATACAGATTGTAGGGAAGAGTGATGATTGTGCAAATTGATGAAATTTAACCGGACAGATATTGGAGAAATCCCTGCTGATCCAGGATCAGACGACAGGGAAATAAAATTCAATAGGCTATATAAAAAAGCTTTGTAGTCAGTCGTGCTTCATAGAAATAGCCGTAATACTGCACCAAACAGTGTAATAATCTGACAGGACAGGAACATCAGACTGTCCCACGCAGCTGCTGAGATTGTGTGATTGTGTCCCGGGTGAACTTTGCCCTCTTGGATTTATTGTGTGATCTATGGGAAATGGATGACTCAATTCAGGCGTACTAAGCAAAGTCAGGGTCCTTGGGAAATGAACTCTAGTATATTGATTGTGGGCCAGACATGAATCCTGGGATAGGGAGTCCTTGAGGGCTGTATGAGGCGGACTGTATGCTGAGTGATGGATTGTGGGACCTGTAGTCCAGGTAGCTGGATTGGTGTTGGCATTGTTGAGCACTTAAAAGCTTTTCTTCTGCGGAGCACTGAGTTTTCTCATTCCTCTTATCCTGCCGAGGAGCTCACGCACAAAGTCCTGGTGAAGAGAGAAAGACAGGAGACACACTGTAAAATCCTCCATTCTCTTCTGCTCATTCACGGTCTGTGTGAGAGTGTAAAGCCTGTGGCTGTGGGTCAGCAACAATGCTGCAAGGTCAATCATTTACAGACCATGTGGTTGGTTTTGACAGCGGCGAGCACACACACTCAAACAAGAGCACATGTTAGTGTTTAAGGGTCTGTGATTAGATTAGAGTGGATTGTAGAAGTGAATGTGTGTGTGTGTGTGTGTGTGTGATGATGGATACACTGAGTGTGTTTGTATGTGAGCAATTAGGTGTAAAAATTAGACAGAATGTCAAAAATATATATATTTATTAAATAAAAAGTACAAAATGTTAACATTTCTGTAAGAAGTCACTGTAGTATTTGTATATAATATTGTTAGTAGTAGTATTGTATTAAAGCGATTCATATATAATACAATATAATGTTTTATATAATAATAAATGCAAATCAGAATGATTTCTGAAGGATCAAGTGACACTGTAGACTAAGGTAATGATATTTTGCATCAAAAAAAATAAATTGGATCTTAAAATATATTCAAATATAAAAGTTATTTTAAACTCCAAAAATAGTTTATGATAAAACATTTTTAACTTATTTTTGCTCAAATAACTGCAGCGTCAAGTGAATATAACAGACTTCTTTTAAAGTTTCTTAGAAACCTCAAATCCTTGAACCAGAAAGTGTATAATAAAATAAAGTATTAGAAGATTTTTGTTAAAAATAAATTAAATAATGGTTTCACATAAAAAGAAACTAATATATATATGGTATGGTTGTGGAACTGCTGCGTCATGGTGCGGCAGGAGCTTGTTTCCCATTGGTTCCCACTTTTTTGGGAACAGAATTGTCTAAAACGGCAGCTTGGCCAAACTGACTTTGCTTGTGAAATGAATGTAGCGTCACAGGAAGTATGGGCGGGCCCAGGCTAATTTTCACCAACAAAAAATGGTTTTAAGTGTGTTATTTCTATCTTTTGTGGTAGCGTGTCAGCTGGAAATATCAGTTTCCATTTCCAAACATTATTTTAGTCATTAATTGTAATAATGCAGTGAGATTATTGTCTGATAACAGCCAGTGCTCCACACAGAGATCTGATCATCATCAGTCTGTCTGGAGTCACATGAAGAACCAGAACAAACTGAGACAGACTCGATCCAGAAGAACTGTGCCAACGTCTCCAAGACGAAGAAAATAACCTACAGTGGGGGTCAGGGGGTTATTGTGTCTGCAGTAGCTGTTATGAATTATGCTTTTCATAGTGTTGGATGAATTCTTTGAGCAAAGACACATGTATTTAGGTCAGTGGACTTATATGGAATGCACTAGCATGTCCTGAAGATGTGTGTGTGTGTGTGTGTGTGCTTGCAGTAATCAAAATGCACTCTCATGAATTGCTGATATGAAGCACTCATGCAGCGAGTCATGTGAGCCATGTACACTGCTTGTGAACAGCAGCCAAAATTTGACTAATTCTATGCATTTATATATATATGACTACTGTTTTGTTGCAGATACATATGAAAACAGGCTATAAGGCAGTGTATTGTGGCGATAAAGCTTGCTTTGTGAGTGCTTCCATGATCAGTAGGTAGCAGTTCAGTAGGTTTTGAAACAGAGCTGTGTGTTAGTGGCCTATATTTTATGCTATGACTTACATCAGTGGGTTTGTAGCAGTCTGACAGTGATTCCTAAGGGTCAAACACAGAGAAATATCAACACACCAACAACTTTAAACGCTTCAGCATTAACAGACTTAAACTAGACTAATACTACACTGTAAAAAAAAAATCTGTTAATGTTACGGTAAAAAAGTGGCAGAAGTGGTAGCCAGAATGTGAGAAGCTTTACACAGTTTAGATAACTGTGCACCCTCAAGGGGGCGCTAGAGTTCCTGTGATATTAAACCACGTCACTACTCAGCTGCTACTACTTATAGACATTCAACTTCATCTAATTATTCAGAAAGATTCTCTTCATTCTAACTTAAACTAAATACTTTCAAGAAATAGTTCATCTAATGAAAGGTCTTGTAGATGTATATAATGATGTACAGAAAACAGATTTCATAAGCTTTAGCATCACATCACTTGCTAACCAATAGATTCCAACAGATAGTGAATGGGTGCCGTCAGAAAGAGAGCTGATAAAGACATCACAATAATCTGCAAGGGATCCGCATGATTGTAGTCCATCAGTTAATAACTTGGTCACAACATACTGTTGTCTCTGGCTAAATACAAGTCAACAGTCTTGTTTTCTTAAGTCCAAAAAAAACTGAACCAGGAGAGAAATATGCAGAGATCAAGCTGTGTTTATAAGTAGAAGCGGTTCAAAACAGATTTTGATGTTAGAGGACAACAGGGGATGGACTTTTACACTGAGGGAAGTGTTATGAATTATGGACTCGCATTTTGAGCAGACGTGAAGTTAATGGGTTTGTTCCTTACAAATATGCAGCTTTTCACTTCACAATACATTAATTGATGAACTGGAGTGGTGTGGATTATTGCAACGTTTTTATCAGACTCATTCTGACGGCACCCATTCACTGCAGAGGAAACATTGGCGAGCAAGTGCCACTAATAAGAAAATGGTGAACGAATAAGAAAATGTATTCTCTTACAAACATGCTCACACATCACAGGACTTTACCTGTAGCTTAACAGCTCTCTCGTCTTCACTGTTCACCTCCAGGAGATCATCGATGTCTATCTCCACCTCCGGCATTTCCTCTTCCTGTAGAAGCAGATATTGGGTGACATTAGTGGAAGTGAACACATCACACAGCGAGACGCTGCAAATTGGATTTCTTTTGTGCCTATTTTTGTAATGAATTTTGCAGTTCGGAAACCACCAAGAATTAAAAAGAAACCTCCAAGCAATTAATTTCCCCTCTGGGTCCTGTTCTTCATTAGTGCAGAAATTCCAGCAGATTGGATGGATGTGGTCTACATAGAATTCTGAATTTCTTGGCTACTGATTCTATGTACCTCAGAGGCTGTCTAGAGAACATCAGGAAGCACTCTGAAGGGTCAGTAACTAGTGATGACAGACAGGATGAGAGGAGCTCTATAAATACACTCGCCTCTTTAAAGGTGAGAGAAGACGACAGAAGTATTTTCCATGTGGCTTTGGCTTGTTTGGCAAATGAGAGAGGTGGAATAATACACATCATCCAAACACACAACCATTATAAAACAACATTTGTCATTTCTGTCTGTCTGAGTGCCAGGGATTGTGAGTGTTTCAGCTAATTCTGCGTTTGCTTGGCAGATCCAAGGACAAATCTAGGACTCGCAGTACAGATTTACCCCCCTGTACCCTGCATTATGTCTGATTTTGTAAAATGTATTTATTTAGGATTTGAAGTGTTTGCATATGCTCTAGTACAATGCCACTGATTTATTTGTAAATATATATATATATATTATTTAAAAATCACAAAATGCTTAAAACCAATTATGAAAGACAGTGTGTGTGTGTGTGTGTGTGTTAACATTAAAATGAACAGTTTAAAAACGTAACAGATTTAATATATATATATATATATATATATATATATAAAATTATGTCTAATTATGTCTATATATATATATATATATTATATACACACACACAATTTCATCATTTAATTTTAAATTGTTTCCCCCGCAAACTTTACAAGAATGTATTTTTGCATTCTTTATATTAAAAAAAAATCAATAA
>JAUMHI010000069.1:15967090-15992540 GCA_032359435.1 Enteromius unitaeniatus
ATAAGTGTCAGTAATTATTAATTGTACTGTTATTTCAAGCTGAATTCTGCTAGTACTAGTTTGCTTGAACGAGTGTTAAGGTGCAGACTGAGCATGACGTCTACTAGTCTAGAGTGAGCATCAACATCGTATCTGTTACACTAAAGTGGAGCAAAACACATTTATTAGTCTCCAGTGTCAGTGTGAGCACTTCTGCGGAGCAGGAAAAGATTCTTGCTCTCTTCTGGTTGGGAGTGGCTGTTTCGCCTCACCCTGTTGTCACCCTACAGCAATGGCAGACGACTGTTGGAGAGGATGGCCCGGGCTGTGGGAGTGTCACATGACCACCAGGAAGTAGATTGTAAACAGCAGCACAGCTCTGTGAACTGACTGCAGGGATCCATATAGAGGTGGAGGTGAAGTAGGGATGTAGGTTAATGCTCACATTCTGTGTTTTCTCTTCCAGAGCTAAGATGGCACTTCTCTTTCTAGGAGTATTCATTTGTATGTAAGCTTTCTAATGACACTTAGCCTAAATTACCTAACATTAAACTGTAAGACAAACATACATCAACCTATGACTTCCGTTGGCTTTTCGCATGCTCAGATTTGGGTCACAAGACTGTACTCGGCTGGGTCCAAGATCCCTCTGAACTCACTGGAGCTAATGCTGGAGGCTTAGGCTGTGTTGAGATTTTTGGTAACTCAGAAATTGAGAAATGGGCTGTGTGCCATTTAGAGATTTTCGATCCTGTTGCTGTTCTTCTGTTCTAGTGGATTCTGTCTGTTTTGGGTGTGCCACGAAAGCTAGATAAAGAGTAAAGCCTTCCAAACAGGGATGTGTCAGGATGGTCAACTAATTCGGTAGTCCTTTACAGCGCAGTTAATGTCTTGTTTGTCTGAACGTCTTAGAGGAGAGTTTTAGTCCACTTTGTTTTAGTTTTTTAAAATGCTATCAAACGATTAATCCCAACTAATAGTTTTTGTTTACATAATTTGTGTGTATACTGTGTATATTTATTATGTGTGTGTGTGTGTGTGTGTGTGTGTGTATATATATATATATATATATATATATAAATAAAAACACATTAATATATTAAAGAAAAAAAAATTGTTTATAGATTAAACGTAGTTATAATAAAATATAAATATATAAAAGTAAATGTATTTAAAATATATACTGTATGTGTGTGTGTGTGTGTGTGTGTGTGTGTATATATATATATATATATATATATATAAAATATACACACACACACACACAGTACACATGCATATATAATGTAAAAAATGAAACCAAAACATTTTTTAATTTAATCATAATAAATCTTCATAAAACATTTTGGGTTTTTGCTAGGGCTGCATGAGTAATCAAAAGTGTGATATGATTTAGTGCAATAATTAAATCATAAAGACTATTTGATTTAATTACGATATAATTAAATAAAAACATGCAAACTCATTACGTACAGACCTTTTTTTTTCATAGATTTAATTCATAGATTTAATTATTTAGTGGTTTGGAGTGCACCTGTCAAAGGGTGTAATTTCCTCATTCTCTTCAGCTGGAATGTTGCTGTGACAAAAAATAAGTAAAATGTCCTTAACCCTTTATAGGACACTCACTGAAATAATTAGACATTCATAATTTCAACCCTGGAATGTTGTCGGAGGCTATAACAAGACTTTTAAGCTTTTGTGACTTTATAAAAATAAAGTCTACAATTTTATGTTGTAAATCTAGGTCAATGAAATTAGGGATGTCCCGATCCGATCACGTGATTTTTGACTTGATTGGAATCGGACGTTACCTCCCGATCAGGACTCATGTGTGTGTGTATATATATATATATATATTCTCATAATGTTTTTTAACACATCTATAGTTATGCAGTGGCACAGAATTAGACCTCTTGACTCCACACAGGAACAGAAATGCGTGCGGCATGACATAGCTTTGCTGCAGAGACGCTATTGGTTTAAAGCAGAACACGGAAGCAGCTTGAAGCGCATGTTGGTGTCTGGAGGTATTATAAAGCTGATGAAAACATTTAGGGCTGCACGATAATCATCGCGTGATATGTATTGAAGTTTGTCAGTAAATCCCGTTCTGTAATCCGCGTGAACTACATTCACTAGGCAGAGCCGTTGTTCACTGATGAGCTGCGCCAATTCGTGTTCATTATCAGCGTGATTTTGCACAGCTCGTCAGTGAAGAACGGCTCTGCGTAGTGAATTCACCGCTGATTACAGAACAGATTTACTGACAAATGCACAAAACATATTGCACCATGATTATCCTGCAGCCCTAACAACATAGCCATAGCAGACTGTGAGATATGTAAACTTGGGATTGCAAGAGGTGGAAAACAAACCTGAGAGTTTGAAGAGGAGAGAAAAAATGCCCCGTGACAGCACGAAGGTGCAGGACATTACAGCCAAGATAGCACAAATTAAACCTTTTTTTAAATATATTTACTGTTGCACTAAAGTCCAAAAGTGAAGAAGAATGAAGTTGTTTATACTTGATAGTTCAAGCTACCTCATAGAAGTGCTCCGTTTGTTAACGGAGTTGGATGTTAAAATAAGTTGAATTAAATAAAAAAATAATGAACATCCTGTATCTGTTTCTTCACTCTTCTTTATGTAGCTATTATAGAAGTATCGGATTGGGACTAGGTATCGGCAGATACTCAAAATCAAATGACTCGGACTCGAGGGCAAGAAAACCTGATCGGGACATCCCTAGAAATGACCATATACGGTTCCTCGCCAGTCTGTGGTCATCTTTTTTCCCAAAAAGGGCATATATTTACAATGTTAAAAACACGCGTAAAATACAAATAAATACATAAACTGTACATAAACTTTTTCTCATGTTTTATTAATTGTTTTTAATGTGCCGTAGACTCGTTGGATGCATACAAAAATCTACAGTTTAAATCTACTGAAAACGAAGAATACTGACAAATATGTAAATGTATAATAACAAGTGAAAACAGCACGCTAGTTTAGGTGGTACCACTTATATTAGCAGTAAAGGCTCACAGGAACAATAAACACCAGTGTATGCCGTAATGATATAAACTGGGTTAAAAGTAATAAATGAGTAAAATCTATGAAGTTAAACATTATATTTCACTATTTATGGCTTGATCGTTTCAATAAATCTCCCACTGAATCACTGCATAATGTTATACAAACCTGTGTCAACATTACTTACTATTGTCCTACATTTTAATGCATTATTTGGATATACATAAAAAAATAAATATAGACATACAGGCACTTACCTAATTTCTAGAACTGTTATGCAAACAACATCGATCCCAACATTGAACACAACTATTCAACCATATAATGCACGAGTTTCCTTAACTTAGCATTGTTCGTTTCGATGCTCTGTGTATTTTTGTGAGAGTGGGTATGAGCGTAAACGCATACTTTTACAAACTCCGGAAGTACGCTGATGTTTGAAACGCCCCGGGCAGCTCCTGATTGGTCAAATGCCACGGTGTCGCCGTCTGTGACGTAGACTGATTTCTGCTGATTGCGCTCACGGAAAGGCACGGGAACGCTCTAATGAATGATCGATTAAGTTACCAAACATAGTTCCTTACCGATAAAGGGTTAAGATACCAGCACAATAACACACTTAGAAAATAAAATTTGTTTTTGTCAATATCACACACAGAATTGATTAAAATGCAGAAATCAATATTTTTATTTACCCAGTCCTAGTTAATAAAGACCCTCAGTATATGTTTTTTTTTACGAACAAATGCAGTTATTAACCCCAAATGCAGAAGGTGAACGTGGCCTTGTTCTGTGCTCTGATGCTGTGGTTTATTTCTCTAAGTGCTCATTGGATAAACTAGCACCCCGTTGTTTGGCAGGGGAGGAAGGGCAGTAAATCTAGACCTGTGTCCAAGCTGCTTATGGATCACTTGCTGAGAGAAAAACTGCATTCAAGGGAAAAGGTGTGTTAAAGTAACAATGGGTCTACTTCAGTGAACTCCATGTGAAAATTCTGGCTCAGATTGACTTGAGTATCATTTCACTTTGCTCTGATGCGTCATTACCCTGAAGGTGTAGATGTTGTCTGACACACTCTGAAACAATATAATGGGTTAAATTAGGTCCTGTTTGATTGGTCTTGTACTGGTCGGTGAGGGTAAGGCTCCTCTGCTCTCTCTTCTGCTCTCTGTAAGCTTAGCATTAGCTGCCACTAAGCTGCTCAGATCTCTGAGCCTTCCTGTCCCAACACACACACACACACACACACACACACACACACACACACACACACACACACACACACACACACACACTGGTGCCATGTGGAGAATTGCACTGTAATCGCTGATCTCTCTCTCCCTCTCTTTAATCTTGTACTTTGCTGTATGTGCAGTACAGAACACACACACACACACACAATAGTGATTTATAATCTCACAGTTACACACTCAAAGAGGGGCATCCACTATCCTTTTGATCACTCTCAGATTGTAGGGTTTGGGTGAAAGTCCACCCATGTCTCCACATTCCTCTCTTTATTTGACCGTGAATGAGCATACACATAATCATCAAGCTATGATGGACTTGCATGCATGAGGTTGTGTCTGATGTGTTGGACTAGGATGGTGTTCCTGGTGGTCTAGACAGGAGGTTTGCATGAGGTTTTCCAGTATTCTCCAAAACTATGAGTAAAATTCAAGGTAAGAGCTGTCAGTGATGTGCATTTTACTGTTTTCTACACTGGATGCATTTAAGCTTTTTAATGCCAAGTTCCCCGAAATATGACGATGGTCTTCTCAAGGAATTTTGCATTTCCTAAAATGTAAAGGCAGTGCAATAGTAATGCGTGTATGAGCAAATGTGCATAGCACGTGTTTTATAAACATGCTTTCAAACCTAAACAATTTCTCATTGTTCTAAAGATAAATATCATTTAAATAAAAAAATATATATATTATTTTCATAATAGATATTTCATTTTCAGGGTATCTTTTTTTGTTTGTGCGTTTCCGCCATGAGATTAAAAAATAAATAAAAAGGGTAATTTTGAATGACCAATTTACATTTTTATTTCATTCAGTGTTTTTTTTTCTCCATTATAAGAATTAAAAAAATAAAAATAAATAACTCTATAGTGCTTTTCACTCTTTTTTTTTTTTTTTTCATATTTGGGTTATTTCTTGCTTCTATTGGGAGGGGGCCTTTTTGCAGGTTAATTAGGGTCAACAGAAGTCATTCAGAGTGAACTTTCTAGCTCTTAATGTAGCAGTTCCTCATCAGAATCAAACTATGATAGTCTCCTTGAGTGTATTATAGCCTAGTTGAGTTGTGCTCACGTTTCACATCAGTCAAACAGAAGTTGAGTTCTGGATTGTATTTGTAGATTTCCATGTGAACACGTTTGCCATTTAAATCTGCACTGTAGGGGTATAGGATATGATATTGGTCCCATTTGATTTCATACCACAGGCTTTCCACAAACAAATGAACTCAAGGTCAACGACATAAGGCCCAACTCCGACTAAAGTTGTATCATCTGACATCTGGACAAACAGGAAGATGCTCCTGGACACCATTTAGACTCTTTGCATTTTTATGTGTGATGCATTAATCCTAATCTCAGATTTTATTTGGGGTGAATGGCATGCAAATTGAGATTTTGCAGCACATACAACGCTGGCTAGTAAGATGGTAAACAAGCATTCGGTTTTAACGGGTATCTTTCTTCTCCCTTCTTCCATATATTATCTCGTGTAACAAAAGCAGGCTCCTGATTTACATAGCATTTATTCGATGTTTTGTCTTTGGATCTCAGCAGTTCTGCTTTCCTGCACACACTGGCATGGAAACGGTTCACAGCAGAGCCAAGATGGACCAATTCGACAGCAGTAAAAATAAGAGGGCTACTGCTAGGGTGTCACACCACATGTGTGTTGTGTTTGCATTTCAGTTTGCCTATCTATCTGTTTGTGCTTTATTTAAATATCAAATAGCCCGAATGGAGCATATTTCCTTAAATCCTCCTTAACCTAGATAATAACTAGGGGTGCAACAAATTGTAGATGATCCAGTATTCGTAAGGACCAGTCCTCACAGTTCGGCACAGACATGATTTGTCAGACATGAACTGTTAACTCTAACTTTTATGATGGGTGAATTTATCATTTGCATGTGTTTTGCCTTGTCAATTTACACATTCATGCAAGTGCAGCCCAGAGTCGTCGAATCGTGACTCACAGGCTGTTTTCCGCGCAATTTAGACTCAACGGATAGAGGCATACACAGAAAGTTATGTGAAAATACCCTTTTTGGCAAGTAATCCAGTAAACACAGTAGGTCATGTCCATGTCTTAAGTTAAAGTGCTCCTATTATGCTTTTTCAAACATGATTGTTCATGCAGTGTGTCATGTAGCTGTATGTGAACATAAACTATCTGCAAAGTTGTGACGCTGACAGAGCACAATAAATAAAGTTATTGTCTATCAAAAACAAGAGTCGGCTCACATTCACCCAAACGAGTCGTCAGCAATTTGAATCTTTCTGCTACGGATCCACATCACTAAGTAACATATTTGCATTATGTTGCGAACAACTTGCCCCGCCCACTAACAGTACATTTATTACATGGATTACATCATCAAGAAGACGCTGTATGCTGTGAGAGTTAATTTTTTGATACGCCCTTCCGAAAGATGAATCTACAAATAATGAGTGATTAACATACATTTTTTTCAACAACACCTCAGCAGTACAGTCTCTTGTTGTGTTCGCCTCATTTTACTGATGACTGATTTTCCAATCTTGGAGTACAACTCTATATTCACCAAACGCTTGGTCTTAAGAGAAGGATCAGTGCCAGTTTATTTGGACCGGCTTGCTCCTCTGAACTTCTAGAGAACTTCTACGTGATGTTGTGTAACAATGCTGCAGATGTCTTGGTCACTGGCTAGCTTGAGTTTCTGTAGTTCAGCTGTGGGCCTAATGGGTGTAATGTATCAGTAGTTTAAGGCCCCGTTTACACAAAGGGAAGGTTTGGCCTCTCATTTACACGAAAATGGTGTAAATACGTTTATGGTAGTGCAATGATTATGTGCAATATTAAATGTGCAAAATGTAAATAGTGCAATGGTTATGGGAGGTCAAAGAAATCAGTGTGGGGCAGAGTTCAGTAAGGAGACAGCTCTGGGGAAAAAGCTGTTCCTCAATCTGCTAGTTCTAGTCCGGTGTAATCTGAAGCGCCTGCCCGAGGGCAGGAGAGAAAACTGGGCGAGGTGAGAGGAGTCCTTAAGAATACTGCGTGTTTGACGAGACAGTGCTTCTTCTGGATGTCCTCAATGCATGGCAGTTTTCACCACCTGCTGCAGTGCCTTACGTTCAGCAACAGAGCAGCTCCCGTACCACACTGTGACACAGTTAGTTAGGATGCTCTCTATTGTACAGAGATAGAAGTTCACCAGGATGGATGAGGACAGCCGGTTCTTCTTTAGTGTTCTCAAGAAGAAAAGACTCTGGTGAGCCTTCTTGACCAGGCTGGAGGTGTTGGTGGTCCAGGTTAGGTCCTCCGAGATGTAGGTCCCCAGGAACTTGAAGGATGACACAGGCTCAACAGCCACCCTGTTGATGTGAATGGGATCATGTGAGCCTTCCTGAAGTCCACGATAAGCTCCTTAGTCTTGGTGGTGTCAAGGAGCAGGTTGTTGTCTGTACACCACGTGGCCAGATGCTGGACCTCCTCCCTATAGGCAGTCTCATCGTTGTTGCTGCACCATAGTATCGTCAGCAAACTTGATGATGGAGTTGGATCTATATACAGGTCTGCAGTCGTGGGAGAAGATGGAGTAGAGGATGGGGCTCAGCACACAGCCCAGTGGTACACCAGGGTTAAGTGTAATGGTGGAGGAGCAGATGTGGCCTGACCTGACATGCTGTGGTCTGTTGGTCAAAGTCCATAATCCAGTTACAAAATGAGGTATTAATGTCCAGGTCTCTAAGTTTAGTGATTAGCTTAGAGGAGATGACAGTGTTGAATGCTGAGCTGAAGTCAACAAACAGCACTCGTGCGTAACTGTTCTTATTGTCCAGGTGTGTGAGGGCAGAGTGCAGCGCTGTGGAGACTGCATCCTCTGTGCTCCTGTTGCTACGATATGCAAACTGGTTTGGGTCCAGGGTCGGTGGGAGAGAGTCCTTCAGATGGCCCAAGACTAACCGCTCGAAGCACTTCATGATGATGGGCGTGAGTGCTACAGAGCAGTAGAGGCTAGAGTGTTTCGGCATGATGGAGATAGATTTAAAGCATGTTGGAACAACTGCTTGGGCAAGGGACATGTTGAAGATGTCTGAAAACCCCAGCGAGCTGCTCTGCACAAGTACGCGCCCAGGGATGCCGTCAGGTCCAGCAGCCTTGCGCACGTTGATCCAGCTTTAGTGCAGAGTGTGAGGGGGGGATCCTGCTAGCGGGTTGTTTGTTGTCCCTTTCAAAGCGAACATAAAAGTCATTAAGCTCATTCAGAAAGAGGATATTTGTTGTTGTGCAGGGCTCTAGACTAACTTTTTGCACTGGTGCGCCTAACTTTTTTTCTTAGGAGCAAAAGCACAAAAGTCAGGTGCACCCAAATTTTAACCGCAGCACATTTAATACTGCAGTTTTACAAGTTCACTTTATTTATTTATTAATTTTTTTATCACTGTCCATATAGGCAATATTGACTTGATTAAATGATTAACTAACAATATAGTCAATATAAAGTTCTTTATTTGAAGCACAATTCTACAAGAAAGGTAACTTACTTACTTACCATTTACTACCCAGATCAAGAGATTATAATGCACTCGATTTATTTATTTTTAATTTTTCATAAATCAAGTATAAGAATATTATGGTTAATGCAGTAACGAGACGGTAGGCATATATGGCATATATATATATTGCATGGCTTACCTTGGGCATGAGCATGCTCGACCTCAATGTGTTCAATAAGTAAGTATATTCACTGGTCTTCCTCTCACCAAGATACGACCGTGACGCATTCCTTTATGGTGATATCTGTGTCTCCGTCAATCAGGAATACCATTTACGCACTGTTCGTAATTTGCACAGACAGCTTTTTATTTATTTATTATTATTATTTTTTTTTCTCAATGCATCTGTGATGACTCCTATAAATTGGGCGCTGATTTGGGTATGTGGCGATCTGTTACCGGGTTGTAACACTGTTTGTGGTGGTGTTAATGTAGTCCAGAACAGAAGAAGTGTAGCTGTCAATGCCCGTATGAGAGCCACAAGTGGCCTGGGAAGTGGTCTGTGTGTTGAAACCTGTCCTGGAGTGTGGTGTCAGCCCCCGCTGGCTACACTTTGATGGTCCTCACTGATGGCTTCACACGGTTGATGAGGTTAGCTGAGCAGTGACTGTCGACGATAACGGAGTTCGTGCACCAAGCTTTGTTAACATAAATACACAATCCTCTGCCTCTGGTCTTACCGGAGTCATCCGCTGTTCTGTCTGCCCGGAAAGTGTGGTGCTCAGCTAGAGCAATAGCATTGTCCGGTATGGCACTGTTAAGCCATGTTTCTGTAAAAATCATGACATTGCAGTTCCAGAGTCTTTTGCTGTGGTGGATTCGGAGTCGAATCTAGTTCATTTTGTTCTCCAGTGACCGTACTTTGGTGTCAGCCTTAGCTTAGTTCTTAGCCCTCCGCCTTTGTTTACGGCCGCGCCGCCGCCTTCGAACACTTCCGCTCGGTTGGCTGCAAAAACCAATATCCCAGAGCTCTTGTCGGGTGTACGATGTGAAGGCATAACTGTTCTGTACGAACAGCCCCGAAATGAGCAGGAAAAATACCGCAAAACTGCAGAAACTGGAGAGACACTGAGCCTCGCGCTGTGCACGCGCCACCATCTTGGTCTTGTTAGTAGTACTTGCTGTTCTCAGAACAAACACATTAATCTTACAATGCATTGCAGTAAACAGAATGCTTGTTTTTTTACTTAAAGTATTGCTGCAATTCAGTTGAAATAAAATTACATTATATGAAAATGTTTCCTTGTGTTTGAATTTATTTATGCATTTGTTTTAGATACTAATTGCTATATCGTGATGTATATCGTGATCGAGGTACCGTGATAGATTTTGGTTATATTGCCCGCCCCTAGTTGTAATTTGTTCAATTGTTTTTGTTGTTTTACTGAGTTTAGTAGTATAGAAATCCTTAAAGTAAGCTTTTTAATGAATTATAAAACTTTTTTTTGTTGTAGTTGATCCGAAAAATGATCCGATCCGTGACTCAAAATCCGTAGTATGATCTGAAGCATGTTTTTTTATCCGCACCACTAATAATAACCTATATCATTTGTTACATGCTCACTGCAGAACACTATGAATTTGTGGATAATTTGGCTGTGCTAACTTCCATTACAGATTAAAAAATGAATAAAATTAAAGTCAGAAATGTGAAAAGTCACAATTGCATGCCTTTTATTTAGAATTTGATTTATTTGACTTTATATATGTCATGTCTGGATGTTGCTGTTTCCCCATGTGCTGGGTGTTTTCCCCTCTGTCACCTAGTTCTGTTTGATTAGTTATTCTGTTCAGGTGTGTCTAGTTAGTTATCATTGATTTCCCATCCTTTATGAGTTGCTGTCTGTCCTCCAGTTCTCGTCGGGTGGTTTCATGGTAGAAGCAGGCTTCTATAAGAGTCCGTGTGCACTAACAACACTTCTTGGACTTTGACTTAATAACTAGCTGTGGTTGTTTTTAAACAGCCTGATATATGTTGAGCCCTGTTCATCTTTAGTGTGTTTGTTGGCTAAACAGCCCGACACTCTAAAGTTGATACCTTGGTAAGGTTTCGTGACTGATCGCTGCTGTATGGGGTTGATGTGTGTGTGTACTCCTCTTGTGTGTTCTGTCTTCCTGTCACTACATACTTAGCCGGCCTGCGCAGCCCAGCATTCACAACACAGATTAGTAAGCTAGTCAGGCATGGGCCTCAGAGCAAAGGTTCATGAGCTTGTAGAATTTGATGTCCTGTGCTGGAATGGAGAGAAAATGCTAGAGAAGGCGTCCAAAACCTGCCGAAACAGGCTCAGTTTTATGTCTAATCTCAAGAGGAAAGGTTTCATGCGACTGTAACTATGCAAACAGGTCTTTTGTCCTAGTATAGACTAGTTGATGTTGACATGTTCAGAGCTTTGATTGTTTGTGCACCCCCTGGGCATATATGGGTCAAATGATAAGCCTTTATTAGCGAGCTACATGAAGGCAAAATCAGTTGTTCACACAAACGTGCCCCACGGGTGTCAGGTTAAAGTCACAATAGCCTGCTGTTTGTTTAGATGCTGCATCGGATGATTTCAGTCACACTTGTTTGCCGCTACCGAAGATCAAACCGTCTGGGTTGCAGTGATGCAGCAGATATTTAGGATTGTTTTATAGACGGCATAAAGCTTGGAGCTTGAAGTGATCAAATCGATTCTCTGATGCGTTGAGATTCTGATGCATCTTTAATGATTCCGAATCAATTGTGAGCTGCTTGTTACAGCAATGCTGTATGATTAGGTGCACGAAACTCACACTGACAGACTTTCACATTCGCTTTGTGTTTGTTTGTCCTGAGGTGGCTGATTGTGGCTGTGGAGAAATGCACCTAAATTGATATAGTCTTAGTCATTAGTCTTAAAGCTGCCATGATCTCATCAGTAATAATCAAACAATAAAGCTGAGGAAAAGTAAAGTTTGAGCTGTTTCAGCTGATGATATCTTGCGGAAGTGTCTATAATATTTCCCACTTGAGCTTGAGATTTTTTTCAGATTTGCCGTCAGGTAATTTCTGGGTTAAACGCCACTGGGTCTCCCTTACCATCAAGTAATGAGCTAAAGCCATGCCACACACTCATTTTTAGGCTTTACGTTCTCTTAGGGATTGATAAACATGTGTGCTGCTTTTAATAAGTCTCTGTGGAGAACTGATAACAGGTTAGATTACTGTATTAATGAGGTCTGTATGTTTCTTTTCAGAGCTGCTAGAAACCGAGATGATCCTTTCTGAATGAAATGTGAAACAATCATGACATTTATTAAGATTCCTTACTTTTCTGGAATAGTATAATTTCAGAAATTGCCCTCAGTATTCATTTGAGACCTTTGCCCATTGTTTGTCTCAGAAAGGTGATATCTTGTGTTTTTGGAAAGCGGGTAAAATGGGTCAGACAGAGTTTGGCCTGGGATAAATCAGGAGCAGCATTGTCCTGGAATCTAGAGCAAGTGACGGCCGTTTGTGTTCCGTCTCCTCAGGGATCACGCACAGAAATAGATTGAATAATATCACAGTAGCTCTGTTCTGTATGTAATGAGCTGCCTGAGTAGAGAGCCTCCTAAAGTCTTGGAACCTCTTCAGGATGTATGTTTTCTTTCTTTAAGTTATTTTTAAAAATAAATAATTCAATTGATAAGAGCAATTCTGAAACATTCTCTTTTCTACCGTTTCTGAATTCTTAAAAAAAAAAGATTATTTGTTTATCCAATATAGTGGTATTTATTTATTTATTTTATTTTTGGACAGAGGTTTACAGTTAGTCAAGTTTTATTGAATTGTATCTAGAATATTCTACTAAATGGTATTAATATACGGCTCCCTAATTTTTTTTCAAGTTAAACCTTTACTTTGGGTTGTAGTTAAGAGCCTTGGATGCCTGTGTGTATTTAACAGAGAAATGATGGTGATGTGACTCTCAGATCCGCTCTGGAGATGAAGCCCATGTCTTCATGTGCTCATATTGTGAGACGTGAGGGAGAGTGTAGCTGATGAAACGCATTCTTTATTCACTCTTTATTAGAAACACAACATAAAGACTACTTATTTTAGTAGCAGTCTTTTCAAATGTTCAAAGATGCCAGTCTGCATTTCTATTTAATACAGCCCCACTTTTGAACTATTTGATTAAGTGTTAGTTTATGATTGGATTCCTTTTGCGTTGAAATCATAGGACCTTAGTTTATGATGTTGAAAAGGATGCTTTGTTTTTGGCATGAGTCGTCAATGACTTTTGCTAAAATGCTTTGCTAGTTTTGATTGCTTTTTTCCCGTTTATCCATTCCCTCCGTGTCTAGACACACCATCTGCCCATGGCGTGTGCGTTCCCTCCTCCCCCTACTGTGGAATTATGGGTAGCACCGTTTAAAGATCAGTTTGGGGGAGCTATAATTGCACACTAGTATTCTTTTTATGCCGTTGAACCAACATATAACATGTTAGAATTTTTTGAATGCTCCAGTTGCTGCAGAAATGCGTCTGTGCCTCATTTGTGTTTAGGACACTATTCCGAAACAAGATGCATAACCTGATGTTGTGTCTGAAACTTCTGCATCTTAATTTTAGGGATGTTCAGTTTAACCGTTAACAGGCTGTTATGAATTTTGACCGATTAATACAATCAGTTAAGCGGTTTAAAAAGTAATTTTATTTATTTATTTCAGTATTTTACCTGATTATTTGAAAAGGTTTGCATTGTTAAAATTCTTTTGTGCATGTACAATGAATCCACAGAAAACAAATATTACTAATTTTATCCTTTCTAACTGAATAAAATTCTAATTTTTAAAAATGCTGTCGTTAGTAATTGGTGAACGAGGATCAGTTGTCGGTTATGAGAAATAACCAAAATGAACATCCCTAGTAAGTTTGTATTATAGAAGCATGAACATGTAACTCAGGGCTGCTCAACCCAATCGACTGTCCTGCCAAGTTTAATCAAACATTGATTAGAGTTGAACTTTGCGGGAATCTCCAGGAGCAGGGCTGGGCAGCCCTCATGTAACTAATATGGATTGATGTGCAGGATGAAGCACACAATAGGAGTTTGAATGGTTTTATAGAGGTGGAATCAATGACGTGTGCTTGAGTATCTGTTACTGATCCCAGGAAGCTTGCAGCTGCAGAGATGCATTTATCATAACACTACAAATACACTTTTTGTCTCAAGCCATATATTCTGTGTTTACTCACGGCTTCATAAGCCTATCTGGCACCTGTTTTCAGGGAAATGTTGACTGCTGAGGTCTGTCTGGTCATAAACCTTCTTACAGTCACTTCCTAAAGGAGTGTGAGGAGATCTTTAAGTACATCAACATTATGTAGAGCATGCAGGTTTGGTGCAATATGTATTGTGAAAATCACCTTGCTAATAAAAATGTTGTTCTTACTGAAAAATAAATCCGCAATGAGAACATTATTACCATATGTAAGATATAATTCATGTTTAATTTTAATATCAAGAAGCAATTGATAGTCCTGGGTGTCTCAAGGTGAAATAAACATTGATGTTGCTTTGCCACAAGCCCGAGCTTTCCACGGAGGCCGATTATAAATTATAACTCGCTTTGTATTTTCACTTTCTTTTTCTTTGTTCTTAATGTTGTTCTGAATAAACAGCTTCTCTCCTCTGTCTTTGTCCTTCAGGCTCTGACTACCTTCTCAGAGCAGATGACAAGTCCTCATCATGGAGTCGAGCGGACTCCTCGACCTCTGGACAGTACACCTACACTATCCCCAGCCCTACAGAGATGCACATGGTTTCCAGACCCGGTCAGACACTGCTCACTTATATATGCAGACACCTCCCAACTTCAGTGCCAGAGCTCATCCAGCATTTGTGTGCTTGTGTTTGCAGAGCCGCTCATGCTGAAAAACGATGAAAGGCAGAGACTCGCCCGTGAACGCAGGGAGGAGCTGGAGAAGCAGAATGGTATGACAACCATACGGATATCGTCATTAAACACACCAAAGTGCCTTTGCTACACATTTTAGCTTCCTTAATGTGACGCATATTTCTCAATCAAGCAGTAATTTTAGTGGGAAATTCAGTACGATGAGGCTTTAATTATCACATTATTTTGATTATGATTACCACGTCACATGCATTTGTTATTTCTGGTCAGTTGGGCAATTTAAAAACCAGATTATAGACTGATTTTTCTCAGTGGCACTACAGCCAAACCAGGCAGAGTGTGCACATTTAGTGTGTTTTTGAAGCCTGTGTTGTTTTTAATCCCTTTTGGGGAATGTAGTTTGTCCTTATAGTGGGGTATATATATATATGAGTAGTTAAAATGTTAAAAACTAAACAGTCACACTGACAGCTTGACATTTAGCTCTTATAAATAACAATAATTATCTTTTGTTATTTATTTAATTGATACACTTCCAGGCATGACAGAAATGCCATTCAAGTATGGCAAGTCATACTTTTGGAGGGACTAAAAGGCGTCATACAAACAAAGGCAATTATTAAGAAAGTAGTTGAGGTTATATGCTTGGTCATATCATGTTGCCTTGAAGAGTCCGTGGTTGACAATGAAAACACACAGATGCTGTAGAAATGACCTTTGATCAGAGACTTAATCAGAGTCTTAATGTGTGAAAAGCAAAGTTAGGTGTTCATGTATTCTTACAATTTCAGACTATTTAGTCGCTTGAGTTATACGTCAAAACGAACCTTTGCCTTGTAAAGCCCTGGGTAGAATTTGAGCGCTGTGTTCTTCCTTGTCTCTGTGTCCTCCTCTGTCTGTAAGTGCATGACTAACTGGATGGGGCAGGTTGCTGTGGCGAGGTGCAGTTGTTATGTAAACTCTTGGCGAGGTGGTTACCAGGACACCCGCTTTTATGTAAGGGGTCAGAGGCCAGGACAGAGAGAGATTGGTGGATTAATTACGCTCACTTTACTAAAGTACTTGGATGCTAATGAAATTGATAATCCTGAAAAATTTAATTTCTTCATATTTGATCATTTTCGGTTAACTTTCACCTGACCATTTACACCTTTTCTCTGAGCTGTAGCATTAAACAGACTTTTATTTATGTGTTTGTTTGTTTATTTCTTGCAACTTTTAAGACTTCTTATAATCAGAGTAACAATTTGTGGAGTTTAGTATAGTAAAGTGTATATATATATATATATATATATATAATTTTTTATGATATTTAATTTTTACTGATGTGTTGTGAAAAGCACTAAACCAATGAACTGATCTGTGTGTGTGCAGCTGCTCGGGGTTCCAAGTGGTTGGAGAGAGAGGAAAAAGCCCGACAGTTTCATGAGAGACAGCTGGAGGAGCGCAGGAAACGGCTGGACGAGCAGCGGGTGAAGGAGGACAGGAGACGCACTGCTGTGGAGGAGAAACGACGGCAGAAACTACAGGAGGAGAAGGTGCTTGAGAACCTGCATTTCGTTATATCATCACTGTGAAAATATACAGAGAGCATTTTTATTATTGCTCAGGAAATAAGGGCGAACCATACATTTAGTAAAAAGTGGTGTGTTTCTGTGTTAGAAGGTGGACATACACTATTAATTCATGAAAAACCTAATAAAAAGGACATTTTTGCTAAATTATGCTTTCTGGAATGAGAAGGTTTGTGTGTGTTTCAGGCCCGGAATGAGGCTGTTATCAGGAGGACCATGGAGAGAAGTCAGAGAGTCAGGCCCAAGTCAAACCGCTGGAGCTGGGGTGGAGTGCTCCCCACCAGCACCTCTCACAACAACGGTACACACACACACACACACACACTGCACAGAACGATCAATATGGTTATACTGTATAAAGAGACTCTGGAAAATGTTAAAATACTCGCAATTCAAATAATGTTGCTTGCTGAATAGAGGGGAGCTAAAGCCTCCCTGTTTTATACTTTCAACTTTTGTCTGGATGGAATTAAAATAGACTCACACAAAAGATATAATCAAAATCAAATACTGCTAACTCTGAAAATATAAATCTGACTATAATGGCTATAATGGCTATAAAAATAACTATAACTATAAAAATATATATGACTGTAATACATTATAGGGCTGCTTGCTGTAGGCAAAGTAGTTTTTTCCTGAATTTATATTTGCTGTTACCATTTGAAGCATCTCATAATTGTAATTACTGTTAAAAACATGTAACAAAATAAGAATTTCTCTGTAATAAAAAACGGTACTTAAGAAAAATAATTATAGAATAAATAATAATAATAATAATTATTATTATAATTATGGAGCCCCTAAAGGGACCTTTGCAAAAAAAAAACTCTTGTGTGTGTACGAGAAACGTTTTTTTAGCCAAAACATACCTAACATAACATAACATAACGAAAACATTCCTTAAGAACAGCTTTTTCACCTGCACTGGACATCTGTACATAACTTCTCAAGTTCTTCAGAACTCAGAACTCTCTTTCTCTATATTTTATACAACATTTGCAACACTCATAATGAGATTTTATCCTGGCAATTTTTTTTGTTATTTTTTCATTTCTTAACATTAAACTTTATCCTATTACCTTGAATGATATGCATGTCTTACATTCTCCACTGAATCCCTTGTGTTTCTGTGTGTAAAACACAGTATACAGCTCAGATTTTGATATGGCAATAGTCTATATGTATTATTTCTTTACTTCAGTTAATAATCAATAACTGCTGTTAGTTTCATTTCCGTTTTCTTCTTTAAACGTGCAGCATTCCAGCTTTGTGAATATTCACATCGAATTCTTGGTGAAATGAGTCCAAACCAGTAAAATATGATTCTCAAACCCGTGAGAACTAAGCGATCGCGCTGACTGACGTTGCACAGCACATGCAGAAGAAGCGCCTGTACACAAGCTCACTTAGGCTATAAAGTGCATCATTGCTAAATACGTCTTGGCGAGATTCACACAGTCATAACCTCACATGAACGTTAGGTTAATGGTTAGGGGAAAATCAAAGCATCAGTCTCAATGTTAATCACAAACACTTGAAGAAGAAAAGACACTTGCTGCTCTTGATTAAACTACTGTTTATTTATTAGAAAATACAAGCTATATTGTGATGAATACTATATTAGGACTGCAGGAATAGGCTATATACAACACTGAATATACAAAGCTTTATGAGGGACAAAAGGCTTTATTGCCATATCGAAATAAAAAATAAAAAAAGGTCAGAATCAGAAAGAGCTTTATTGTCAAGTGTTTACGCACACAAAACACAAGAAATTGTGAATATTATTTAAGGTAATAGAATGAAATATCATGCTAATAATAAATAGAATAGAAAAGAAGTTATGCCACCAGAAACTGTTCCTGGTGAGCTTGCAAAAAGTGTCAAGCTTTTATTCAGTTGGAAAACCTCCAGGAAGTCCTTGAAGCTTCTCTTTGGTAATGCGATTGTTTTTTGTTTTTTTTAAATGGTTAAAGATAGATTCATATTGTTTGCAGTAGAGCATGTTTCACATGTGCTGACTCACCATGAGCTCACCACACACTCCCTTTGTTTCCTTTATTTACTGCTCCATCAATATCTCAATATCTCTCTCTGTATGGTTCTGTATCCTTCCTTCTCTGCTCTCTCTATCTTTTCTCTCAGGTTTTGATGATTCTGCTCTCTTTTCATTGGATCTAGCTGGGCTGGAGCACTATCAGGGTGTTTACAGCTTGGCGCGTCAGCAGCACTTTCGATCCAAATGTGAATATAATAAAGAGTGTAGAGCAGCAGACTAGCAGCCTTAGCTGAAGCTTGTAGCGTCACCCATTAATGATTTAGATTTCATTTCCCGTCAGATGTGACTTGTAGCTCTTTTGTAGTTTGTTCCAAAGGGAATATTTATCTTTTGCTACTACACTTTTAAGATGAATACATTATATGTATAATTGACCTGCAATATCTGATGGTTAATATATAGATAGAAATTGTATTAAAACAGATGGGTAAATAAATCAAGTTTTCATTATATGTCTGGTAATGTCAATATTGGTGATGTTAGATCCTTTTTAAGGTGTTGGAAAGACATCATAGATGTCCTGCTAGTTTTAGGGGCACTCTGGGACACACAGATGGAGGGCAGATTGTGAGCCTTAAGGAGATGAGTGTGTCTGTAGTCTTTAGTAATTGTAGTTAAGCACTTTCCTCATAACTAACTTAAGAAACAGCATCCCTAAACTGCAGGTAAACACAAAGTAGAAGCAGTTGTAGTTACGTCCTCTTCCTTAATGTTCTGTTTCCTTTTTTTAGTGCACTTGTGGTGTCTGATGTTGTATTTTGCATCTGTGTGTTTTTTAGATACTGACAGAAGGTCAGTCTCCACTATGAATCTGTCCAAACCCACAGATCCAGTCATTTCCAAACGTCTGTCATCTTCCTCCGCCACCTTGCTGAATTCACCAGATAGAGGTAAACACGCACACTATATCATTTTACACTATTAATCACATGGCCGAATTAATCTTCTTCTCTTTTCGAATAGTTTGTCGAGAATCAGCGTGTTAAATTGACGTTGTCTTTGTGTGTGTGTGTGTGTGTGTGTGCTGTACCGTCCAAGCCTTAAGGAAGCAGACATCTCTCTCGTCGTCTTGCTTGATTAAAAAAACACAATCTAAATCCCAAATCTCCAAAGAGAAGATCCCTCAGGACAAACCAGCAGGTGGATTGTAAAAATGCAGGAATCTTTCCTGATGCTCTTCTGCTGGGTTCAAGCCTGTGCTGTCCGGGGCTCCAGACTGCAAATAAAATAATCATGAAAAACTGTACACAAGCTCACTTAGGCTATAAAGTGCTGAAAAATTGAAAAATGCCAAAAATCAATTACAAAACGTGGGTGTCAATATGTGACGTGTATTATATTTCTTTAAAAGCATGTTACAGTACACAGTAAGAGTTGGATGAGAAGTGGCATGTTCAGATAAGAAGCTTTGCTCTTGAAGTGTGTATTAGACGTTATCATCACATGACCAAGTGCTTCTTAAAACAAGTCTATAATCAAACAGTTCTGTAAGTTTCCAGTCTTGAGCCAGTCTGGTCACACACAGCTCTGGAGTCATGCAATCTCTTCCAGTATTTACAAATATTGCATTTATGTTAGTTTATGAAGGGTTTAAATGATTGATTCCTTTATAAACAAACATTTAGCTAAATCAATAATGGGGAACTGTGCATGCTGCATGATTTATTTGGCTATATTGTTAATGATGTTATAAATGTTATCTTTATTTATTTCTTGCATGCGTTTTCTTTCTTCAGCAGTTGGCAAACATTTTTAAAGACAACATGAAATTAAAATAGATTTATTGACCTTTTAATGCTAAATTGTGCATACGAGTTGTTTTTCATCATAATGTAGTTACTGAAAAAAACATTTTTGCTCCTTGATCGAGTATGTGGAGTGGACCAAATATTAATGTTCATAAACTCGCAAACTCAAGCCTGAAAATATTGTCCCTATTAAAACCCTCTCACAAATTAAATGTGTTGTGATTGCAGTTTCATGTTGTCTTTCCACAAGTAGCTATGTTTATGGTAACAAACCACGTTTTTGTTTTATTTATTGGTCTGACTTAAAGAAATAGTTCTCCCAAAAATGACATTTTGCTGAAGTTGCTGAATGAGCATATAAGATTTTAGTATTTAGTATTTCATCATTTGCTCAGTAATGGATGCTCTGCAGTGAATGGGTGCCGTCAGAATGAGAGTCCAAACAGCTGATTAAAACATTACAATAATCATCTACCATACATTTTTGGGTAAACTATTCCTTTAAATGTTGTCTTTCCGCTAGTGGTTACATTGCTGGGTAAAAAAAAATGCATTTCCTTTATTGGTCTGTCTGGCTCTACACTAGAACCTTTCATAAAACATGCATGATTCACTCTCATCAGCAGATGATGCAAATGAGGTCCCTGTTCTGGGCATGTAATATTATGAATACATGTAATGCATCTGTCTCAGTTGCTCTACTGTTGCATGTGCGAACTATACTATATATATTTTTCCCCTAGACAACCAAATATTTCCTTTTAATGCCATTATATATATTAAATATATAAATGCCTGTGTGTCGTCCAGGTATGCGCCGCATGCCTCTTACAGCATGGGAGAACACAGTGATCAGTCGACTACAGACGCCTACACACTCCTACCTGGCCAGGAGTTGCAGTGCCATGTCTTTGTCTGGAGAAGCAGGTAATTGCTTAAATAAAAAGGTAATTTCAACTGTTCATCTCACAATTATGGCAATTTTACTTGTAATTATGGGACAGGAAGTCCAGTGGAAGAAGAAACTCTGTTGTGAGAGAAACTTTAATGTAATTCATTTATTTTTTATTAATAATTTGTATGTAAAATCAGAATTTTAAGAAAAAATAGTCTAAATTGCGAGATATGAAAACACCATTGGTGGTTTTTAGCTTGTAATTGCAAGATGTGTGTATTTGTATGTATGTATGTGTATATATATATATATATACATACATTTTTTTTTTTTTACCAGCCATTAAATTTTTTTAATTCAGATGTATAAAATAACACACACATACGTTGAATTATGCATGTGTTTGTGCAAAGTAGTTTTAACTTCGTTTACGATTCTTTTACAATAGCAAAACGTCACAACATTTTCTTCTAAACGCATACAAAGAGAGAGCAGAGAAAGAAGGGAATGAGAATATAGCAGAACATTGAGGGCTGTTGCTGGCAGGGGCCCTGTGCTAAAACAAAACACCCTTTTCAGACAGACTCTTCTCTCAGCGACAGCCTTGCTCAGTTACTGCCAACTTTTTCTCAAAACTGACGTGTGTGACGTGGACCTGATGCTTAGCTAATCTCTCAGTGGCTTGTGTTTCTTGTTAATTGTTTTTCCTGGTTGGGGATGCTGTTATCAACTGATTTAATTCTGACACGGGCAACTGCTTCATCACTGACTCAGAATGAAAGTGTCTGTGTTGTTCAGAATGAAAGCCTCCCTCCCTTACTGCATACTGTGCCGTACTATTTACTGCCTGCTGTTTTTATAATCATGAGTGAAACTAAAGTATGCTATGTTAACCTTAATGCAGGTTATTTTTATTGTAGTAGCTAAATGGTATCTAATGAAATACAAGTTATTTTTATCTAATCAAATGATTAGTTAAAGCATTTTATATTTTTGTTCCAGTTCAAAGTCAAAAAAGTCTAGTGCATTGCATTTTGGGATATTATTTGCCCCAGTGTGTTCTGGCTGTCTAATTAATATTTTGCCAATTTCAGTTCCTTGCATACAGTAAAAGCACCCAGTGAGCACAGTGTGCATCATGCATACTGCAAAAATAGTATGGTGGCATGTCATTCTGAACATGCTTTTGGATTTTCCTCACTGCAGTGATGGGTGTTGCCTAATTGTTTTCAAGAGCTTTGTAGATACTAATACACACTTTCTTTTTCTTCCCTTTCCGTTATTTCATCACTCATTCACCCCTTTCTAACCCCTTTGATCTGCACACCTCCCTCCCTTCCTGTCGCTCCTCTTGTCCAAACTGAATCCATTTGTTTACCCCATAATATACTCCCTGGTCGGTTGGTTAAACTTGCCTGTGGTACAGTGACCCCCATTTGTCCTCGCTCAGCCTCCTGTCACCCAATGAGCTCCATGTCCTTCAAGTCCATCCAGTCACGCAGTGCTGAGCGACCAATCAAAGCAGGCCTTAATCTTGAGAGACCAATCAGAGCAGGGTTCATCCCTCTGGACAGCAGCACTCGTAGAAAGACCACCCAGAGTTTCCCGGTAAGCAAACACACAACATCGGTTATTGTAGTTGTTGTATTTGAGCCTGTGTTCATTGTATAATGTAGTATGGAAGTCCTGTAGATGTCTCTCTGCATTTCATTGGGCAGATTGACAGGAAGGATAAGGACAATGTGAGAAAGTCATGGAGTAACCTGTCATATCCAACTCCCAGTCTGAGCCTGTTCACACCTAAGAGATCTCTTTCACCTGTCGGTCATCGCAGCAGGGTCACCAATCCATCCCCTAACAGGTATAGATGCCATTTTTAAGATGAAAACACAACCGAGGAACAATTAAGCTGTATGAAGCCCTTCACAATTATTTTCACTATTTTATAAAGTACTTTTTATTCAATGATTTAATTTTTGTTGCCTGTTTGTCAGGGGCCCTACTACTAAACCTCCTCAGAAGACACCTAACCCCAAAAAGTCCAGGTCTCCACCTCCTCCAGCATCAATTCCTCTGTCTCCTAGTAACCCATCCTTATCCCCAGGCAATCTCAGGCCTAACAGAGTGACCCAATCAGAGAGCCCAAAGGTTACCCAGGAAGGAGAGGATGTTGAGCCTCCCAAAATAGAACCAGAGGCTCCTGAAACTAAACCGGAGCCATCTGCTGGTCTGTAATGCCACACAACCTTCAGTGAACCATCGAGTTCAGTTCAGCTTGCGTCATTTATTTCACTCTTGTGCTTTTTTCTGGGTTTGTAGAAGGTTCTGGAAGTCCTCCAGCAACACGGCCCTCTGCGGGGACAACCGACCCTGAGGAGGCATCCCGTCTGCTGGCTGAGAAACGACGGCAGGCCAGAGAACAGAGAGAAAGAGAGGAGGAGGAGAAGAGGCAGCAGGAAGAGGCTGAAAGGTGTGCGAGAGATTTTTCATCAGCCAAACTAAAACTACAAACACATTTATTCTGAGAGACAGATCATTATGTGCCGGTGTGTATGCAGGCGCAGCAGGGAGGAGATGGCCCGCAGGAAGGCAGAGGAGCGGGCGAAGAGAGAGGAGGAGGCACAGCGGCAGGCAGAAGAGAAGAAGAGACGCGAGGAGGAGGCCAAGCGTTTAGAGGAGGAGAAAGCACTGAGGGAGAGAGAGGAAGCTGAGCGCCTGCAGAAACAGGTAGATC
The DNA here is from genome assembly GCA_032359435.1 of Enteromius unitaeniatus. NCBI lineage: Eukaryota > Metazoa > Chordata > Actinopteri > Cypriniformes > Cyprinidae > Enteromius > Enteromius unitaeniatus. The sequence goes on from JAUMHI010000069.1 coordinate 15,990,772, forward strand.
AATAAACACTCACTGCGTGTGCTTCAGTTAAATAACATGTGAACAATAGAGCTGTAAATGAGATTTAAAATCTTTTAGTAGATGATAATTATTTATAAACACAAAAAAGTTTGAACTTTTTTAAAAGAATAAATTATAGTGTTATTTAGCAAGGATGCAGTAAGTTCATAGTAATTTATAGAAATTACAAAATATGTAATATATGTTACCTTTTTGCATTTTAGCAGACACTTTTATTCAATTTGAAGGGTTTTTTTGCATTGTTATTTTGAATACCTTCTGTTTATCAAAGAATCCTGATTATATTTTTGTAAAAACCGGATACATTTTTAAAGCAGTGCAACAAAATCAGACAAAGAAGATGGAATAAGTTGTGAAAATATAGCTTTGAATCACAGGACTAAATTACAGAAATAGAAAAGAGTTATTTTGAATTGTAATAATAACATACAATATTTCAGATTTTACTGTTATTTTGAAAATCAGTGCAATCTTATCAACCCTAAACATCTATATGCATTCATTGTGTAAGGTTTGTGGATAATGTATAGAAACACAACAAACAATATGGTGGCATTTTCTAAAGCCCCTTTTTATAGTATGTGTGCTAGCTACCATTAAACATGTAATTAATCTCAGTAACATGTTAGGTTTGACGAGCTTAAACTAAATGCATGCTGATTTTATTAATTGTTATATGTAACATTATGAGTGTGTGTTTTGTGGCTCCATATGTTCAGAAAGAGGAAGAGGAGGCTCGCCAGAGAGAAGAGACAGAGCGTCTGCGTCTGGAGAGAGAGAAACACTTCCAGAAAGAGGACGCTGAGAGAATGGAGAGGAAGAAGGTGAGCTAGTTTAATTTTGAGCGCCTTTTAAGATAATGGCATGGTTTAAATGTTGTCTGATTCTTGTCTGTCACAGCGCCTTGAGGAAATTATGAAACGCACACGCCGATCTGATCAGGTAAGGTGTAATATCTTTAAGCAGTTACCTTCCTCTTTGTAGCATTTTTGCCTCTAATTTAAAGAGCTGGCTCTTCTTATGTTTTGAAGAAAACCACCCCACAGGGAAATGGTGATGTCAGCGAGCAGAGTGGACAGAATTCAGGTGATTGGGGATTTGTTCATTTACATGTGCACCAGTGTTTTTACTCTGAAATGAGTTTAGATGATGTCTGTCATCTCTAACTTCCCACTGTCTTTTCTTAGCGAGTTCAGTATCCAGCAGCCCTTCAGTGACTCTGTCGGCCCCTCAGGCTCCGGAGACCTCAGAGACCGTATGCAGTGACAGTAATGGACATACGGGGCCCAGCTTCATTACACCCATACTGCCCACATCAGGTCACAGGTGAGACCAAAGTTCATATATATATACAGTGGGTACAGAAAGTATTCAGACTCCCCTAAATTATTCACTATGTGTTATATTGCAGTCATTTGCTAAAATCATTTAAGGTCATTTTTTTTCCCTCATTAATGTACACACAGCACTCCATATTGACAGAAAAACACAGAATTTTTGACAAAAGCACCCTTTTGATCGAATACAGTCATGAGTCTTTTTGGGAAAGTTGCAAGTTTTTTCCAAGCCTGGTTTTCTCCACACATACCGCTTAGAATTAAGGCCAAAAAGTTCTTTCTTCGTCTCATCAGACCAGAGGATCTTATTTCATCCTGGAGTACTTCAGGTTTTTTTTTTTTTAGCAAACTCCATGCAGGCTTTCATGTGTCTTGCACTGAGGAGAGGCTTCCGTCGGGTCACTCTGCCAT
>JAUMHI010000069.1:16019382-16038022 GCA_032359435.1 Enteromius unitaeniatus
TAAGTAATGTGAGTTCATTTAACCACCTATATTTACATTTTTACAATAAAATGATCAGTGTCACTTGTGATCAATTTTTTGTTTTCATATTTTTGAATGGTAGTGAATCACGTTTTTTCTTTTCAATTAAAATATTAAGCATTTTTAGCTGTGGTAATTTTAGTACTATTTCAACTAGTTGCTAAACTAAACCTTTTTCAGCTCATAAGCATCTCAAACAGGACCCTCTAAATACTATTGTTGTCTTTCAAATATTTTGTTGTACCATGGTATTATGAAAAACGGCTTCAAGAAATGACACCATGACACGTGGATATGGTATTATGGCCATTCATAGTGCTCTGTAACTACCTTGATATAGGTTTAAATTAACATTATGTGTGATTTGTATGAAATGGTGAACCTATATACTTATAAACCATGGTACTGACATTTACATGTTTTTTGGCTGAAAATATGATTCTTTTTGGCAGTTTTTTGTTAAGTATTACCAATAAAATGTATTTATTACATGTCAAAACCATAGTATTTTTTTTGGGACACAGTACCATGGTTTTTGGTATGTACACAATATTATGATTATGATAATTAACTGAAAACGTTTTTATAATAACAGTAATCAAAATAAACAGTTCTTCAGCCAGTTTCTATAGTCAAATAGGCTGTTGCCATGCAACCTAATCAAATTTCAATACTGTTTTTATGATGGAGGATGATTTCCAGTACATCTCTCATGTTTAAGAGCACTGAATGACCGGAGAGAGGTGTGTATGTGTTTGGTGGCGTGTCCCGTTCACGGTGCTATCATGAAGAGACTCTTTGTTTTTGCCAAAAATGTGTGTTTGCCGCTGTTATGTTTATATGCTCATGCATATGCAGATTCACACAGGCCTGTGAATGACAGCTGCGCTCTCAAGGATCTGCGTTATTAAGATTTTCATCCTATTATTTGATGGTTTAGCATTAAAACTGTGTGCAGTGGTGCTGATATAGTAAAACACAGTGAGTCCATTGATCCGTGAGTGATTGGAGTTTTGCATTTTAATATATTAAACAGCGAGGGACCTCAAAGTATTTATATTTAAAGCAATAGCTCAACCAATATGAAACAAAAAAAGGCTTTACTTTTTCAATAAACTTTTCAATTTCACGCAAAGCTGACTTCAGAACACCATGGAATGTAGTATACAAGTTATATAGGCTATACTTTTATGCTACACTCTCAGAAATAAAAATGCTAAATCTGGGGCTGGGGCGGGACCTTTTCTTTATCACCTCTATGCTGTTATTTCATACTTTTTTCACGTTCATTATAAATGAAAAATATAACAGCATGCAGGTTAGGAATGAGCAAATATTGACTGATTTTTCGTGGACTGCTCATTTGAGTTATCATGCTCATCCTCGATAGAATCCATGAAGTGCGCTCACCAGAATCTCCCAGCACTAATCTGCTCAGTAACACTCGTACCCTTCCTCCTCTTCATGCTTTATCTCTCCTCCCCTCAGGCGACTGACCAAGTCCACCCTCCTCCTCATTCCTCTCTTCGGCACTCATTACATGGTCTTCAACTTCCTCCCAGACTACTTCAGCGTGAGCCTGCGGCTTTGCATCGAGCTGTGTCTGGGCTCCTTCCAGGTGATTCAGCCGCTATCAGCACACAAACACAGCATGCGCAACCCTTCAAGGCTGGAATACATGAGCTCATGTATTTAGTTTGTGATACACAAACAGATGACAAATGATTGGCTCTTGTTAGTGAATCCGAAACATGCCGCATAGTCCAATTCGTTCTTTTTATTGAATCAAAGTCTGATTAACTAACAAATGTCTCTTTTAAACTGGTTCTCATAAGTGAACAAATGACTAGTTATTTTTTGTGAATCAGAAACATACAAAGTAACCATTGTAGTCTGGTTCATAAATAAATGATTTAATTCAATCAAAACATGCAGCACAAAAAGTATTGTCACATTTAGACAGATATCTTTGTCAATCATAAACGTGCAAAGCAACCACCATAGTCTGATTCACAAACACATGACTCTTTCAAAGCTGTTCTTTTTATTGAATCAAATTCACCCAGCGCAAACTGTACAGTCTAGTTCATGAACAAATGACTCTTTTGCAACTATTCTTTTAAGTCAGTCAGAAACACAAAGCAACCAGTATAGTCGGACTCATAAACAAATTAGTCTTTTAATCCAGTTCTTTTTTATTGAACCAAACACACCTAGAGCAAACTGTATAGTCTGATTCACAAACAAATGACTCTTTTACAACTATTCTTTTAGTCAAGAATAAATACAGAAACAACAACAAACAAAGCAACCAGCGTATCCGACTCACAAAAATATTACACGTTAAAATGACTTTTAAAAAGTCTTTTATAAGTTTTTTTTAGTAAATTAAATTTAATTGAATTAAAAACATGCCATGCAGCTAGTGTGTTCTTATTAACTACTGGATGACTTTTTATTGAGTCACATAATAATAATGGATTCTAAAAGTCATGTGTGCCAGCCTTTAGATGAGCTCAGATCAAACTGAGCTCAGAGCGGACCTCATTCTCACCTTTGATCTCTCCAGATGGGAGATGGACATTGGGGCTTCAGAGATATCACTTAGTTAGATGGAATGCTAATTGAGTTTCCTGAAGGGTCTGTGACTAATTTCAAAGATTAATTCCATGCATGAGTTGAAAAAAAAAACCACAACAGGAAGGCTGTTACCTTCTAGTAAAGGTTTAATATGATATCAGTGATGTGTGCTTTTTAGTGCTAATTACTTTCTGAGAAGGCTAACATTGAAGTAAGACTGTGTCATTTATCTTGACTTGTCAGACTTGTCAGCCCACCCCGAATGTGCAAAATGACTGACGGGCAGAGACAGGCACTTGAAGTTTTCAGATTGCTATTTACTGTTTACAGAGCCTACGGCGGTCCTAGTGACGGGTTTGATATCTTAGGACATCTATTTTAGGGTTCCAAGTTCGATGCTATATATAGCCTGTATATGTTGCCTGTGAATCAGACTGCATTGGTTGTCGTTTGTTCATGAATCAGACTTCGGTATTAATGCTGAATCGCATGGATTCTTCTGAGGATCTGATCTGGATGACTGGAAAAAACACAGAAACACAGATGCATCCATGATTGGTGTAATACGGGCCTGCAAAAACAGTGTTGACAGCATAAAATTGTTTTGTCTCAAAACACCGAGATGAAAGGGAGCGGAAGAGAGATGCATTTCTAATATTTGTAGAACATTTTATTCAGTTTACTGAAACTGACTTTCTCTTCATTGATTTTCGTAAGGGCCTCATTGTGGCAGTTCTCTACTGTTTCCTGAACCAGGAGGTGAGTGATTATCATGAGGCAGCTGCTGTATAAAAATACAAAATATATCCAGAATTCAAAATGAAAGAAGAGTGCGATACCCTTATGCTTTTACCAACTGGAAAAATGCAAGCACGTCTGATATCTGGACTAACCAGCTTGTTTACTGCAAATCATGTTTGATTTTGAATAGAGATAATCATTGTTCTCAGATGCCTCAGATGCCAGGTTTGCATTCAAAATCTGGCCCAGTAATCCTTGACAAACATGTTTGCAATCTTTGTTTAGTTGATTACGAAACAGAATTAACAAGATGACTGCTTAAAGGCCAATACGCAACTACCGGTGAATTATTAGCATAATAATTGCATGTCAGTCCTGCATTTTTCAAGCCAATATAGTAAAGAAACGGTTCACTGAAAAATGAAAATTTGCTAAAAATATACTCTCCCTCAGGGACATCCAAGATGCAGATGAGTTTGTTCCTTCATCGGAATAGATTTAGAGAAATTTAGCATTATGTCACTTACCCAAACATGCATGCTCTGCAGTGAATGGGTGCCACCAGAATGAGAGTCCAAACAGCTGATCAGAATAATAAAAAATTACAAACACGCATGTATAACGTGCGTTAGATTTAGGTTTGATCAAAGTATCTCCTGAGATTTTGTGCTATGTGTTTGTCTGTCAGGTCCAGAAAGAAATACGCTTACACTGGATGCGATATCAAGAGGGCAGCTACGTTGTTGTCCCTGTTGGAGCCAAAGGAAGTCAGATGGACACTCCATTCTAGAGTCATTAAAACACACCAGTGCCTCTAATATACAGACCTCAACACCTCCAGAAAACATGAACATCTGAATGAAGCAGTTTTACCAAATGCAGACTGCATCACTCAGTTGACAAGGCAACAAATGGCTTAAAGAGCCAGTATATACAGTATTTGGGCTGTAGTACCTGTGAATGAAACCGATTTAACACAGTTCATTACAGAGCATGGCAAAAAAAACTGTTAAAAATGTGAATAATGGAATTCATCATAGCAAAACTGCTGCTTTTAGGAGGATTCTGGGTGGGTTTAGCAAAGTATGTACATTTATAGAGAAATGGCCATAAAATAAACTTCTGTTACCCTTCAAATTCAGATATTTAATTATAAAAATATGCTAAACTGTACAAATGTACCCAGTAAAAGGCAGTATATCAGGTTTAAGTGTGCATGTAATCATCTGTATGTATGTATTTATCTGTATGTGTTGCTATTTGATATTTATTAAGGAAATACAAAGATGAATTGGCAGATTCATGGATTTTTGAGTGAGATGTGGGTAACCGGACAAGTTGTTACTGTATGTACTATATGTTGTAATTCTGTAGAAAATGTTAAGTACAAAAACAGTGGTCTGATCTTTTATTTTTACACAAGCTGTTTTGTGTTTCAGAACTGTAAGGTTTCCCATAGTGTGACAACATGCCCTCGTCATTCTTTTTAATCATAGCAGTATCAATGTACAAAAGCATCTTTGTAACACTCACTGAAAGGTATGCCTTTATAAAGACGCTGACTTTTAAACTAAACCCACTCCCAAAATTCTTATTTAGAGCTAAACGTGTAAAAGCCTTCTCTTGTAATTCTCACCAAATGTGCATTTATACTCTATTGCCTATAAACGGTAAAACTGTTGGAAACTTATTATATCATACGGTGTGTTTTCTAGTTGTAACACATCATTTATTTGTTCATCTGTGTGTTTCCACATGCTCCTTGAGTGGCCTTAAGTGTATTAGTGCATCACATCAGAGTGCATTACAGAGATAGACATATTTCCATCTTCTGTGGAATGGATTTAATCCATTTTTTAACTTTAATAATGCAGTTAAGCTGATATCGTCACTTGTGTGCTTGCTTTTATGTTTGTGTATGTGTGTAAGCAGCCTGGCCCAAATATGTACCTATTTTTGAGCTCAAGTCTTGAATTTTGAGTATAATTACTTAAAAAAAAAAATACAAAACGTATACATGTATAAATGTATTTGTCTGTCGGTAATAAACACTGACCCCTGCCGGTCAACACTTCACACTAATTACTCACCATAATTATTTCATTTGAGTCGTGTTCAAGGTTCTGGAAGTTGGGTTTTCTCCTCCTTTTTTCTATATTCATTTTGCTAACAACAATAACAAATTGAAGTGCAGACAAAAATGGTCCTCCTTCGTTTGTTTATTTGTTTATTTTGCATGTTTTCACAAGTGTTTTAATCTAATCTGCCACATAGTGTTCACAAAGTGTGCAATAAATGTTGCCAAATAATTTGGATCTAGCCGCACGACCAATTGATTTGAGCGATTTGATTCTTTTAGATGATCAGTACAATGTATCGATTCACCGCGAGTCATCATTTGATTTTGATTTTTTTGTTACAATTTTTAGAAATACGTTGTGAATGGGTGCGACTAAAATGTAAAAATGTTCGCATTAGTTTGGTTATAATAACAAAGCTAATTATTACTAATTATACAATATTTTTGTGAATCGCATTGCGAATCGGTTCGACTGAATCATTCAAAGGAGTTGAAATGAAAGTTGAAAAGCTCCGAGCGCTGAAGACTGTGATGATGGCGAGGCGTGGCGTCCACAAGCCCCTGTGTGATGATTGGCGTGCCAGAGTTAAAGACGCTTTCCTTTTTTCCGAAAAAAAACTAGGAAAGGAAAGTGTCTTGAGAAAACATGGCGGAGTGAGAGAAGGAAAGTTGCTTCTTGAAAAAGCGAGGATCTCTGGCAGCTCTGGACATGAAGCTGTGAAGCTGCGCTGATCTGAAAGTGAAGGTATGAGTTTGATTCTGTTTCTCTTCGGCATTATTTCGTTTGTTCCCGGACAGCTTCTCCTCATGCAGTGTTGCACAGTACCTACTTCCTTATCTGTTTACAAGAAAGTGCTGGCATTCTTCTGAACTTTTAGGGCTATTCCATGCAAAAACGAGTCACAATTATCTTTAGTTTATCTTAAACACACGTCAGTATTTAGTGATGGTAACCAGTTCTGTCAATTTCCCACATGAGTAAAATATAATCATTTATAGTAAATACTGAGATACATACTAAAGTGTGTTATACTGTATATATTAAAATATTTACATCTCTTTGTTAATAAATGCTACAGAACAGTGTAGTATGAACTATAGCGAACTAATAAATACTGAGTATACTTTTTTCTCACAGTTTTGGGTAAAGTACTTGGTTTATATTACTGTAGTTTTTATATTACCACAACAAATTAATTCAAGTACTATAGTATGGTTAAAAAAACACTATAGGATTTACTATAAACTACTATAGGTTTTTCGTAAACTCTAGGTTTATTTTTTCTCTTTTTTTATTTGAGTACATTTTCAAAATGGCATTTTCATTACTGAAGTCCCTTAAAAATAAAGATATAATAGTTAAATTTTAATGTATTTATACCTATAGGCCTATATAATATAAAATAATATATAGAATTTTATTATTTTATTATTGTCTTTTTTTTTTTTAAAGAAGAATGGAGTATGTTCCTAATTTTTTATTTGAAAATGTGTAAGCTGCTTTCCAAAGCCTCCTGTGGGATTTTATGAGAAACACCTGGAAAAGCTCCGGCTGACAGAAAGGACACAGCAGCTCTTGTGTTGGCGTGCTTGAATCTTATAATGAATCGCAGGCGTTTACGGGCTGAACCTTCGTGTTTTATTCTGTTCACAAAGCTATTGTCACTCTAGTAGAGCCTTTGAGTAAGTAGCTCACTGACTCTGGAACTGTTAGCATGAAGAAAACGTGAGCTGAAATGATGTTTGTGTGTTCTGGAATCAGTGAGTGAGTGGGTAAATATTCCTGGCATCATTGTGTACTGAAATTACTTTGCAAAGGAAGTTGAACTGTCAAACAAAAAGGAAAATTCGTAGAGCGTTTCTTTATCACATGCTTGAGTAAACATATGGTTGGCTATGGCCCGGGCTTCACTCGACCAACTGGCTCGGGACTTTAGGAGAGGAGCCACAAAGCCACTGCGTTTGGCCTATTGTGGTCTAAAATACGTCAGTGTTTACAATTCATAGAAAACAAGCCAGACAACAAGACAATGCAGAGGTTAAGGCCTCAGCCCTTTCCTGAGCATTGAGATTGTTGGTTGATCCAGTTCTGAATGTGAACAATGCTTTAGATTTCTGCTCAGTACCAGGAATTCCTGAAGTACAAACAAATATGATTGATATTTATCATTTCTCAGAGTCGCACTTGTTGCATTTGAGTCCAAAGGCTACGTCCAAGTTTTGATATTCTAAATACATTTCATCAATGGGATTCAAGTAAATACCAAAGTGTGTATATATATATATATATAATAAAATAAAAAAGTGTTTATACAGTAGCTGGCTAGCCAGCAAGTCTATATATTTAGTTAGCGCTTTTTCATTGATAATTTGAGGTATGTGCTTGCTAGCTTTAGATAGTTGTGCTAGCCGCTGTACTGGTCAAAAGTTTGGACACATTACTAATTTTAATGTTTTAAAACTTTCCACATTTTTTTGCTCACCAAGCCTTAATTTATTAAAAACAGTTCTATTGCGCTGTGTTAGAATTAAAAATAATAGTTTATGTTGTAAAATACACTTTTTTTTAATGTAAAAAGGGGTGTGGCCATTTGTAAATTCTATGGGTATTGCTTCCGGTCTCATTTGCGTCCAGCTATTTTTAGCTGTACAAAACGTTTGCTGTGCTGTTTCATATTGAAAATCGGTGTGTCTTATCATATTATTTTACTGTTGTCTTAATAAACACACTGGTTTGTAAAATGAGAATCATGAGGTCAAAGGAACTGCCTGAAGAGCTCAGAATTGTGGCAAGGCACAGATCTGAACAAGGTTACAAAACAATTCTGCTGTACTTAAGGTTCCTAAATCCACAGTGACCTCCATAATCCTTAAATAGAAGATGTTTGGGACGACCAGAACCTAGAGCTGGCCATCCGGCCAAACTGAGCTATCGGGGAGAAGAGCCTTCTCCCAAAGATCCCTGTGGCTGAGCTCCAGAGATGCAGTCGGGAGAAAGTTGTAGAAAGTCAACCATCACTGCAGTCCTCCACCAGTCAGGGCTTTATGACAGAGTGACCCAACTCTAGTAGTTTAACTTTAGTAGTTAGTAGTGTTCTAAAAAACACCTGAAGGACTCCAGGAGGGTGAGAATAAAGATCCTCTGGTCTGATGAGAGGAAGATAGAACTTTTTGGCCTTAATTCTAAGCGGCTTGTGTGGACACAATGACATGAGTGCATCTGCGGAATGCAAAAGGAAAGTATTCTGAAGTCTTATGAACTTAGTTTTCTCAAACAAATAAACAAACTTTTACCATATCTCATTTGCACAAAAGCATTGCCATTTGAAAACATATTGACTGAAGAAGCATTGCACCAGGTTTAACATCAGCATTGCCAAGCTTTATCCTCACATAAACCTATCATGACTTCAAAAGACTTGTGAGTTTGTGAGTCATGTGGATTTTTTACGATGCCTTTTTGTCAGCATTGTAGCCGGACAGGTTTTGGCCACTGAAACCTTTTTTGAAAATGTCTCCACTTGAGTTTCTTGGAAGGAGTCAACTCATATGGGTGGGTCTGAAATGACGTTAGAGTGAGTAAATGGTATCTAATGTGTCAGTGTCCCTTCAGATGAAAGCGTTAGTCAAGATTACAGATGGTGATGTCGGTTTCAGTCTTTATTTTAAATTAAAAACCATTTCTCATGTGCTGGTTCATCTGACACTGCAATGCAACAACTTTCCATCATTGAAAAAAAGTGTCTTTTGGTGATCGGATGATTGCTCAAGGGGAACTCAAGAGACTTCCTCATGTTCACCCATCCACATGAGATGCAACATGATACATAGTCAGCATTAGTTTGTAGGGCGGAAGTGTGGCATGTTGTGATTAATCAGTCATTGATGGTTTTCTTAGTGAAATCATTATCTACTCACACTTCAGTGTGTGTGTGTGTGTGTGTGTGTGTGTGTGTGGGAGAGAGAGAGAGGCTCAAATTTCTTAGACTCTTTCTTTAGTGTTCGCCCGCCTGTCAGATGGAGTATGGTTCGGTGAAAGCATGGACATCTTCGCTCTTAATGTTTGTCTTTTGTTGGGATGACATGATATTAGATGCATGTTTTCTGTCAGGTTTTTGTTTTAAACTTGGACATTTACTATGAATTCAAATGGACGTGATCACAAAAGACGAGGATCAAGCGTTTCATGTTCGTTCCAGGTAGGAGAACAGACCTGTCCTGCCACATATTGACTCGTTTTACAGCACTTCATCTGGTTTAAGCAAAAAAAAAAAAAAAACTTGAAATATGTTGTTTAGCGCTCGGGTTTGTCATTCTTTAGCAGATGTGATCCACTTGTTTTTCCATCAGATAAACAAGGTTTGAAATGTAATACAGCGGAGGCGAGTGAATGAGGGCTCAGGTTTGCAGAGAGATCTCCTGTGTTTACATTTTTAATAGGATTGTTTAAAAATTAAAAGGGAGGGACATCGGCTGTTGCACTGTTTCTACTGCAGGAGCACCTTAGAAACACAAAAGTTTTGAGAGAGCTGGGAATGGGGTTGAATTCAGCTTGATTTAGAGAAAGAAAACACTAGGCTGTGGCTCCAACAAGGCCTTGGAGTTTGGATGGGATTTTTCAACTAAACCTGAACGTTTCATCATCATTTGCTCACCTTCATATAATTGTAAATCTTGCTTTTGTAGAACAGGGGTCTGTTCTTTGTACGTTGCATAAAATATCCGAGATCAAATGGCTCACTAATCCGGTTCTCCGAGCGCAGCTGCTGCTGATGATAGTAGAGCTGGATTGAGGTGTCCAGTATTATTGTGCGTTGGTTTATAAGGTGACATGTATTGACAGTAGAAACACTGATCACAGCCCCTTTGATTGGTTGAAGAAATGGCAAAAGAGTGAGCTCAATTTGTTTTCTCAAGCAGAGCAAGAGCTTTTATTAGAGGGTTGTGAAGAATTACTACAGCGGCATTTAGGAACCCCCCCCCCTCACATAAATAAATAAAACTAGATTGATTACACCAAAGACATTAATGTGGGATTATTAGCAGAAATTGTATCGAGTGTAATATTCATGGGGCCATATGCTTGGAAATAATATTTCATGTCTTCCATTTGATTGGTTAAAGAGCGCCACCCAATAGCAATAAGATTAGTCCCTTTAGTACTTTTTAAACAAAGTCTCAGCTTCAGTTTTATATTGTGTCTTACAGTAATGAGTTGTTCTTTAATGATCAGATCGCTGTGTTATATATATACATATTCATTATTTGTAACATGCCAGACACCCAGCAATCACAATAATGTTCTGCTTTCTTTCTTTTGTTGAAGTGTATAGCAAGATATAAAAGTGAAGGAGGTGCTCTTTATTCTTTAAAGATTTTATTCTCGAAATATTACAACTTAAATCTCGTAGTTTTAGATTCCTTTTAGATAAATAATATAAACATATAAATTAAATTATATAATATTTATATATATATATAAATATATAAATATATCTATCGTGTGTGAATCATCGTAATTATTTTATACCCTTATACACGGATACTCTGTCCGTGTCAGTCGTGCTCTTTAACCAATCAGGTGTGATCTCTCCATTTCAATCATAAGCCGTCAGGAACACAGCCTAAATCCTGTTTACATGAAATAAATCTGCTCCCGAGCAGGTTCAAGCTCACGGACCTGTTGCTATGACAGCAAGTCCCAGATGAGCTTCGAAGAACCCAACGATCCAAGATCAGGATCAATCCACAACAATCAAATACCGATAACTGGATTTAGTATTCTTGAGGGTGAGGGTATTCTTTCTAGATAGAGTTCCCCAATCTGAACTGCCATTATCATCAATAGTAGGAACATTTGTTTTTATTAATGTTTTATGTATTTACATAATTTATTAATATGTTTTTTTTTTTTTAATATATTCTCAGTTTAAGTTTTTTATTTATTTATACGTTTTAATAATTTTGTGTTTTATTGTTATTTTTTGTTTTGTTTTTTACATTATTATTAGTATTTTGGTGTTTTAGTAATTACTTTAAAATGTTTAAATGTTTGCAATTTTTTTTTTTCATTAAACTATATTTTATTTGCCCAAATACTTGATATTTTTATAGTTTTTATATAGTGATTCAAATGGACTACGTTTGCAGCACTTATTGTGTGTGTGTTTGTGTGTGTTGTTTTTTTTCTTTTGGTTACATAAACAAAATTTTTGATTGTATGGAAATCAAAATTAAGACTAGGCCTACATTCCAAATCCTTCAAAGTTATACAGTGGCTCTTTCTCTCTTTTATGTTCAAAAACTTTTTTTCTTTTAATATATTTCATGCATTTTTCTACATTGTTAATATTTTTCTTAGGTTTTTATATTAGTATTTTCAGTTTTCATTTGAGTTTTAGTAGCTTTTTGTTATTTATATTTATCACTGTATTTATTTTTTTTGTTTAGATAACTAAATAGTTTACTTAATAGTTAGCAGTGCTGCATTTCTTTGCATTCAAGTTTTGATGTATTTATTATTAGTATTTAATCTTTAATTACTAAAATAATTAAAAAACCAATTTAGTTAATAATAACAACAATGATAGCAGCTTGATTTACAACACAATGCTCTTGTTTGGCTTTGCAAGATATAATATAGTATAGTAATATAGCAAAAAAAAATCACAGAAGAAAAAAGTACAGTGAGCTGTCTCTTGAAAATCTGGGTTTTTTTGAAATGAACAGAAATAATGAGCAACATATGCTTGGCATTTCAGTAAGAATCAGTGAAATTCATGACATCATGAGAAGTAGGAGTTAATATATGGTGCGAATCAGTCATTTGCGTCGGTCGGTGGAGAAATGGCGTCAGACGCTTGGCCGGCATCCCACTTCACTGTGAACACTGCCAGCCTTCCGCTGAGGACACTCTGGGCAAAGCGTGGGTTTTGACTCGGAGGAAGAGTAATCGATTCTGGCAGTTTTTCTTGGACTGCTTTATTTCTCCACAGATTTCCCGCCTTCTCTTCTTCTTGCTGATTGTGCTTTCTAAGGTCTTCTGTGTTTGCCAGGAGGTTCGAGGCACTTCCTTACCAAGTTAAAAACTGCTCAAAAGTTTGTATTCAGTTTTTTTATATCTATTTTTATACATCAAAGATGCATTAAATTGATCGAAAGCAACCGTAAAAACATTTCTAATATAAAAAAAGAGCCGGAGCTGGACTAGTAAAGTTAATTCTTAGGATTATGGGTTCTCTCTAATGGTCAACCTTCAGTATGAGGTAGTAGTACAGGCAAGCAAAATTAAGTAACTACACTCAGAAAAATAAAAGTTGCAAAAGGGGCTTTCACAGTTCTTAAAGTGTTCTTAAAGCATTTTTAGACGTACCCTTAAGAGAGTAAGTTACATTTAATGCTAAAGCTCTGGTTATACAGATGGATGCTGGGTTGAAATGCAGCTGGAATTGGTCGTGGCTTCAAAGGGCAAGAGGTGTCCTTTTATTTAAGGGATGAACACATGTCTTTAGGCAAATGCAGTATTTTTTCAGAACCTGTGCTTGGCTTTTTTTCCCCATTCTACTTATTTGGCTACTGTAAAATTGGCAAAAGGAATGCCTGAATGCTGCCGGGATCGTTTGTAATGTGTGTGACTTCTAACCCTTCTTGTGAATAGTCTTGTGAGCATTGGCTTGTCTAAGCATTCAGTAGATTCGTTTGCAAATTATTTGTCAGGTAGAACAGGTAGAAGTGTTCGGGTGGCTGGCTCTGTGTCTTCATTTTTACCTATTTCTAAGGGGGTTCCTCAAGGCTCAGTATTAGGGCCCATATTATTCTCGATTTATATAAATGGACTTTGTGAAAATGTATCAAATGCTATGTATCACTTTTATTCTGATGACACTGTTATTTATTGCACTGCATCATCTACTGCACAAGCCCTTGAATTTTTGCAGTCTTTTTAATACTACCTTTTTAGTACCTTAAAACATCAGAAGCAGCATTGCACTTTTTAACTGAAGTGGACCCATCTAACTGGAATAACAGCTGTTACTCTTTCCTCCTTCATGCGTGATAATCTCTGTGTGTCCTCCCACGCATAATTGGAATTGACGCTTGCCATCGGGTGTCCGTAGATGACACTGGCATGCTGCACTGTTGCATCTGTTATCAGCAGGCTTACCGCTGACCCTCCGTTTATGTGTGCAAGACCCAGAGTGACCCATTGCCACATGTCACGAACTAAACATTTTACAAGCTAAAGCCTGGTTTGGTTATGCAGAGGCTTGGGAAAGGTCTCACAGAAAGGGGGTTCTCTAGCAATTCTGTGTCTTTTGGAAGTGGTGAGGGTGTTTTGGGATGTGTCTGAGAGGGTCGAAGCGGTGGTTCTCATGCTGCACCCCGTGGAGAATTAAACGTGTCTATCACACCGGAGGAGAGAAAGTCATGAAAAAGATTAAGATGTTTGGACGCTGTGCTGAGTGTTCCAAAAAGAGAGAGGAAAAAAGGTGAGTTTGGTGAGTTTTCCTGCACACGTGTGGTTGCTAAGGGGTTGCCGGGGTGTTGGAGGTTATTGCTTGGGGGTTTGAAGAGACATTCAAAAGTTTGGGGTTAATGACATCCATTTTATGAAACTAATATTTTTGTTTGGAAAGGAATTACATTAAATTGATCAAAAATGACAGTAAAGATTATTTACATTATAAAAATTACAAGTTTTAAATGAATGCTGTGGATCATGGATTCAAATATATTAAGCAGCATGGCTGTTTTCATTGCTGCTGATGATGATAATAATGTTTCTTGAGCTGCAAATCAGCATCATAGAGTGATTTCTGAAGGAGCATGTGACACGAGGACTCAAGTAAATATTTGTTTTGATGAGGACAAAAAATGTGCTTTATTTCTGACAAAAACTTACTTGGAAAATACTGAAACAACAAACAGAGGTGCTTTTCAAATACAACATAGGCTACATGTTTATATTTTGCACATATTTGTCAGTTTCCAAGGATTCAAGTGTCATTAAAGCGTTTTCAGATGAGATTCTTCTCAGTGCATGTCAGCCTAAAAGGCCTTTCCAAGAACTTGTGTAGACAAAGACCTAATGATGTTGGAGATGTAAGAATTCTTCTAGATGTGTGGAGTGCTGTTGTTTGCCACAGACAAATCTTTGAACTTGGTGTCGCTTGGTGTGTATAAATGAATAGGAAATACATTTACGGTGAATAGACTTGTGAATGAAAGCTGTTGAGATGACCTACGCCTTTACATTTCCTCATCTGTAAGGCCTCTGCATTTAAATAGAAAAAATACAGTGTCCGTGTCTCAAACACACATACTAAACTAGGATTCATTTGCTCTTTTCTTTTACTAGTCTTACTAAGTGTGTATCAAACAGCGATTTATCTTTCGTTGTGTCTTTGTGCTCATCCTAGTTACAACCCTAGTAAATTGGTAGACTGCTTATTTAATATTTAATTTTTGTTTATTTACTAAAATTGAGATTATATTTATTATTATTTAATTTTCTCTATTCTTCATTTATGCTATTTCTTTTTAATTTTTTTATTTGTTTCATTATTATTTGTTTTTGTATTTTCACTTGCTTTTTTTATTCACATTTTTCTTCATTTATTTAGCTTTTTTAAATTAAATTGTATTGAGTTTTTAACCAGAATCCTTATTATTTATTTTTTTGGTCTCTGATAAATAACCTAATAATCCCGTTTTATCCTAATCGTGCCCTTTGCTCACTTCTCTATTGTCCCGTGCAGGATGGAGGCCTCGTGTCTGGAACTGGCTCTGGAAGGTGAGCGTCTGTGTAAGGTGGGAGATTACCGTGCAGGTGTCTCTTTTTTTGAGTCGGCCATCCAGGTGGGCACAGAAGACCTGCAGATTTTGAGCGCTATTTACAGTCAGCTGGGCAATGCCTACTTCCACCTGCACGACTACAACAAGGCGCTGGAATACCATCGGCATGACCTCACGCTCACCAGGTCTTGATCTGGAAGCTTATGTCACTGTTTCAAAGCTGGTGGGATTATGTTCTTATCTAAAATAAGATGTTTTGTTATTGTGACTCCTTCAGAACTATCAGAGATCAGCTGGGGGAAGCTAAAGCCAGTGGTAACCTTGGAAACACACTGAAGGTTTTGGGTCGCTATGACGAAGCAGCAGTTTGTTGCCAAAGACATCTGGACATTTCCAGGATGCTCCATGATAAGGTGAGGGCCTTCTAATGCAATAGCTGAACCCTAAAATAGAGGTCTGTGTGGGATCATTTTTTTCCCAATTTGCGTCTATGACACATGAGAAAGACTCCCATACATTAGACCTGCCTGATGTGGGTTTCCTAACATTAAACTGACCGTTTTCGAATGCAAGCTGAACGTCCTTCAAGGACAGAGCATCTTCACTCTGCTCGTGTTGGTAAAGCCCGCTCGGATGCGCGCACAGACTGTGCAAATAAAATGCACGCGCAAAAACACTGGTGCATGCACTCAGCATGTGTAACGGTCTTACTGGTGCTCTATAAGAATGAGGACATCACAGATATGCTCTTCTGAAAAAAAAAGAAGTCTGGTCAGGTCCCATGGCTCTGCAGACCTTTAACCCAAAAAAAGTTTTGGTCATTGTTCATCATTTGTAACGAAAAATAGGATATTTGAAAGAATCTACAGTATGATTCTCATGAACCAATGGCGTTCTGTATTGATGTCAAACCTGGCCTGTCAAGGCACAGTGTGCATATGTGTGATGAGTTCGTGTGAATAAGATCTAACAGCTATCATATGGCATCATCTGGCTGAGAAGATCACATATTGAATGGTATTGACTATTTTTATGGTATTGACCTTTTTTAGGAGCTTGAACCAAAAAAAACAAAGAAAAAAAACATCAAAGTAAAAAGAAACAAGCCTCATTGTTTGGAAAAAAATATAAATATGGCAAGAATAGATCATAAAAAAGCACTTTAAATGCTTTTATTGACTGATTTCATGTATTTATTGATGTAAGCTATACTATTGTTTTATATATTGATAACTGTTAGAATATAAATAAATAAAATGGTTTATATTTATTATTTTTTGATCAAATAAAAATATAACTTTTAAAATAAGACTTTAAAAGAAAAAAATTAAATAAAGTAATAATGATTTAATTAACTGATCAACTTAATGCGATTTGTAAGTAATAGGACTTTTTAATGTTTACGCAAATGTTTATAAAAAAAAATTTTCAGCTACAAAAAAGATGCCAAGCAGATGTAATAAAAAGCAAAAATAATCAATAAATTTATTTATTGACTGGAAATATTGATTTAGTAATCTAAATAATAATTAAATTTAATGTGAATAAATTAAATAACACAAATAAAACAAAATATGCAATAATACAGAGAAATAACACTAACTTAACCAAAATGGTCATGTTTGACCGATTGACTGATAATACTTATTTGGTCAATTTTAATAATAATAATAATACATAAATAAAACGCAGATAAATTAAATAGCATTTATATATTGATAAAAAAAAAAATATAAAGTGTACGAATATAAACAAACAAACAAACTGAAGGGATTACTTTGAGAGTTATCCCAAGGATACACCCGTCATATTTTTAAACACTTTTAGAGTAAAAATGTGTCTTTATTGCATAAATTTTTCAGATTATTATGGTCTATTTTTTGTCTCTCTCATGCTTAAGGGTGAATACATGACGACAAAGTCTTTCTATTCCGTTAAACTCTGTTTACAGTTCATGGCCAAGTTAGCCTCGGATGTTTCTGGAAGTCCTGTTATCTAGAGACACCACTTGATCTATTTTAACAGACCATAAACATAGTTTAAATGCAAGCCGTCGATCCGCTTTAGGTGTGTAATGAGGGGTGCGTGTGGACTGACGGTTGTGTGTGCGTGTCTGTTTGTGGTTTTGTTAGGTGGGGCAGGCCCGGGCGCTCTATAATTATGGGAATGTGTACCACGCCAAGGGGAAGAACATATGTTGGAGTGGTATGGACCCTGGAGACTTTCCCGAGGAGGCACGCATCGCTCTGAAGAAAGCAACAGAGTACTACGAGTGAGCCAGCCAGCATTTCTTGTTTTGTTGTGTACACCTAAACCAGTGTGTAGACGACACGCATGTGCCAAAACACTAAAGACTTCATTTCTGAAAGAACATGGCAGAGACTGCAGCAAAGTTTTCCAAAGGCATGTTAAAGCTTATAATGTTCTCTGTATCTAATACTGCATCTCTCGTTTTGAAGAGCGAATCTGGCCATTGTGAAAGAGTTGGGGGACAGAGCGGCACAGGGCAGGACCTACGGTAACCTTGGCAACTCGCACTATTTGCTCGGAAACTTCCAGGATGCTGTTCTGGCTCATGAACAGGTGTTTGATACGGAGTGTTTCTTAACCTCTGGTTTCCATTAAAATGGACAAACTGAAAGTGTCAAGCATTATGGATAAAAATGCAGAAATGTTTGTACAGAAGGCGTAATTCAAATTAAACAGCGTTTTTTTTTTTTACAGCGTCTACTCATTGCAAAGGAGTTTGGAGACAGAGCTGCAGAGAGGAGAGCATATTGCAACCTTGGAAATGCATACATATTTCTTGGACAATTTGAAGTTGCAGCTGAACATTACAAGTCAGTTTTTATTTCATTATTTTTAAACTTTAGATTTAGCCAAAAATCTGAATGAAAAAGTAAACCAGTAAGAAATTATGTTTTAAAAGGAGAAAAAAGAAGGCTTTACAATTAATAATTTATTACATAATTTATTCCATGCACACACACACACACACATATATACATATATACAGTGAGGTCAATAAGTATTTGATCAGCCTGTGATTTTGCAAGTTCTCTTAGAAATCATGGAGGGGTCTACAATTTTCAGCATAAATGCATTTCTACTGTGAGAGACAGAGTCTAAAAAGAACAATCAGGAAATCACATAGTATGATTTTTTTTTTTTTTGTTTTTTTTTTACAATTTATTTGGGAATTACTGTGTCAAATAAGTATTTGATACAATCAGCCAAAGTCTAAGTAGCAACATGGGCAACACCAAAGAGCTGTCAAAAGACACAAGAGACAACATTGTAGACCTTCACAAAGCTGGAAAGAGCTACGGGGCAATTGCCAAGCAGCTTGGTGAAAAAAGAAGAACTGTTGGAGCAATTGTCAGAAAATGGAAGAGGCTAATGATGACTGTCAATGTCCCTCAG
>JAUMHI010000069.1:16073733-16108504 GCA_032359435.1 Enteromius unitaeniatus
TGTGTCCTGAAGAACACTGTATTCCGCTTTGTGGGACTTGGACTGCAGCATGCCAGAGTTGTCAACTATGGGTAAAAATAATTTTACTTATTTGTCAATAAATAATGAATTATTGTTGCATTTATTTTATGTTATTTTGAACCAATTACATAAATTATGATTGCTGAGCATAATCACTTAATAAATATAACAATAATTAACTCTGTAACTCTTGCTAAACCATTTGTAATTATTTAATATAAAACATACAAGTAATTTAAAACATAATAGTATGATAAAATCACATTTCTTTCTTTCACAGTGACATTGCAGGGCATGCAACAGTGTGCCTGACGGAGAAGTTTATTCCCAAGTGTCACGGCCCTCAGAAACTTCTGGCATCATTCGATTGTCCTCAGCTCACTCAGGTGCATGGATTCACCAACATTGTTGTCAAACAGCACTGTTAAACGAAAAAAAAAAAAAAGATCTGGGAAGTAAAGAGCTGTTAAATGCAGCAGTAAAAAAATGCAATGTGTGCTTCGCATGATTAATTTCCAAACACGTCACCTACAATACACTAATGTTAAAGTTGAAATGTCTGTGTTATTAAAGAAATAATTTGATTAAAAATCTTTGAAAATGCCTTGAAAAAGATTTGATCTTCTATGTTGACTATTTTTCGAATTTAGAATTTACTACTTTTGACCTAACTTCTGTAATGGGGCTGACAAAACGAGAGGCGTGGGAATCCATTTGCAAACTTTATTTTAACAGATGTGGTCAAAATACAGGCAGGGTTGAGCAACAATAGACGGGTATGGCATGGGCAAGACACAAGAATTATCCACCGAACAACCGAGAGTCAGTCAATGGCATACATCCAACAGGGCAAAACAGAGAGATATTCCAGGTACACAAGGAATAATCCAAGGAGGGGGCAAACAGGGTCCAAGAAAAGGGTTTATCCAAGGTACACGGCCAATAGTCTACTAACGGGAAAACCAGCAATGATGATGACTAAACTAAAAAAAACAATTGAAACTGGTTCTGTAGAGCAGCTATCACTAGGGGAGTGATAAACGCAGGAAAAAAACTAGATAGAAGTAGCATTGTAGCTATACTGCAGTCCAGGGTGATGGGTAACTTAGCTGAGGGATCAAATAACAGGTTTCATTGATAGCCATGGGACTGACAGAAACTTCAACCACATTAATTGAACATGGACAACCAGATTGTTCAAAAACAAAACCATTAATTTTAACTGATTGTAACTGTAACTCGTCGTGTGGGAACAGAACAAACAGATATTTAAAAAAAAAAAAAAAAAAAAAAAAATCAACAGTACTATAGCAACTGAACAGGCAAATTCAGACTCATAGGTTGAACCCAGGCAGACAGACACTTGAGAATCACACTCGACAGAAATTTAATTGACAGACAGTAGGTTGAAAGGAAGTTCACAAACAGTCATTTCACTTGTGTAGCCCTCTCCTGTTGAACAGCTCAAATAATAATTATATGTCTAGGGAAAAATGCAATACAAATAAAATTTCAACGGTGAGTTACATATTAAGTAA
Source organism: Enteromius unitaeniatus (assembly GCA_032359435.1). NCBI lineage: Eukaryota > Metazoa > Chordata > Actinopteri > Cypriniformes > Cyprinidae > Enteromius > Enteromius unitaeniatus. The sequence continues at coordinate 16,075,293 of JAUMHI010000069.1, forward strand.
CTTGAAATTGCAAAGGACAACTAAGCAATAAAAAAAAAAAAAAAAAAAAAAAAACAACCCAGGGTCTCAGATTAAATCTGTGTTCCATTACGCCCCCCTCCTGAAAGGCGCATCCTCGCGCTGTAAAGGCGAAAGTACATATGTAATGAGGGAGGGGGGGTGGTCCTTAATGCTCTTTCCAGGCGAGGGGCCTGGAGTTGAGGGAGCAGAAAGAAGGCCGATGAGCCAGGGTCGTCAGCGAAGGTCCGGAGGGCCAAGGCAGAGTAAATGGCGCCGGCGACCGAAGTGGAAGAGGGGCTTCGGAAGTCCATGGTGGAGCAGGAACGACAGAGGACCAAGAGGGAGCTAGAGGGAGGGAGGAGCCTGACACAGCCGGTGGGACAGAGGGACGAGACGCAGCTGGAGGAGTGGAGTACCGAGGTGGTGGATGGACTCCGACCAACCAAGGCGGAGCCGGAGAGATGATCGAGCCCGGTGGAGCTAGTGAACTGACGGGCACCGAAGGAGAGGAGGGAGCCAAGGCCCAAGGCGAAGCTGACAGGTCGGAGGACCGAGGTGGAGTTCTGGCTTCGGAGGCTGGAGGAGGAGTCGGGGAGCACCCCGAGCCAGACAGAACTGGAGGATAACAGTCCTACGTGATAGACCCCGGCTGGATGGTTGGTTGTAGGTGAGTGGCAGGACTGTCATTTGACAGCAAGGCAGAAGGCAGAAGTGGGTGGGAAGGACGGGTTTTTATTTTGCTGTGCACGCTCAGGTCAGGCGGTGCATGCTCAGGTGAAGGCTCAGGTGGTGAAGGCTCTGGCGTTGGGCTTGGCTTCGTCATCTGAGATGAGTGGATGCCCAGCCACAACACCTCGGCGATCAGCTGAGCGAGGGAGCCGTGATGGTTGGCGAGGGCTACCTGCTTAGTTAGCTGACGATCGAGCCCCAGCCAAAACAAAGTCTTTAATGCCTGATCGTCCCAGGGTACCAGGCGAGCTGCCTCGAGGAACTCAATCCCATAAATCCAGACGGAGCAGCCAGCTTGAATGCAGGAGTGAAGTAGCGTGATGGGGTCTTCCATGTGGAAAAATCTTTTGGTTAGGTCGGATTATTCTGTCACAATTTCATCTGGATGTAGGCAGGCAAAGACAGGATAGGTAAATTCTTTATGCAGATTTAATAAAGATCACTTACAGAATACAGGAAGATAACACAAACTCAAAGTAACGACAAAAGACAAGACAAACTGAACGGGCTTTTAAACAGGAAAACATTAGGGAGAAATTTAGGACAGGTGAGGAGCACAGGTGGATTTGATTGGGTAACTAATTATCTAAACAAGGACAGGAACATGACCAAATAAGGAAAACCAGGCAGACTTGAACACGAAAGCAAAACAAAACCAAGAAACATTTAAACACAGACATAAGGCATTACTGAAGTACACTACAAAAGCTATGGACTTTTGGATTTGTTTTGTTTGTAGATTCCCAAGTGATAAACAGAGGCGTCAGTCATGGGTAATAGCACACACCAGAGAGGGGTTTGAGCCTAAGGACCGCACCGTACTGTGCAGCCGTGACAGGGCAGAGCGAGGGCTGCTGAGTGAATACCACTGACACCTCTGTAGTTTCTGCAGTGTTTGCCACCACCTCTTGAGGTTCTACAATGGAACCCTCGGAACAGTGAGTTCAATAGCAGTCTCATTGACTGCAACATGACAGATTGAGGTGACAAGAGACAAGAGAGGCGTGCGGATCTATTTGCAAACTTTATTTCAATAAACGTGGTCAAAGTACAGTCTGGGTTGAGCAATAGTAGACAGGTATTACATGGGCAAGGGAAGTGATAAATTCAGAACATAACAAAACTAGACTCTAAAGTTAACTAAGGGTTAACGGAAGGGCTTCGTATTGTAGCTACCACTTGGAGAGCAATAAACGCTGGGCAATATTCGGTGATCTGAAACAGTTCATTTTGCATCTTTCATTTGATGATTAATCGATTATACTTATATTTAAGTATGATTATACTTATATTTAAGTGTGAACTCATTAAATATATATACAGTATATATCCTTCAGGGCTTTCTTTGCTCACCAGCCACTGTGGCTAGTGATTTTCCAAATTGACTAGCCACTTCATTTTCATTGGCCACAATTTTCTTGTTGTTAATTTGCATTTTATATGACTTAATACTGTGCACACAAATATGTCCAAGTCATTTGACCTATTAAAAAAGGCATTTTTCCTTGTCATATTAAATGCATGCATGATCTTTCATAAAAAATGTTCATAATTTCACTTAATATAAACAGATAATATAGGTCTTTTACCAGTAATATAAAATCAGTATCTAAAAAATCAATCTCTCCACTGCAGAAGAAAAAGAAGTGACTGGAGCAGAATTCAGATGCATTTATGATATTTAATGTAGCTGAAATATAGCATGAACATTAAGCATTGTGATCAATTGTGTTCAAATGATTCATTTAGAAGGCTGACTCATTCAAGAATGAAGCAAGTGCCTGCCCTGATTAATTGACCACTAACTATATTATTTAAAATTAAAAAACACAAATAATTTATTAACAAAACACTATTGCGCTGTGTGTTGCATGCGTGACTGTTCTGCTATGATTTTTGTTTGGAACCATTTTCACTTCTGTGTATATATATATATATATATATTTATTTATTTATTTTTTCTTTACTGTTTTGTCTCTATATTATACCATATATCTCAGGTTTTAAAGTGCACATGTGAGGATATGTTTTTAAAAACCTGCACTTTGTTAAAATATAATCACTATCACCTTATAAATATTAATCCATCTAAAGTAATGCTGTACTGTAATGCTAAACAACCTTATTAAAATGATGTTGTTTTAAGATGTAATGATGATTTCATCCACAGATCCATAGTTACACATGACAACTACACTGCAAATAGTACTGCCAATGAATACATTTTATTGATGCAGGGAGGACAGGTTATCAGTGCAGCTAAAAGAAGTAAATAAATCACAATCATTGATAACAAAACAGAACAGAATGATTGATCAGAATGGTTCAATGATTGTTTGCAATTAGCAATTTCTCTCTCATTAAAAATGTGAAACAACAAATATATTGTGTATTCCAAAATCTCCTCTAAAAGCAAGATCCCAAAATTTAATGCACCCTTTTTAAAGCATGCTAAAAGCTTTATGCTTCTCTTCTTATTTGAGAGCTTCTATAATTTTCTTTGACAACAACGTCGGTGAATCCATGCACCTGAGTCAGCTGAGGACAATCGAGCGAAGCCAGAAGTTTGTAAGGGCCAGGACACTTAGGAATAAATGTCTCGGTCAGGTTCACTGTGGCCAGGCTTGCAATTTCACTGAGAAATAGATAGAAAGCAAGACGTTTAACTATATACATATTAAAATGAACAGCAGTCTTGTTAATTTGTGTAGTTTAATAGAATTATTTTCCTACCCATAGTTAATCGATCTGCAGTGCTTCATTCCCAGTCCCTCTATACGGAACACTGCATTCTTCAGCACGCAGGGCAGCGGGTTCTGGAATGTGATTTTTACTGGCACTTCTTTGCCCACCACACAGTCACATCCAGGCTGAGAGTGAAAATCACAACATGCTTTAACACCATTCAGGTAATGAAAAGTTATGACTCCATTTTCCACACCCAGCTTATTATCAGTTGCTCTTAATTCAGGATTAAATTATTTCACTAAACTGGATGAGCTTCATCCATAAACACCAGTTGGTGAAGAAAAGCTTTCAAGTTTTTCAAACTCACAGTTATAACGAGATCTGAAGTGCACAGTCTAAAGTTGAAGCGTTTGGCCACAATTTGCTTGGTTTCAGTGACCCGTCCAGCAACAGTGAGCATCATGGTTGAATGATCCACAATGTGCTTCTTATATTCCTCATATTGCAGACACCACTCCAGAACCTTGGCTAAAAGTGGACAAGAATGAATGAATACATACAAGCTACTTTTGAATGCACTAACCTTTTGTGGTTTCTATAGAAGCATAGCATAAAGGGTTATGGTAACATGCTTTGCTGTGGATTTGAATGGATTTTTTGCATGTTTGTTTCTCAATATCTGAATTTTTTTTTTCTTACTTTCACTGGCCTTAAGCTCAAAGCATGTCTGGTCCTTCTTCACCAAGGCCTTGTGGACTCCGGTGTAGTATGTGGCAGACACATGGCTGTGGAGGGTGACACTACGAGGTGAGCTGCATTTGTTCTTCAGAGCAATGCAGAGCACGGCATCCTTGCCCACACATGGGGCATCACCCTTCATGGTGATATCACAGACTACATCCTCAGCGCAGGGCAGTGGGTATGCACATCTCTTGGAGCCATGACGAAGAGCCGTTTCCACAGCATGGCGCTCCTCCTCTGAACCTGATGGATGTTAGAAGTGGTGGTGAAATTACAGCTATTCAGAGAGTCTTTAAGAGATGTGTGTGTCTTTTCACCTTCTGGGTGTTTGTAGTGCTTTGTGATATCCACACGCGTGTCTGAGCCAACAGCCTTGGTGCTGATGCAATGACCAACTGCGTTCTTGTCAACATGGACCACAGCGAATGTTCCACAAGCTGTCCGCTGCCAGAAGACTACATCACTGTTCACCTAAGGTGGTGTGTACATGAGAATTTACGAAAAAGATTCAAGTTTCAGTATACACCTAAAGTGTATGCTTAATTCTTAAAGCATCTTCATACCTCTGCAAAAACGAAGGGTGTGTCATATTTGAGGAAGACCTGCCCACTGCGAACTGCAGCAACAGAGGTGGGACCGCAGCGGAAGAAGCCCTGGCTGGTTTCCTGAGGAGTGGAATCAACCACCTGCCAACCTCCGAAACCACAAGGCAGATCAGGTCGAGTCATCCAGGCCTCGTTCCACACGTGGTAGTTCCTGCATGGAAGAGAAGATGAAACAAACATGATCTCTGTGAGTGGATTCAACAGAGGAGAGAGAGAAACAATGACTGAACATTGGATAATTTCCACCTGCTGACAAAAACATGTATTTATTTAGCATTTTTATCCAAAGAGACTTAAATCCAAATGATTGAATGAATTATTATATAACAAATGAAAAGAAAACAGATAGAATAGAAGAAGCTAATGTTATTTAATTTAATGTAAGATATATTATATTATAGTGGGAGAATGTCTTAAATTTGCTTAAAGTACCTAATGCAATGACAAGTAGGATATATTATAAGTTATTATAAGAATGCATGCAACAAATTGCTTCAATAAAGATTCAACACTTTGTGCTTTTTCATTGTTTAGATCAAAACTATTAAAAATATATATTTAGTGTGTGTTTAAGGCATTTTCTCACCAACAGGTGGTGCTCATCAAAGAACTTATTATCAAATTGGTGATAATATTGGACAGTTTGAAAAAGGAGAGGCAAAAGTATTTGTTTCTAAATTTCCTAATAGGCAGTTTTAGAAATTGTTTTGTCGGTTGCAAAAAAAAATCACATGATGATTTTATATCAGACACTAATGCTAATGTTACAGTACATAATGCAAGATGTTTTTATAGAATCTTACCAGATTGAATCACGGTTCAAGTTATCGATCAGATCATAGTTCTCATCAAGATAAATGTCTACTGTCATAGACACATCAGTGTCATGAGCAGAGCAGAAGTTTGTGACTGGACGTGCAGGAATACCCAAGCACCTCAACACTACGAGAAAAAGAAGAATAAAAGTGCATTACATCTACAATCACATAAATTTTCTCCTCGTCCAGTCTGCAGTGTGTCTTACGTGTGTTGGTGACTCCAGCAAAGGCCAAGCTCTGTCCATATTTGACAGGTATTCCTCCACATTTGTGGTATTGTTTCAGGATGGCACTGCTGCTGCACCAGGATGTGGGAGCAGTTCCATCTCCATAGCAGTTTGACCAGTTACCCACCAGCACTCCACAGTCATCATTGGCATTAACCTGTGAAAATGAGAGAGTCAAAAATTATTATCTCTTCTCTTGCCAAACATCAAGTATTCATGGATGTTTATGAGGATTTATGACATGCCAATGAAAGAAAAGTCGAGACTCACCATGGCAGATATCACTCTGACCACATTAACAGGATCTCCCCATCCAGTGCAAGGGCCACCACTCTTCTCCAGCACATAGAGACATGCAGCCAAAACTCCTTCATCAAACTAAGAAGCAGAAAAATTATTTACTAAGATGCTTGCCATGCACTGTGCAAGTTCTGTGGTTTATGAAAAATGAAAATGCTATGCTTTTATTCCAGTAATTCATATTAAATATATTGCACCGCGAATCCTCTTTTCTTATTTTGATATGCATTAATGAAAAGTTTGGCTCTTACTTGACCAAAGTTCCAGGTTCTGGAAGCGATCTGGTGTTTAGTTCCATAGTAGATTTTCCCCACGTCATTCAGCACATACTCAACTCTCTGGGCCTCATCATCCAGATACACAGAGTCATCTGATAAAGAGAGCGTTTCAGTTATACAATCACTTACTGATTATAATCAATGTTCCTTCTATTTTTTGTTTCCTTTTGACTCTTGCTTAATCTGAGCAGAAGCATCTAGTGTCATTAGTCACAAAGAAATTTGAGAGACAAGCTTTTTTTTGAGGTAACAATCAAGATAACAAAAACAAAACCTTTTTTTAAATTTAATTCCAGTATTGCTTCTGTGAACTTGAAATCTCAGATTTTATCGGGCTTCTGTGTGCAAAGTTTTATACTGGGACTGATTTAAATCTTTGGCATTTTTAAAAATATGCTTCTTTTGAAATTTCAGAAGTTAAGAAGAAACGTTGTGATGTGGTTCAAAAGTCTCATATATTGTATTCGTATGTACCTTTACACCAGGGGTTGAACAGCATGTAAATGTCATTGCAAGGGTTGCAGAAAGAAGTGGCTCTGCCCTTCGGACCACATGTCACAATGGTGAGGCTGTATCGTCCAATGCAAGCAGTCGGAAGGGAGTACACACACAGTTTGATTCGGTTTTGTACCCGTTCGACAATCTTGGCCTCCCAACGGCTTTTCTTGAATTCATCCACTAATGGAACAATCACCAGAGTGCCATTGCAAATGGATGGAACATTACCTGTGAAATAAAAACAACAAGAAATTACCAGGGTTAATAACATAAACTAAAACAGTAACACTTTTTTTTTGAAAGTTCACTTCAGACATTATACAAACAGTAAGTTTGCAGCTACGTCAAGTCAAGAAAATTTGCAAGTATATGTCAACTTATTCTACTAACCCTAAACCTACCCTAACAGTCTACTCATCTACTCATGTTAGTGGACATGTATTTACCAATTAATGACAGTTGTTATTTAATTAATCAGTTGATATGTAGTTACAAAGTTACTTAGCAGGATGTCTAATAATGTGTAATCAGTAAAACTATACTATTAAAAACCTTATTACTTGTTCTTGTTACTTAAAATAAAATAAGTAAATTATATATATATATATATATATGTGTGTGTGTGTGTGTGTGTGTGTGTGTGTGTATTGTTTTATTTCAATTAGTTGTCAGAATTGCATTTGTAATTTTTGTTTAGTCTAATCTGAAGTAAAACAGCTAAAAAACTATATAATTATATAAAAAGTACTAAAACATAACTTACATTTCCTAAAATTAAAATGAAGTTAAATTAGCACAAGATGACTTAACTGACCAAGTCTCAACTCCAGGTGAAGTTTGTCAAATTTCGAATTGAATGGCCGGGAGAGCTCAACCCACATCTGGAAACACTGTCCTCTACGGACAATGAGGTTATCACTGCGGAAGCAGCTGGTGTGATGCTCCTGGCGATTCTGACACTTCCAGAATTTCACCAGGTCAACAGAACGAACCTGCAGAACCAAATCTGAGAAAAACCAAGCAGAGGAAATCAATAAGGAGCTTTAATAGACAAATTCCACAAAATGCATCTCAGGCCAAAGATCTACAACCCTTACCTTCGCAGGTGCGCACAACCTGGCAGTCATCTGCACAGTCCTTGAGGACAACTTGCTTGCAGTCATATTCACAGCGCGGCCTCACATAGTCACAAGGGATGGCGCAAGGGTTGTTGCAAGGGTTGACACAAGCAACCATCGGATTCACGCAAGGATTGATGACAGGTTTCACGCAAGGGTCAATGATTGGTTTCACACAAGGATCGACGACAGGTTTCGTGCAGGGATTCACACAAGGATTGACAAACGGTTTCACGCAGGGCTTACTGTAAACCGGCACACAGCCAGACCCGCTCCAGAAACTGTCCGACTCCAGTTTAATGCCTGGGAAACGCCCGATGTTGCAGAAGTTGTTGCCAAGGCCATACTTTATGATAGACATGCTGTGGGGTGCAAAAAAAAGAAACGCCAGTGCTATTAGTTGACATTTAAGAAGTTCAACATTTGTATCTTTCAACGCCTTTTTCCTCAAAATCAGAATATATAAAGTTTCACAGTTTAGTTTCTCTTCAAATAAATCTGAAAGCATATTTGATCATTTTTAGTTGATTACTTACATGTTTGTGATTCTTGCTCTGGTATGATGTTGAATCTGAAAAGGCTTTTATCCCTGTTTGGTAACAGAGCAAACTAAAGCAAACCAAGTCTGGCTGTAACCACGGCTTCTTGTGCTGTGACACTTCTCTTTGTTTTAGTCTGGTATATATTCACTTCATTCCCAGCCCATCCACATGAGTAACGTGTGTGCCTATACTATTTCACTTCCTTGTGAAAAGATTTTAGATGAATCACACAGGTTAATTTACAAACAAGCTGTAATGGTGCAAATTTACGGCTTTAGTGTAATTGTTCTGATAGATAATTGATATAAGAATAATCACAGGCAGAGCTGTAATTCCAGCATAACAGTTCCAATATAAAGGAGCGCATAAACTTGTTTATCAGTATTGTTGCCTTCTCTTCCAGTACAAAAACTGAAATATCCTTAAACAGAAAAATAACATTTTTATTTTACTTAATATAGTTTATGTTAAGTTTACAGTTACACACACACACACACACACACACACACGCACAGAAATCGGCATAATTTATACTTGTTTATTTATATAAATGCATGCTTTTAAGTAAAATGCTTTTGGCATGTTAATCTTTTCATTGATTTATTGTAAGTTTAAGAGCGATTACGTTTATTTTTTATTTAACAGTAATTATAAATTAGACAGATTTTTACCTGATTTACCCTTTTAATTTGTGGCATAGAAAAACTTCACTCAGAAATGTCTAATAAGTTTCTGAAATAATATAAATATATATATAAATATAAATTTAAAGAAATGCATTTGTAAATGTTTAGTACTCTGCAGTGTGATGTGCTAAACATCTAAAACTAGATACTTTTTATATAATTCTTAATCTTGGCAAAATCATTTATTTCCGTGTTGGTCAGCTAACTGTAATTAACACACCCAAACTCAGTCTTTCTGAAAATCATTACAATGACCGACACACCACAGGTGTGTAAACTGTTTAAGTGAAGCGAAGTGAACTGTCATCATCAAAACTGTCCTAAAAATTACATTTTAAATCAATCACAATGCATAAAAGAAAGGAATTATAATGTTAGATTAAGTGTAATTTACATCATCAAAAAATAATCAGCAAAAAAAAACAAAAAGAAAAACTCCTACTGTAAATGTTAGGTTTGGTGATAATGCTATACCATCAGTCAAATTATGTGTCCAGCCTCTATTTCTTAATTGCATGAATTGCCTAATTTCTGATCAGGAGTGGGACACATGCATTTGAGTAAATTGACCATTAATGAAGGTAACCGACTTTGCATGAATGATAAATCTAACCTTCCATGATTTTTCAATCTGGACTCAATTGTTAGCTATTAAGCATAATTATCTTGCAGGTTTTCATTTCTGTTTGCTTCCCCAACGACACCCAATTTTCCCAGTGAATAACTCTGTAATTATCGCATCATTGCGCTTCTTTTACAACTTAGCCCAAGTCTTTTTGTCAAAGCCCTGATTTTGCATTATAGCCAAATCAGTGAACAAAACTACATGCTCAGTTTGATAAAAAGTTCAAAGAGTTCAACTATGAGTTCAAAGAGATGATGGTGGTGTTCACCCACAAGAAATCAAGTCCTGCAGAATAATTACAGTACAGTATTTTCATTTTTGGTTGAATGAATGCAAGCATGGCTAAAAAGCAAACCTACTGGACATGTGAGCTCATTTGTGCTGATTGTGTCTCCACCTTGGGGTAATTCTCACTCTTTGACTTTCTCAGTCAATTATTTAGTTTAGATAAATGGTACTAATTAGGTCAGTAAAGTCTTATATAAACTGACTGTACAGTTAAATTCTTAATTAGTAGGCCTATATATATATATATATTTATATATATTACTGTACTGTTCATGTATCTGTTTATTCATGCATACATTTTGTTTTATAAAATAATTTGCTAATTGTGTCTTTTCTCAATTCCAGTCCTCGCCTTTTGCATGGATCTCTTATCACTTCAAACATTTGTTATATTTGACCTTAAGTGTCCTGCAAAGTGGACTTCACTGGATATTTTCAACATCTCTCTGCCAATTACTTTCAGTCTAGAAATGTACATAGGAGTTTTAGGTTTAAGAGCTTTTTAAGAGCGTGTATGATATATCCAAAAATACAATATTATGGCAATGGTGTTTTGCGACGTAAAACAAACGTTTGCGATATTTTAAATGCACTGCACCATTTGTACTTAAGATATGAGGCATTTTGCATTTCGTGTGTAATTCTTTTATTTGTGTGTAAAGTAAAAAAAAAAAAAAAGACGCAAAGTTACAAAATGTGTGTGGCAGCTGAAAAAAAACTAACGTGTTTGAACTGAATTGAGGTCGTTTTTATTTACAGAGGTATGTCACACTTCACAATTCTTTAGTACAGTACGAGTGTGAAGAAGCTGCAGGGTGCAAGCATGGCCATGAATGAATGTTACAAAGGGAAGTAAACTCACAGGGAGCAATGGACACTACGTAAGGCCCTTTCAAATAAAACACCGTTCATGCATGGACTGCTCTTCAATGAGCTGGTCATCTACATCAGGTGTGTTTAATAAGAAAGACATGCAAAATATGCAGAGACGGGGGGCTGCAAGGACCGGATTTGAGAATGACTGTATCAGAGAACAAATGGGCTTACTGTATGAGTTGATGCAATACCAGCAGCGACCGTAAGGGGACTCTAATGAGGAGGCTGAAGGCTGTGAGAGAAACCGCAGAGTGCCGACTACCACATAGAAAATCAATGACTCAACAGTCAACATCAGTGTACAAAGACACCTTTTAAGGCAACTGCTTCAGACACCATGGACAATAATCTAAAACCAAATTCAGGTAACGACATTAACTGTTCATAAATATTCTACTTTTATTTTTTAACCACAATTGAACTGCACACACTGCATTGTGAAATATCGAAGCCTTCAATTAAATAAATGCATTTTAGCTTACGTAATTTTATGCATGTTATAATTTTTGGTCATGTCTTGCTATGCTATCCCCATATTTGTTTGCATCTTGCAAGTGTTTTTTGCAGTCTTTCCGATAGGGGGCAGGTGTATCCCACAACGTGCTTCTCCTCACAAACTAGATAAAAGAAGCTAGAATGCACACATTTGTGTGAATTGAAGCTATATGAAGATTTTGTTACAAGTGTAAATAAATAGGCCACGCATATACTATTCTGTAAAGGACCCGCATTTGGAATGAGTTATCAGTGTGTTTTGTGAAGCATGAGTGTGTGTTTATGTGTGAGTGTGAAACCACACACCACCAGGAAGCAGAATCTGGTGAGAACATGCTATTTCAGCAGAACTGCCAAAGCCTTTTCACTTCCTCTCAATGTTGCTATAAGCAACAACCCTTCTGCTGGGCTCAGTCCATATTCCACAACATGCAGACAATACTACTGCAACAACACTACTTCAGATTAAAATGTTCAAGAAAAATTCAATAGTATAATTAAATATAACAATCCCTGGTGATTCACTTTTGTTCTTTTAAAAATCGGTTGTATGGGGAAAATTACATTAAAATGAAAATAATTGCCATTTAGTAATGGATAGGTATAAAGAAACAACTAAAACAAAATGTTAGTTATTTTATGTATTGTTGGTACTATAAAGTCATGTCATATTAATAAGCATGTGGCTTGCATGGCCTGTGGAGTTTGATTACAGTGTGTGTGTGTGTGTGGGTGTATAAAAATGTAGCATATTTTAAGGACTTTTAAGATTTTTGCACTGCATTTCATGACAATTAATGCTTTTGTTATTTAAATGGCTGTATATAAATGATTTATTTTAAACACATGTAAATAACATTGGCAACAAATAAATAAATGAACAACAATGTTTTGTTAACATTTCCTAACAAGCACATTTTTTGTGATACATATCAGAAATATTATTTAACTAAAGTAATTACCCGACTACATAAACAAAAGGGTCATATTTTCACATTAAAAAATATGTTATGCATACAGGTTCATTTATTTTTATCTTGTCAGGTTGCTTAAGACTTGTTTTGAGGCAGTTCCTTGGAAGAAAACTGATGTATTACTGTGGGATCAGCCTCAGTAAGAGGAAGACACACTTCCCCATGCAGGACAGAGGCCAAAGAGGTCAAAGCAGCAGTAGGTTGCTTGACAACAACAATAGGCCCTCTATAAATGTTTCTGTAGGTTTGTCATTTTAAAAAGTTTCCAAAAACATGCTAAAAGATTTCTGCTTTATTGCTTAATTTCTGATCTACACTCTCAGAAATAAAGGTACAAAAGCTGTCACTGGGGCATTGCCCTTTCAAAAGGGACATGTTTGTACCTAAAGGATTCATTTTGGTACCTTAAAGGTACATATTAGTACATATTTGAACCTAATAGGTACAAAAGTGTCACTTTTGAAAAGTTACCACCCCAGTGACAGCTTTTGTACCTTTATTTCTGAGAGTGTATGAAGAGATGACATTAGAAATAAAGCATCCATTTTATGTTATAATATCACACCTCTTTTTTATTTCACCACATTTGACTCCCACTTCACACAGATGCAGAAAAAACAACACATACACTTCAAGCTACAGCTAACCACAAACCAGTCATGTACACACTGAGGTTAGCAGCATGAACAAATGAACAAACAAAACAAGCTATCGAGATCTCTGGAAGATGTCAGACTGATAGGGACATATATCTAAATAAATGAAAAATTATAATGCACTTATATGTACAGTAAGAGCATCAATAAATAAAGCATTTTGTGCATAATTATTATGAGCTAATCCAAAAAATGTAATAAAAAATGTTAAATTTCATGTGTTAGTGGTGCTTTTTGTGTCCATCTTCTCCCATTTGCTCTGTTTACATTGATTATCACTCTATAGACTTTTACAATCAGATACAATACATATTCCTCAGATATTTATAACAATATATATATATATATATATATATATTTAGACTTAATATTCACTTTAATGATATGACATGACTGGTGCATTTCATTTTCTATTAAACTGTCAACAACTGAATGAAATAATTTTCATTTCATTTCATAATTCATTTCTGAATTTAAAATATAGTGAATTAAGCTCCAAACTCAATTATATTGTTACCATCTATCATGTATTCTGAGGTGCAGCTCATTATAGACTCAGGATTCACTATTTTCATTAGCAGTAAACCTCACCTGAATATGTTCATAGATTTGTGTTGGATGTTTCGGCATGGAAAGCAGTTATCTTCAGAATGCAAATATATTTTTTTTGTAAACATCAGCTCGGTTATTTCAGTCACGGTCATAAAACTATCAAGCTGACCCAGCAGTACTGACTTTGTTGGCTGAAGACAATCCAATGCAATTGAGTTAGTCATTTAGGTTAAAATCACAACAATTATAAATGTGATTACATTAAAAAAAAATGCTTGTATTGATTTTCAAAGCACATACTGATGAGTGAAATGGATTTTTTTTAACTCAGAATTAATAAAACCATCAAATTAGGCTCATTGGAAATATGTTCCTCCTAATCCATTTCTGCAAAATTGGCGTACTGTCCGGGGAGAGGGCTGAGAGCTCGCCGGACTCCGAGCCCTGGGGATTTTTACCCCTTTGGCAGCAAGGGTTGGATTGAGCTCGGCATCCAGCCCGAACCCCGAGGACCGCTACTAAGACAGAGGGTGCGTTGTGAGCGTCCCTTGCAGGAGCAGTCCACGCGGTGGGTGCAATGCTCCAGTTTGGGCTGCCCACTGAAACAGAAGCGTGAATGGACGGCCATTCCAAGCGGGTGTAAGGGCTCCTACTCTTGAGGTCCGCTTGCTGAGACAGTGGGAGCTTGAAACATCAAGCCATGCTCAGAGGGAGGGTGGCTGGTTCGCTTGCTGGGACGTAGGATGCGGAATGACATCGAGCCATGCTCAGAAGGAGGGGAAAACAAGGGAACTACTGCGATGGTGAGGGTGGTGGGTTAGATAGGGGTTTGGAGAGATTTTTTGTTAATGGATTTGTTAGGAGCCAAATAATTGCTACGTCTAGGGCGAAAATGCATGTAACAAAATAAAGCGGAAGCCGTGTGTGTGTGATAGCGCTGCTGACCACCTTCATAGGTCAAAGAAACTAAATAAATCCACATAACAACATAAATGAGAGGAAAACGTAACATGTTTATTGTGAAGAGGCTATTTAAAAGAGTTTAACACTTCAAGAGGGGGTTCAGGCCAATATGACAAACAAAACACATATAACTGATAACAGAATCTAACTAACCTGCCAAAAGAAAAAGAAACAAAAGCACATCCAAATACCCTATCTCCTTAACTAACATAAACAGGGAAGAAATAGATTCAAAACCAAAATGGCTACTCTCTACTAAACCCCAAACTAAGATAACAATTACAGAAAACAAAACATAAGGCCTCAGCACAAACAGATCAAGCAAAAACAACTTACAAACAAAACTGGGTTTCTGAACTATGAAGATCAATATAACTCAAACTCTTAACACAACTTTACTCAACAGAACCAACTTTATAAAGATACAAAATCACTAATCATGGATGTCAGGTGGTAGCCATCTTCCTACTTGTGAGTGGAGAAGTGACACAGAGAGGGAGAGAGAGAGAGAGAAACAAATACGTCCCATGACGTAACAGATTGATCTGAGCGGATGTAGCTTTTTTTGAATTTGCTGTTGTGACAGTCCTTTTTCGGCTGCACTTGTAGCTGCTCCAAATTCGTCAGTGAACAAGGGATCAGTTGGGGATGATAACTGGGAACTTCTTTAGGGGAGAGTTTGGTAGGGGCGGATAGTTTGAAAATGCAAATAAAAATGGCCTTTCTTAAACTGGTCTATTTTACTTTGTTTGATAAAAAAGACGATGGTCTAGTTGTCTAGGATAGATAAATCTGAAATGGTGGAGTGGATGTTTGGGTCGAATTTAGAATCAACAGTGAATTCAGAACATCTCAGGAAACCGAAAATGCATGAACATGGCGTAGAGAGTTCGGTCAGTTTAGCTCTCAGCCCTCTCCTTTAGCAAGTGCTTGACGGAGGGCAGGGATGGTCCATTTCTCGGCTACGGGAACAGATGAACGGGCTGAGCTAAATGATGAAGCAGGAGAGGCTTGTGGGTGTCTTTGAGTTGGCGGTGAGCTAGAGCGGAGACGTTTGGGTGAATTGGTTTGCAGCCTCGGATAGGAGTCCCGGGATCTCGTGGAGTTCCTGCCGGCGCTGTAGCTTGTTTGCCGACTGGCGTGGGCAGAGGAAAGATGTCCTCGGGCTCAGAGTTGCGAGAGGAATACTCCGAGTCTGACATTTTTTGAGGGATCTTGATGCAAAGAACAAGATAACAGAGAAGGGTAGTTCGCTCTATTTAAAGGAAAACCTCTTTAAATGCTTTAGCTCTGATAGGGTACTCAGATAATAGGCTGATTGGGGAACCAGGTGTCAGCCATGATTAATCATTCGTACGTGCTTCTCCCGAACACTATCGTTTGTTAACACTATCGGGTAGGTTTAGGTTTGGTGTAGGTGATATTTACAACATAATAGAGCTTTAATCTTTAGCAACACTCACTGGATATTTGAATTCTGAACGGACACAAAATGTAACCTCGAGCAGCATTATAAAAACACTGCAATACGTACCTGTACCAACCTAATACAAACAGACCACAGGCACGTATTAAAGGCAGGGTATACGATTTTTCAAAAATGCCTTAGAAAAAGATTCGGCACTTTAGCAAAACGAACTTGTAGCCAATCAGAAGTAATGGGCGTGTCTATAGTTGACAGAGGAGACGATGTTCAGTGAACGGCTGAGCAGGGCAACAGAAAGATCAAAGGAGTGAATATCATATCAGCTTTCCAGCGCTGGAGAGAACTCAAGGAGTGGAAGGCCTGCGATCGGACGCCAAGGTTGTTTTGGTTCTTCTTGATAGGTGAGTTACACTGGACGTGATAAAGCAACCGTTGAAAATAATTTGAAATTCATGTAATGAATGAGGGAAGCAGTTTTCTGTCAGAGATTTTTCTCCCCGCTCACAATCCCATCTAAGTTAGCATCACTGATTATGATGACTTCTATAGTATTTTGTCCCAGTAGACAGTGTAAAATTGGTACTGCTTTGTTTTACAGAACTCGTTGACTGGGTGGGGCAGAGCACAAACCACACTTAAGCCCGTATTTTTCATCATTCTAAACCTCATATTTAACCCTTCATGAAAGAAAAGTAAACTCACCCTTCAACTCTGCTTTTAACTGCAGGCAAAGGTACATTTAGTAGAAGTAGGGTTAGCAATGCTTTCTAAGCTGGAGTTCACACTGCATTGCCAAACATGTTCAGTGTTAAACAATGTGGTGTTGCAATATTATTGCAAGAGGCTCAGCAACAGACCAATCCCATTCATCTTCAAGTCACAGAAAATATACATGTACATATAATACATATATAATATACATATAATACATATAATATGAGGATGTGCAATGCTAGGGACAGGTTGCATTTTGCATCCATCCAGTCATTGACAATGAAACCGCTAATATACAAATAAGAACATGCTGTATGCTTCATGGTTTACCATTGTGCATGAGGATACTGTAAGTTTGGGTGTTTTCTAAAACGCAGCTTGGCTTACAGGGGGTTAGTGGTCAAGGTTAGAAAGAGAGAGTGAGAAAAAGCGTGTAACTCTCTCACTGGTATAGCTGGGGTGGTAGATTGGCTGAACTGATTGCAGCAGTCGTAAGTCTGTTTTACCTCTTACCTGAATAGAAAGAGTTTGAAATACACACACTTTAATGTAGTAGGCTCTCACATTTCTATTTTCATAGTGTGAGCTAAAGAGAAAGCATATGGGCAATTAGAAGAAAAACAGTGTGATAAAGTTTATGACTCTGGGTGAGTGTGTGGAGAGAGACAGGAAACCCCTGACCACTCCAGCTGACCCTGAGGAATGTCAGATTCCAACAGAACCATTCAACAACATCACATGCCAACAGCTAATGGGCCAGGTCACAGTTCACCCAAAACATGTAAAGAAAAATTAAAAATTAAAAACAAAGCATATTTAAAGACTATTAAGACTTTTTGCATTGTATTTCAGGACAATACATGTTTTTTATTGTTTTTATAACTGTATATAAGAGTTTTTATCTTAAAGTAAAGATTTTATTATAGCTTGCATGAAGAAAACAATAAATGTTTTTCTATTTTTTCTATAACTGCATGCTTTTTTATGTTTAAATGCATATTTAAATATCCACATTATATATATATATATATACCTTAAAGCTATGTGTAGTTCAATCTTTAAACAGTATGATGCATTGTGTAGTTCCAGTAAATTCATACCCTCCATATTCTCACTAAACATGCATTTTGTCTCCTTTTCCTCTCTCAAACACACTCTAACATTCAGAAGTGCTTCCAAGAGTCATGGTGTCTGGAGTAATCTAGAATAATCCTACTTTATTGGCTGTTACTGCTGTGACGCAGGTCCGCTCCCCCTGATAGATTCTGGGTGACATCTAGCCCGACCTGACATTACGGTCAGTCATTTATACACACACAGTTACCAACTGGTCTATCTTACACAGACACACACACAGTTACACACTGTGTCTGCCTCACACCCTCACAAACACACTTTTGTGTAGCCATCTAAACAGGGACTTCCTTTGCCTTTAAATTAAGCTAATTACAATGACTACAGACTAAACCCACAACACAATCTAAACAATCTAAAATAAAACCAGCAGCACTTATAGAAGCGAATAAAGACATTGCAGTCTTTATGAAGCATTTGAGGGTGTCCACGTATGATATAGTAGCTAACCTAGTCATTTTCGCAGATATTCAGCATTGTTTTCTTTTTCTTTTCACGTTTAACGTGCTTTAGAGACAGAATCCTAATTACTCACCTGCATAAAGGTAGAAGTCAACTTTCCAACACATCGTCTTTCTCTAGAGGGCAGCATTGACATTCAGTGTTATCTAAAAAAGGCCGATAGGATGTTTTGTTAGTCACTTTTAAGTTATACATTTATTTTCTACATCATCTTTACGTTCACGCTAATTATCTTTAGAAACGCTGACCTTTTTGACTCATATACCAAGTTGATTTTATTTATTACTTTATTTATTTTGGTCATATATCAGTACAGTTGTTTCTTTGCGCCATAGAAACAGAAAAATAAATCAAAATAACATTCCAAGCGATACACTTTGCTTAATATAAATGTTTGAGTACTGCTTTGACGGGTGGTGCTTTGGCATAACTGTATACCATTGCCGCAGGTGTCTGGATTGGTGTGCGCAGCTGTCACTCAAAGCCTCCGTCACTCCTGCTTTAGTTTACGGGTTAATCTCGACGCGTCCTCACTGTGTGCAACCGAGATGACATGAGCAGCCAGCAGTGTACACACAACACCAGCTGACAATGTAATCATTCAGGTAAGTTTTTCAGTTTACGCATTATTAATTACGCACATCTATATTCTTTCAGTGCCCAATTTAACAGGATTTGCAAATGATTGGCTGACTGTTTATATATTTGTTTATTTATTACAGAATAAAACAACATGTAAAGACTCAAAGCTTCCAGCTTTCGCTTTAGTTGAGGAGAGGGACGGGGTCTTCTACTGTTTGACATTGGTTTTCCTGGAAAGGCGTGCCCTTGAACATTTGGAGCATCACGGCCACCCCCTGAGAGCCGTGAGAACCCACGTTCGTCTCCCTCGCCGCGATCTTCAGCGCTGTGCGCAAAGGCGCAACCGGGACATCTGGAGAGCTTTTACGCACAGAGGTGAGACGCGGCGGCGGAGCGCTGCATGCAACACGAATGATAGACGTGCAAATAATCTTGAATCATTGTAACATTTACTTCTTGCGACCCGATTGTAGGACTTTATAACAAACAGATCTGTAATCGCTCGCCATGGAAGAGAATCTAAGTAACTTGAGCGTGCTGAACTGGGAGCAGGTGAAGCGTCTGGATGTCATCCTCACTGAATCCATCCCCATTCACGGCAAATGGAACTTCCCCACTTTGGAGATGAAACCTCGGGATATCGTCAAAGTCGTACGGTGTCGTATGGAAGAGCGCAAGATTCACGTCCGGGAGGTCCGGCTGAACGGTTCCGCGGCCAGTCACGTTCTCCACGAGGACAGCGGTTTGGGCTATAAGGACTTGGACCTCATATTTTGCGCAGATCTGAAAGGAGAAATTGAGTTTCAGACCGTCAAGGATATCGTTCTCGACTCCCTCCTGGATTTCCTGCCTGAAGCTGTGAATAAAGAGAAAATCACACCGGTTACATTAAAGGTAGGCAGTCATTTTAATCAGCAAAAACTGGCCCAGCTAAAAACTTTTGCAAACCTGCATAGTCTGTACTTTTTGTTTTTAAAAACAATGTAATTAAACGTCTTGGCTATAGTACTTGAAAAGTTGTGGATGCAAAGCACTTAACCTTAGGTTACTCCATCAGGGCTGTCCTTAATTTAAGTGTACTGTCACTTTGGATAAGAGAGATTCAGCTCAATGACAACTTAGTAACTGATATAATTCCATATGTTTAATGCGTTAAATAAAGGGGAAGTGCACAACATGCTATCATCTGACACTGAGTGGACCTAGACCTGTCCTAGAGAGCGTACATTAAATGTAAGCTGCGATGAGATAAGGACACTGGTAGTAAAAACGCTGGTTTCTACTACAAAGAGGATTTCTCTAAACCAATTTACGACGGATCCGCTTTCTCCTCTCTCTACTCAGTGTATGCAAAGCCAGGCAGCCTTTTCGTGTATGCAAATTAGGCTGATATAATTTAAAGCTATAGCGATGCTTTTGGTGATTATGCAAAATGACGTTACAGTGACACGTATAGAAGCTGTAGCTGTAGTTTTTTAAAAATAGGGGATGATTTTTAAAAATTATTTATTTGTCTGCTTAAACATTTCACAGTACACCCTCATACCCTTTTGTGCATCACCATCTTTTAATGTGTTTGAACAATTTTATTAAACAAATGTTCACATTGTCCTCCTCCAAACCTTTTTGTCTCTCTTTCCTCAGGAGGCTTATGTGCAGAAGATGGTGAAAGTTTGTAATGATTCAGACCGCTGGAGTCTAATCTCCCTCTCCAACAACAGCGGGAAGAATGTCGAACTCAAGTTCGTGGATTCCCTGCGGCGGCAGTTTGAGTTCAGCGTCGACTCTTTTCAGATCCGTTTGGACTCTCTCCTCCTCTTCTATGAGTGCTCTGAAAACCCCATGGCTGAGACGTTCCACCCCTCCATCGTGGGAGAGAGCGTTTACGGAGACTTCAACGTAGCCTTGGATCACTTGCAGCGGAAACTAATCTGCACGCGAAATCCAGAAGAGATTCGCGGTGGCGGTTTGCTGAAGTACTGCCACCTGTTGGTGCGAGGTTTCCGCGCGGCTTCGGAAGCCGAGATGAAGCTTCTGGAACGCTACATGTGTTCCCGGTTCTTCATTGACTTCTCAGACGTGACGGAACAAAGGCGCAAGCTAGAGTCGTATCTACAGAATCACTTTGTGGGATTAGAGGACCGGAAGTACGAGTACCTTACCACCCTGTACAGTGTCGTCAATGAAAGTACAGTATGCTTGATGGGACACGAAAGAAGACAGACTCTAAACCTCATCACCATGTTGGCGGTGCGTGTTCTGGCGGAGCAGAATGTAATTCCCAATGTGGCTAACGTCACTTGCTATTACCAGCCGGCACCGTACATCGCAGATGGCAACTTTAGCAATTACTACATTGCTCAGGTGCAGCCAGTCTACGCCTGCCAGCCCGCCCACACATTCTCACCATGGTTGCCCTGCAACTGACCAACTGTTAACTCACGTTTTATTCAACATGTCTAATTAGAGCATTTGCCTAATAAGACCAGTTGACAAGTCTTGTATTTGTGCGCTCTGCAATGTGAGGGAAAACCCAAAACTTTCCCAATTGGCTGCTGCCAGCTCGCTGCAAGAAGAAGCGCCAGATGAAAGAAAGTGATGGAGAGTGAGGTAACTTGGATTCGTTCCCATCGGGCAGCATGTTCTACCTAGGCTTTCCATGGCTTTGTGCCAGGCCTACAGAAGCACAACACTGACTGAGAGGAAACACCATGGAAACTCTACAAGATTAGTACGGACACAAAAGGGACTATCTTTGTGTTTGTGTACATATGTGTGTGATAGACATATGTCCTGCATGTTGTGTTGAAAGTGCAGGTAGATTAGCAAGATAATTTTTTGATGCTCATTACTCATGCTATCAAACTGAAGTAAATGGACAATTTTCTCAAGCCAAGGATATTCTCATAAATACCAGATACCCAAAACGGATTATCAGTTAAGTGCCTTAAACTAAAAAAAAAAAAATAATATAAAAAACCCTGCGAATGACTCCAAAGTATCTTTTTGGAGTCACATATGAGTGAAGGTAGTTTACAATAGCAAATGGAAGATGAGTTTTAAAGGCCACTTGATCGGGAACTTTCAACTGATAGTTGTACTGTTTCTTATAACGTTTTCATTTGGGGGTTTATATGAAAGTGTTGCATAAGAAACTTTTTACATCCTAGGCACTGACAAGATTCGTATTCCTGTGTGTAAGACTGTACATATGAGTTTTTCACAGCTTCTTGTCTCATCTAAACTGACCTCAATGTACTCTTGGCTCACTGCTGGCTTAGCGGAGATTAAAATGTCCAGGGCAATGCCCTTACATCTAAGGCAGAGAAGTAAAACAGGTCGAGGCTGAACAGGAAGAGAATTAATGAAAGTTGTTAAGTCCAAATTGTTGTTGTTACATCCAGGTTACCTAGCATCTTTCTGTAGGCCTAATTATCACACAGCCACCAAATCCAGAGATAATACCGTTGACACATCTGACCTGCATAACCTGGGGGATTAAGACCAGCAGAAACATAGCCGTGAGAGGCAGAAGCTCATTTAAGGGAAGCAGAACATATACCAAAGAAATTCTTGATATTTCTCAAGATTGTGAAGCAACAATACTTGACGTAAAAGCATATACATGCTTTTGGAACTTAATGCAACACATTCCCCCAGTTCAATTATTCCATAATGTCTGAATCTGAGTGCTTTGACATGGCCCTGTCCCCAGTGCTACTAATTCCACACTGTGGTTATGCAGTACTGCATAGACTGTCCGGTGGTAGTCCAACAGTGTGGACTGGGCAAAAGGGACATTTGGGAGCACCTTCCAGGAACAAAAATCGGACACCTTACGGTCACAGTCCAAAATTAGGAGTATGTTAAGGCCCTGGCCCAAATGATACCCTAAGCCAGGGTTCCTCAAATCTTACCCTGGAGGTCCGATGCACTGCAGAGTTTGGATCTAACCCTAATCAAACCCACGTGAGCATGCTAATCAGTGTTTTAAGGATCATTAGAAAACACAGGTAGGTGAGGCTTATTAGGGTTGGAGTTGCAGTGCATCAGACCTCCAGGGTAAGATTTGAGGAACCCTGCCCTAAGCCATTGAAGTCCTCAGACGATTTTACGCTCTGGTGATGCAATGCTGCATAAACTTTCTGGTAGTAGTCAAAAGATGCATACTAAGCAAAAGGGAGGGCATTAAGGGCACTCAGGAGCACCCTTCAGAAATAAAAATTGGACACTTTACATTCACATGCATGCATGCGATGGTTGTTACGAATATACAGGACTGTAAGTTGAGACAGGGCCCGAGAATGTACTGAGAATGAGAAAAAATTCACCCTAACTGATCATACAGAGATGGACTCCTTCTTCCCATACACTCACTCACTCACATATAATCATATCTCTTATTTTTCTACTGATTCTTCTATTTTTGTACATTGTGATTTTTGTGCTATGGTCTGGGTTAGGACCTTGCTGTGATGCTGTGAAATGTACTGTTGTGTTTTATGAGTCGAAAGACCCAACCAAGCATTAGTGCAGCAAATTCTCAGCAAATGTTGGTGTAAATTTAAATTTCCAGTCATTGCATTTGGGCACCCACACAAGTGTGAATGTCTCAGTCTTTGGGTGTTTTATCTTCTAAATTAAACTTTTATGTGAATTCAGGTGAGATATTCTGAGCTCACTACTGTCAACATTGCAATGCGTCATGTATTTGCAAACATGAATGACTCATTAAATGATGATTTTAAAAGTTACATTGTCTCAGTGATGTTATTAACAAAATATCACACACGCCACTATCCCTGATCTCTTGTTGTTTGTCTATAGATTATCCCTTCCAATGCACAGCATGAAATACACAACATGCTGATTAGACCTGCATTTGCTGTGTTTTAGATGGTTTTGCTGGCTAAAAGTATGCTAGACCAACACCAGCACTTACTAGCATGACCAAGCCAGACATAAATGTCGGTATAAGATATTCCTTTCAACAGTAAACTTTTAAAAATGTATTAACAATTAACACTTTGTTAATATTAAACCTGCATTTGTTGTTGCATTGCTTAGAATAGCAGATGGCCAGTCTGTTTAGAGTAAATCGCCGTTGGCTAAAGGATGCACCAATCTACCTGTTTAACGATTTCTACATATAATCGTCTGTGTTTAATGTACTTTGGCAACGGTGTCTCTCTCAACAGACCTGTAACTGTTAGCTAAGCCACACTGAGTGCAAGCAGATTTATTGCAGCCTACGTCATGCTGCCGTAGACAGGATATCGCTTCAGCTGTCCCCAACTCTCCCTCGTTTACTTTCTCTCTTTTGTACAGTCTCATTAGGCCTTGCTGCTATAGCACCCTTGACTGGAGTAAAAAAGCATTCAGATATGTAGATTTGATACTTTTTTGATTTGTTCTTCTATCTAAAGGTTGAGTCTCACACATTCTCTTTTTATTTTCCTCCTATTTTCCATATTTCCACTGGGAGCCCTACTAGGGGAAAAATACCAATTAAAGCAATCTTATTTGGTTTTCTGATATACACCTGGCCTTGCACATGGCTTTGCAAGATTTAGGGTTAAATAATCGACTGACTTTGAATTCATGAGCAAATC
This sequence comes from Enteromius unitaeniatus, assembly GCA_032359435.1. Taxonomy (NCBI): domain Eukaryota; kingdom Metazoa; phylum Chordata; class Actinopteri; order Cypriniformes; family Cyprinidae; genus Enteromius; species Enteromius unitaeniatus. Next base: position 16,099,882 of record JAUMHI010000069.1, read on the forward strand.
GAATTGGCCAGACCACTTGAGAAGTTGAAATAAAATGGCAAAAAGAGGAATTTACTGACCTGTAATTATGAGAAAGTCAACATAGGCAATGCATTGTGGGAAATTAAGTGTTCCAAAAGTTAGATGGTTTTAAAATTTTATCAAATACCTCAATAGGTGACCTCAATAGCATTTTATTTCTGAATTCACAGTGAAAATCAGCATTCTGTTTACTGAACCAACTTAGGCTGGTTTAAACCATATGATTTGAATATATAGACTGTGGTTCAGACAAAGTATGAATATTTCCTTTATTAAAGTAAACAGTGAGTGTTACCTTAGCAATGCGGCAAAGAGCGCTAACTTAGCTAACTCCCTCTGTAATAAGAGCCTAAACAGTTTAGCTCCCGCTTTGGCATACGTATGCTAGCTTAGCTTGCGATCCGGGTTCAACTGGAAGAGAAATTGGGTCTAAGGGGAATGTAACGTAGAGGGGGCTGGGCAGGGCTAACGTTATCCTCTTGTTAAGCGGCACTTTGAATATGTTAAATTTAGCACTCCATGAGAGGGATATTAACCCATCTCCCCTAATCTGATTAAATGCTTAATAGTCCAGTGCTCAACAGTCTAGGGTAGTTACAGCATTTGGGTTTATGAGTATTGTACTGTAACACATACGCCCCGGTGAGAGCACACCCCCACCCCCCAGTGGTCAGTGTGCTCTAGATTTTGTTGCGTTGCAGATACAGTTGGAGGGAGAAAGAATCAGAACAAAAATTGTATGCTGAAAAAGTTCTCGAGTTCACCTTCTTCTCATGCTTTTTAGACAAAGCAAACAATAGCTTGCTCTACTAAGCTGCGATCTTGGGCAATCCGTCCACTGACCTAGCCTCAAGCTAACCATGTGACATGCTAATTAATCTGACGATCTGTTTTTACTTATTCATTTGTGTCATTTGTATGCAGTTCCTCGTGCATCTGCACTCACTTCCCAAGACTATGAACTGGCACTTCATGTGCTATTAAACCAACAGTCCCACTGTCTGTCTTGGTTCAACCTGGAGTGCCTCCTTGTGACAAAAATGACATATTGCATCCTGAATAGGCCATGACAAAATACTTCAATATTGCAACAGATAAACTGATTTAAATCAAATACATCTGTAGGAGTTGAGGGCCAATGAAGACTGTTGAATGGTTTGTATTCACAAATCTAGTGCATGTCAAATCAGAGATGGATTGATGGATTTGAGAAATGGTTTTGCACCAAAGCCTTGAATGTTCTGTGGATTTGGTCCAGATGTCATAAGGTTTATAACACAATGGATGTTTCTGGTCCTTAAGCATAGTTTCTTCATTCATGAGTACTTTTGACCTTGTGGACTTTTTGAAACATACTTTTCAGTATATGAACAAATGCTAAAATAAGATGGATAATATTCTGTCAGAAAACAATTACTTTTGAATGGCTTTTGGATTGCTGAAGAAAATAAGGCAAAGGCTTATGATTCCTACATGTTCTCATGATAATCCTGACATAAGAAAACATAAGAAACTGTATGAATTGTGAAGCCAAAAATGCAATTGCTAAAAGCAAAAAGCAAAAGCTCATATGCCTTCAGCGTTGCCAACACTGAACTTCCAGCTCTTTAAAACTTTATTCAGAATTGACAAGTTGGGATTTTTTTTTGTTTTTTTAGAATTGTTTGCAAGAGCATGGTTATGATTTAAACAATGAAAGTGTGAAAGTGATTAGTTTTCATGGTTTCTGTGATGACTTAATTTCACAAACTCAAAAAGTGCATACAAGACACATAAAAGCTTCATGATTTTACAATTAACTAAATAAATAAAACATATTTATTTTCCTGCTCTGGAATATTCCACTCATCCATTTATGGGGGGGAAAAAACACTTAAAAGTCATGTTTCCAGAAAAACGATCTGCCAGTGATGCAAACCATGAAAACTACAGATGCTGGCATTGTTGTTGTGGACACTAAGCATATGTCCTCTGATTCCCCTCTTTCTAGCAGAGCTGTTGTTTGGATTTTTCTCTGCGTGAGACAATGACCTCTGACTCTACGGATCTCGTCGGTTGGATCCTCATCAGACCAATGAAGAATATTCCAGACGAGGATATCGCCGTTTGTCTGTGTGCGATAGTGTAAGAGGTCGGAAAAAAGGAGGGGGAGTAGGGTTTCACAAAATCATAAACGCTAGAGCCAGCAGCGATAATGCAATCTACAGTTTAAAGCTCCAAAGACGTTTGCTGTCATTCAAAACCCCGTCCAACAGGAAAAGGACTTTCATGATAGTTATGTAAATATTGTAAATCACATCTGATCTCACATCTTGGTTCGCAAAACACATTTTGCTGTAAATGTAAGCATTAGAAATCACTCAGAGACAGCCTACAAGCAGACGTTTTCTACAAAACATTAAAGTTAATGCTGACCGGCAATGTAAACACAGACTGATGAAGGCCTCGAAAGGGAGTGAGAGACGCTGTTTGGGAAACTGGTTGTTAGTGGATGCACGAAAGTAATATTCAGTGCCCATACTGACTGGCGTTTTCCTTCTGCTGAATAATAACATGGATGTGTGTACTTGCCTACGCAGCGGGTGGGCATCTGTGGCAGTAGACTCGGTGGCGGAGTAATGCGAGATGAAAGTATTATGGTGATTGGCCAGACTTCTGCGTAGGAATGAGGGGGCTTTTCCACACCATCTATAAATCTGCTGATAAACGGGACAGGCCGAGCGCAAATCTGGCAGAAGTCACAGCTCCTCCGCACACAGCCATATTCCTGTCTGAGAATGTCATTATGGGAGGCTGCAGAGGAATCAGAATAATATGTCAGCTCGAGGGTAATTAAAGAAGCACGCTTGATGATGAATCGCTATAAAACACCGAGAAGATGTGCAGAAAACGCATGCTCCCAAATACGGCTAAGCCAGACGTAAAGATTTATGATTTGTAAAAATTATACCAAATGATTGCACATCATTCATAACCAGATTTTGATAGAATTTTGAATTGAGGTTGCAAACTGAATGCAAAGTTTTCACTCAGATTAGGCAAAAATAAACTCATTTTCAGCTAGTACGATAGAAATCCAGAACACTAGAACGATAGATAGATGATAGATATATATAAATGCTGCACAAACATTTCTACAAGCTAGCTTCACTTTTGTTAGACATGAATGGTTTTGGATGAAGGGTTTGGATACCTGCATTAGTGCTACCTTCCATTAGTGTGCTCTCTTTTTGGAGCATCTGCAGTGATATATTTGACTCCATAACGTCATAACCAGAACAGACTTCTCAGTAACTATTTTTTCTGAGCCTGTTTGTAGAGCTGGAGTCTTGCTGCAGATGTGCAGGTCTTTGATAGAGGGGAACATCTGGAGCAGCTGGGCAGGAAACAGCGATGGAGAGCACACTAAAACGGCTGAGATATGTCAGACATCTTCACCTCGCTCCTCAGAGGACACCGTACTTGTATCCCAAAGACTGATTTATTCAAGGATTATGTGAGATGTCAAAAATAAACTTCACAGAGAGACTTAAAACCGATATTCATCTGGCCTTACAGTGCACCTTTCCTCTGCGACAAATCACAGATCTGCCAGATAAGTAAATCACAAATCTACAATCTGATAATAAATATACAGTGGCCCAAAAAAGTAGTTTGACTCTTTAAGCATGCAGTTTAGTACAAATGCAGTTTTCAAACACATTTTTACAAAAGAATTTAGGATATAATCAGTTCAGAATTTTTGATAGATAGATCAAATCAAATTGGAAACTACAAGCGTTAATAAGCTTAAATCTAATCACCAAAAAAACCCTGCAAATGTGCTTAATTAGAAGACTTTTACCAGAACGAAAGAGGAAACTAGTATTTAAATGGCCTTTAGACATTCCATAGGTTCATGTTTTCCAAAAGGTTTCCATCACTGTGATGTGTGGCTGCAGGCGTTGGTTATTTAATTATCCTGAATGGGTCACAAGGTGAAAAATGTGCTTGTGTGTTCATATAATGAGGAACAGAAATATGATAACGATATACAGCTGGAAGCTACACAGTTTTTTTTAAGCCATTTCAAATATATGTCTCCCAGTTTCCACAAAAAAATAAATAAATAATGCAGCATCTATTTCATTATTGATAATAATAAGAAATGTTTCTTGTGCAGCAATTCAGCATATTAGAATGATTTCTTAAGTATCATCTGACATTGAAGACTGTGAAGAAAATTCAGCTTTGCGTCGCAGGAATAAATTGGCTACTATTTTCAAAATATATTCAAACCATCAAACGAAACATTATTGTAAATTGTAATAATATTTCACACTATTACTGTTTTACTGTATTTTTGATCAAATGTAAAATTCAGCCTTGGTAAGTATTAGAGACTTTAAAAAACCTAAATAAAATAAAATAAGTGCCGTATTGATTTTTTAATGCATATGTAAATAAACACACAAGCAAGTATATATTTCAAAGAAATTACAATTTTAGATCGTAAATGTGTTTATTTATATCAGAAAACTGTATGAATAAAAAAATACAGACATGTAATAATAAGAATATAATGTGAATATATATAGACATAATAAATATACACAGGTCATACATATATTATGCAAACAAATACTTTTATTTCGTATATGATTAAGTGTAAAAACAAAAAATTGTATTGCATTACTGAGTGCAGCGAGTGCCATCAAATTTTGATTTAGAAAATATTTTACATTTAGTTTCAAAATAGTTAATACAGTGCATTGTGGGATACTGTACAGTGTGTAATGTGCTCAATTTTACCTTTCATTTACATAAACTCTCTGCACACACACTGTATATACCACACTAATATTAGTATCACAGTATGCTGTAATAAAAATGCCAAACTATGAAGTTAAACTCACCGACACTGCTTGAGTCATAAATTGCAATGTGTTCCTTGACGTTGACGTGATCTGCCCTATCTAAGAACATCTTGTAAACTAGTAAACACGCACCACATGTTAAACTTGTGTGCAAACCACTGCAGAGATGGCAAAAGCTTCCTCATATCGGATAAAATCCTCGGACAGAATGTACAAGCGAAATACGGGCATTTGCAAATGAACTGATCTGTTGTTTTGTCGTTCTTTTCACAGAGACTTTGTTAAAATGCTTGTAACAATTATCTGTCTCTCACGCACAGATGCAAAGACATGGTGCATGGTTGTAATTACGTCTCAAGACTGAATAGTGGAAACAGATTTCGATATTTCTTCACCCATTTTTGTTCTCCTGAGGCTAGTCTCCACTCTTGCAAATCATAGTCTTTATCACACCCACAAAATAACGTGCAAACACCTGCTCGGTCCATACACACACCTGTTCTAAGATAAGTATAGCTCTTAACCATGAAGTAAAATGAAAACGTATCCGGCCCTTGAGAATTTGAGTGATGTGACAGTTCTGCTAAAATACATAACACGCAACATGTATCAGACAAGCTTTATGATTAGTTTAAATATTAAAAAAAAGTATTCATTTTTTAATATTCAAATTTGCAATAAAGTCTTTGTATCATAGGTGATTTCCAAGGCTTCTGAATTATCATTGATACGATGAAAAACCCCCAATCTACTATGACTTTTGTGATGCAATAGCTCATCCTTTTTTAGCAAATAAAAGTCCTCCAGCTTATTAGACATATTAATGGTTCAACTTTTTTTTTTTGACTGTTGTTTCTTATATATCAAGTTTAACTAGAATCTGAGGACAATGTTTGTTAATGTTATAAATAAACATTTTCTTAAGTCAAATGCAGAAAAATAGCAAGGCGTGACTTTATTTCATTCTTCTGGACCTTAAAAAGAGGGCGTTTCATTGGTCAAATAGGCAAACCCTTTTCAGAGGTGCAGAAAGTTACTATATTCTGAGACAAAATAAAGTATTATTTCTCTGAAATAGTTCTTAATAAGACCAGGAAGGTGCATTACGAAAGTAAACAGTAGGATATCAGAAAGTCTACAAGATGTATGAACTGGAAGATAAAGTAAGAGATAACTTAACTTTTCTTTGTGAACTTGAACTTTTTTTTTAATCTACCCTTTACTCCCTCTTTTTATCCTCCTCGTGTCTCTTTCTCTCGGTCTGTAAATCTCATGTCCTCAAGCAGCTACTGGGGAAGGAAGACACACTTATTAATTCATTTAATCTTTGCCAGAAGGAGATGCAGTGAATTTGGCCTCTCACACTCTCTCAGCACCACCCCACGCCGAGCCTCAGACAGTAGAAACATTCAAGATCAACAAATCATATAGAGATCGCATTCCCCTGCTCTCATTTCTCACATATAGGTCATCATCACCGTCTGACGTGTGGACCAAAAATGCATCTTTTTGCATAGCCCTCTTTTCTATTTAAAAAGGAAGTGAGCTACCATGTTGCCTATGCAGTAAATATTACTCTTATTTTTGTACTAAGACATTATTGGAATATATGCAGTGATCCTTTATCAACATTTTATACGTTTTGAGTGTTTTTCCTCCCTTGGGTATTAACGCATTTTCTGACTATATCCTAAAACCATGATCAATCAAATATTATACTCAACTAAAACCATAAATAAGAGACGGGAATTCAAACAGGTTTTAGTAGAATTTGTTTGTGACTTACTGCTATGTTACAGTTTCAATTACACAGAAATATTTCACTGATATTTTTAGTATGAAATGATGGATTTCATTTATTAATTACAACTTTCTCTTACCTTGTCTGTTATCATGGTTCTCCCCACTAACCTTCCTGTAATGCATTCTGGGATTTATCTGTAAAAGAAATAGGGCTAAAACAAACAAATCTTATAAGGCAGCTATCGATATTTATTGTAAAAGGATACTTTCATTCATCAAGGATGCATTAAATTAATCATAAATGACAGTAAAGACATTTACAACATTAAGAAAGATTTCTGTTTCAAATAAATGCTGTTCATTTAAATTGTCTTTTCATCAAAGAATCCCAATAATCACCTGAAAATCATGGTTATTTTAAATTGCATCAATATTTCAAAATATTAAAGTTTTACTGTATTCTTTTTCATCAATTAAATTGTCTTGGTGAGCAGAAAAATCTTCTTTCAAATGAAAAAAATTAAGTGAATATTTAAAAATACAGTGTTTCCAGTACATTTCCACATCATTAAAAATGCTTATTAAAGTATTGTATTTCATATTACTGATTACATCCCTCTTCGTTTTTCTCACTGTCCTTAATCTTTACATTTTCCAGCTGTTTGTTTTTTTTTCTTTTAGCACAGCTGTTTTACACCTCATTTGCCACCTCATTTGTTGTTCGTTTCATGTTTTGTTCACCTCTGTGGATTCGTTCTCTCTCTCAATTTCAGTTTAGTTAGCTTAAAGAGCATAAATTTAATAATGCATTTGTATTGCCAATGTGTTTCCAGCGTACAGTAACTGCACAGAGTCAAAATAACATAAGTAACAATGATTAAATAAAAGAGTCAATAGAAAAAGTATATATGACAATACCTGTGGTCGATAAAGGCACATAAAAAAGTTCTTGTCCAGTGGCAAAGTTTCAATTTTGTGGCATGTGTGTTTATGTAAGGTTGATGAATGCTGTGGCCCGTGATTAGCACATTTGCTGAGGACACCATGAGTTGTAGCTCTCATGTGGGATTGAGTTCAGTTCCCCTTTGAATACTTTTGTTCATCCTTTATCTGTTGAGCCTGTAACTCATCAAGGTGATTCACAGTTTGTCCTTTCATCATGGACCAACAGTCTGTTATGCTGTAATGTCTTTTTTGAGCCAAATAGCATTGTACTTTGTTTTAGTGTTTAGGTTTCCCAATAGGTTATGTAATCATGATTATTTTGTGAGGAAATCTGGTTTATTCTAATTCAAGTTGAGAACATCAGAGTGTATATGCTAGTGGACAAAATTTGCACATCCATTAACCAAAATATACAGTATAGTTAATGTATCCTTAAGAGCGCACACTTCTGAAAGATACTCAAGGGAAAAATCACATAGGAATTTGTGTTGATTCAGCTCAAGAACAACAAACTGGTTTGAAGCGCTGCCCATCTGTTTTTTATTGGGGGGGGGGGGTTCGATTTAAATAGTGCTGACAGATGTTTTAACAGCATGTGTCGTCATGGCAACATTTGCACCATTTTTAATGACCCAGCTAGCCTGGACAGTAACATCATAAACAGGATTGTTTACTCCTGAGATATACAGTATCATCTTCATATAAGCTGCTATAACAGTTCCCCAATGATATAAGAGCACACACAGGAAGTGTTGCGCAGACCTAAGATATGTCCTGTTTTTCACATTAAAAAAATGTGTAAAAGCTGGAACGAGAGGGAGGGGCTTTACAAAGAATGATATTTTATCTGTGTTGTTTTAGCACAAACATTTCAATAAAATTTGGTTCAACAGCAGCTTTTTGCAGGAAATCGTTCAGTTAGCCCAATTATTCTTTGAAAGCTGTCACAAGGGAGACGGCGAGGAAGCAGTCGGATTTAAATGCAAGCTGTTTATTTACACACAGAGCGTAGACAATGGCAGAGGCAGGGCAAAAGAGTAGTCAAAGTCCAGGCGAGG
>JAUMHI010000069.1:16108604-16120933 GCA_032359435.1 Enteromius unitaeniatus
ACAGACACAAAACAAACACACAGCTTGCAGGGAGCTGGATTGCCATGCAGGCTGGCACATCCAGCTGATCATGACAAAAGCCAAGTTGTCGCTTACACATTAAGCTGGTGTCTCAATTGTCTTAATCGTCTTACTCATCTCAATCGTCTGACTAGAACAATGGAAGAGACCCAAAGCGGCGGCCCCGTGGGAAACGAGCCGGCGTCAGGAACAGGCTGAGAGCCTAGCATCCTGCTCGCCAATGTCCAGTCACTGGAGAACAAACTCGATGACCTCAGGGCCAGGGAAAAGTTCCAGAGAGACATTCGGGACTGCAATCTCCTCTGCTTCACCGAGCAGCACCCAGCGGTGCCGGACCATGCCATCCAGCCAGCCGAGTTCTTCTCAGTTTACCGCATGGACAGGACACGGGACTCGGGGAAGTCGAGGGGAGGCGGTGTGTGTTTAATGATGAACAGCAGCTGGTGCAACAGCGCAAGCATTGATTCTTTTACATGCTCCTGCACACCCAACCTGGAACTACAGACCATCATGTGTCATCCTTTTCATCTACCTCTGGAGTTTACATCGGTCATAGTCTGCGCCGTTTATATCCCGCCTCAAGTGGACACGGACACTGCCTTATGCGAGCTGTATGAGGCACTCACACAGCACCGAACACAGCACGGGGACGCTGCACTCATTGTGGCGGAGGACTTTAATAGTGCCAACCTCAAACACGCAGCACCAAACTTTTTATCAGCACATCACCTGCCCTACCAGGGGCGATAGGATACTGGACCACTGCTACACTACAGTTAAGGACGCCTACAAGGCACAATCTAACAAAGACGCTAACAATGCTAGCAGGAAGACACTGCCAGCACCGGAAACACATTCATCATCTCAGAGCATGACGTGAGGAGAGCCTTAAAGAGAGTGAACACCAGGAAAGCAACAGGACCAGACGGCATCTCAGGTCGTATTCTCAGAGCCTGTGCAGACCAGCTAGCACCTGTGTTCACAGAGATATTCAACCTCTCTTTATCTCAGTCGGTGATCCCCACATGCTTCAAAGAGTCCATCATTGTTCCTGAGCGGTTCCTTATTTGAGCGGCTGGTCAAAGACTTGACCATCATTTCTTCTCTACCAGACACACTCGATCCACTACAGTTCGCTTACCGTCCAAACCGCTCTACAGATGATGCCATTTCTCATCTCCTCCACACATCACTCACTCACCTGGACACTAGGGGGGAAATTATGTTAAAATGCTCTTCATCGACTACAGCTCAACATTTAATACCATAATTCCCTCCACACTCACCATCAAGCTGGAGCATCTGGGTCTCAGCTCATCTCTGTGTCAGTGGATCTGTAATTGGGCCTCTGATAACAACGAGACGGCCTACCTGAAGGAGATTAGGAATCTGGAGAAATGGTGCCAGAGGAACAACCTCCTTCTAAACGTCAGCAAAACAAAGGAGCTGATAGTGGACTTCAGCACTAAGCAGGAGAGGAACTACCAGACACCCGTCATCAACGAGAGCCCAGTGGAGAGAGTGAACAGCTTCAAATACCTCGGTGTTCACATCACGCAGGACCTGTTATGGTCCTGTGACATCAACAACGTGGTGTTGAACCACCTCAGATGCTTGAGAGACTTTAAACTCCAAGGTTCTCAGGAACTTTTACTCCTGCACCATTGAGAGCATCCTGAAGGGAAACATCTTAACCTGGTTCAGGAACAGCACCATGCAGGACAGACGAGCCCGCACCATCTGCAGCTCCCTGACCTGCACTCGATCTACAGCAGGCGGTGCTGGACCAAGGCCAGGAAGATTGTGAAGGACCTCAGACATCCCAACAATGGACTGTTCTCTCTGATGAGGTTGGGAAAGCGATTCCACTCCCTGAAGGCCAACACAGAGAGACTGAGGAGGAGCTTCTTCCCGCAGGCGATACGGTCTCTCAGTCAGTACATCACACAGTACTGATCCATTTTGCACATCCACACACATGGTTTTGCACTCACTTTGGACACTGATCTTTCACTTTCACTCCACACAATCTGTACTTCAATTTGCACTACTTATTTGCAGTTGGGAGAAGCCTACGCAGGGATAAACGAGTATAATTTACATACTATTTGTCCCTAGTATGCCTCTATACCCACTTTTACTATTACACTGCACTGCACAGCAAAGCACACGGGACACTTGCACTGACATACTTGTTGTTGTCTTGCTGTGTGTATATATACTTCTTATATTTTTATTTATACACTCATATCATATTCCATTCTTCTTCTATTGTTTTTTTGTTCTATTTTATTGCTAGTTTACTTTTTTAAATTATATTCTTATATTTATCTACTGTACTTATTTTTATATTCAACTTCTATTTTGCCGTTTTATTAATGTGTCAATTTGTTGGGGCAGTCGTGCAATACATTTCACTTCATGTCGTACCGTGTATGTATGTGAACGTGACAAATAGAATTTGAATTTCAATTGTCTAAATCGTCTGACTCATCTTAATCATTTAAATCGTCTGATTCATCTCAATTGTCTGAGTCAGATGATTTTGAATTCTGAACTGTCACATTATGTAACTGAAACAACGTAATAAAAACAAAGCAAAAGGTACATATATTAACATAATAAAAATGTGTCAGGTTCACATATTAAACCTGTGTTTTAGCACCACTCAGTAGACATTTCTCTTTGAAACTGCGTCAAAATGTGCAGTAAGGTACATAAAATAGTGTTGCAAAAAACTGCACAGATATAGTTTGCATGCTTCAGGGTAAGGTCTGCATAGCATTTAGTGAACTGGATTCTAAAACAAAACAGACTGAATCTGCAATAAATGTCTTGTAAGATGCTTTTCATTAACCTGACATACTCATTTAGAAAATGGAATAGACAGAAGAGAAAAACAGAACTATTTGTTTGAGGGAATGAGGAAGAAAACCGGCTGATTATTCAGTGCTTGGACCAACTCTTGGACCAGCTGTCAAAGTGGAACAGGTGAGGACTGCAGAGTGTTTGTCAACCAACGGACTCCTGTTTCTTGATGATGTGGGAAAGGAGAAAGCAAAGGCCATTGTTCTGCATGTGTGTGAAGTTCAGCAAGGATTGTAATGAGCTCTTTGGGCCAATCATCATCCCCTGAGCCAGATTCGGTTCTGTCTGCGGGGTGAGGTAGACAGGAACATCAGAACCAGATGTGAGATCCAACTCGCTCTGGCTCGGACCACATCAGGAACCACACTCTGCTGTTAGTTGATGACTCACCAGCTGCTATTGGCCGCTGTCCACCATCGACCAGCCAAAGCCTGAAAAAACAAGCCAACCGGGAGGCTTCAAATGGGTTAGTTATAAATATAATACTGAAGGAAAGAGGCCATTGTCAACAGGCGCCTGCAGATCATGTAAACATGCTTATGTTTGTCAAGCTTTAGCAGATCAGTGTTGTAACCTATGAAGTTGTTTGTTTTTGTTTAAGTTGCAGCTTTTGTTCAGAACCACAGAAACTTTAGAGGGAATTTTTATTATTTTTTTAATTAATACTAGAGAAGCCTTCCTTCAGATCTGGTCATTGTAAATGGTCTCATACGACTTATAATCAAGGTAAACTGCCTTGAAAAGACTACTACAGTTGATCACCAGCATATGTTGTGTTTTGGATGACATTCCCTTTAGCTAGCGTATCCATCAAGATGATCCATCAAGATTTTTTATGTATTTTTAAGTGCATCATAAACTGCAGCATCCATCTTAACCATGCAGGACATTATGCTTCCCGCTGAACAAAACAGCATGCTTGACAACATTTTTGGGTAAATTACTTCAATATTCCTCAAGTAAACGTCTAAATTAAATACATAATATTAATCTTTTTTAGTCTGCATGCAGATTAACTTCACATTGTTCGATAGTAATCAGCCATGAGCACAAAATTAATTATTTTCACAATATATGCAAAACCAAGTAACATTAACCTGAAAAGTTCTCTGAAAGAGTGCCAAAACCCAAACATCAGTTTTTGTTTGTTTGTTTTTTTAATGAAATGGAAAAGGGGGGGGGGGGGTTATGAACCTTGATTTATGTGGGTTGGCAGCAATATAATAACCAACATAAAACTTAAGTAATACCTCATGCTATTCTTGACTTTTACTACTGTTGAAACGTTTTTGTTTATTTATAAAATCAATAATTTTATTCAAATAAGATTTCAAATAAATCCTGTTCTTTGAACTTCTAACCTCAAAGAATACTCCTGTTTTCAACATTATTCAAACAATATTTTCTAAGCAGCAAAACAGCATATCAGGATCATGTGACACTGAAGACTACATTAATTTAGAAAATGGAATGAATATTTTGCAATATCACTGTTCTTATCATCAAGTAAATGTACTGTATATGTACATAATCAGACCTCTTATAAAAACATTAACACTAATGTATAACAATTAGAAAAACAGTCCTTAAACGTGATTGCAGGTGAAACAAGGTTAAACGTTGTTGTTTTGGGCGCATGCTGGGTTGTATCAAAACCTCTGACACCAATAAACATCTCACTATTGCCTCATCATCCAGCTGTCCCAACACACGTGATTCATTTACTGCACAAAACTGTGTGTTTGTGCATGCGGGGTGTGCAGGGTGGGCGCAGGGGGTCACTGGAGTTTTTTCGAAGCAATCGATTACACATTTCCAACCGTGCAGATGTGAATGTGACATGTACAGACCCAGAAGAAGAGACAGGATATGTTATGGTTTTGATTAGAGGCCGAAGCATCAATGGAGACATGTAGTTGTGAAAGTGTCCTTGGGTGCCCCATAAAAGTGGATGGATGGGGTGACCTGTATTTGGCTCTTTACGACAGCTGTTATTTAGCTCAGACTTGTTATGCAGAATGACGCAGATCTCCTGCACTCATCCTAATGTTACTGTAGGACACTATTAGATGCAGCTGTGGTGGTGCTGTCACAGTGACCACACTGCACTTGCTGTCATAAGTTTCATGCAGGCCGACTCCTAGATCTGGTTTAGCGTTACTGGACTTTTAAACTCAGCACTGAACACAAATTCACCTTTAATGCAACAAAGAGGTTTTTATTTTTCTTGGGCGAGCCACAAATAACAGACAGCAACACATCCCTGCTAAGAAGTCAAAAAAGATGGATGGCTTGGATGGTAATTTCACTTTATTTTGGCTGGTAGTTATAACAATACGATATTGATTAGCAGAGGTTATGAAGGCTTCTATATGAGGATGTTTTTATTTTTACTCACAAAGGACAGCTGGACTTCCCATTTAGATCATCAGCGCTGTCAGTTTTGTTAGTGCCTCCATGCCACTATGCCAAGAATAATGGCTGTTATAGCAAACAGAAATTGTGTTATACCTTTTTTCTGACAATTCCAGTAGGAAAATATAATTTTACAATTAATCTTCCTACACGAAAGCTCAAAAATGTATTTTTTTTTTCACAAGTCTGTTTGATACTTGGTCTTGTCTACTTATATTCAGAAACCCACCCAATTGCTACTCAAAACTATCCCAGTTGCTTTTAGCGTTGAAGCCAACCTGATCTGAAAAAACATATGTGCACTCTTAAAAATAAAGGTGCTACACGATCATGAACCTGATGTCCCTGGGTCAACATCTTTGTGATTAACCAATCAGATTTGAAGAAACAGGTTTACAATCAGCGTTTGGTGCTTGTACATCAGTGTTGGTCATCTATAATTTCCTTTGAATTTAGGCACTACTTAAGGGTTTATGTGTAGAGATATTGTCAAGAATATATTTTTGACATATAAAATATGGTGACCTAGAGACGCTTAGTACTTGGCAAAATCAGGACGTGCGTTTCACGATTGTAATGATGGCTCAGAGTCTGACAGATCCATTTACAAGGCTTTATTGCAGTTGTCAAACAGGCAGTAGTTCAAATCAATGGCAGACAGATGTGATTCAGATAGTCCAAGAGATCGGTCAGAAAACAGGCAACAGCAAGGCAGGCAGCAAATACCATATAAACAGTCCAGGGTCATTCACGGAAAGGCAGTCCAGGGAATAAATGCACGTAATTACTGACATAGCAAGTAAGGCTTCGCGATGAGTGAAACAAAGTCCGGTCCTTATAAAGCCCAAATAATCAATGAATGAATGCCGGCAGCTGCGGCAAGACTCGCTGAGGCGCGTGGGTCCAAACGGTCCGGGTGGAACTAAAACTCGGGAGAAGGTTCCCGCTGCTGCCGTTTGGAGAGGGCCACAGAGGCACGATCTGTGACAACGATGCTATAGAAGAACCTTTTTGTCTAAATGGCTCCATAAAGAACCTTTAAAATCTGAGAAACCTTTCAGTTTCACAAGAGGTTCTTTGTATTATAAAACGGTAAGAAAGAGATGATTCTTTAAAGAACCTTTGACTAAATGGTTCTTTGTGGAACCCAAAACGAAATGGTGAAGAACCTTTTGAAGCACCTTTTTTTTTAAGAGTGTACCCTTATGTACCTTACTACACATTTCATCACGGTTTTAAAGAGAACTGTCCACTGTATGGCACTAAAACATGGGTTCAATGCATGACCTGGCACATTTTCATTATGTTGACATAGGTAGGTATCCCCCCCCCGGAAAAAAGCGTGAATTTTTAAGGAAATGGTGGAGAAGAGGAAGAGGAGGGATGCACAAAAGCGAAATGTGGGGAAAATAAATCTGGGAGAATTTATAGTGAAGGGAAGAAGGTTTGATTGGATGCGGATAACAAGAGATAATTTGTAAATTTGCCAGCCGTGTGTAGTTACGCGTTCAGCGATTCTATTGAAACAAAGTTAATTGCAAAACTTTTACTTCATGTTGGAAATATGCCCTACACCAAATCCAACCTGCAACAGCTTTCAAATCTCTCAGCATATTAATATTGTTTTGAAGTCATAACATAATATTCTTCAAGTAATTAAGAAAATTATGCTTTATTAATCAAAACTCTGTACATTTGTGTGAGAAGGAATAAAAGATATTTCCTGTGTAGCTAAAAAGTGTGCCCAGATACATAAATGTCATGAGACCTGGGGCCTCATTTATAAAATGTTGCACAAAAATGATCCTATATTTGATGGTACGATCATTTTGTGTGAAATCTATGAATCGCAAATTATTGTGAACTTGCGCACAAATAAATGGTTTCAGTTCTCTGGCTAATAAACGACTCCTAATTAATGTTATTAACATAGAAAATGTCACCAATCATTATAATTTAGAGCAATGAGCTGCAATAACAGCTTACGTTTTCAAAAACCTGCAGTACTCCGACAATAAAAACAATGCGTACGTCTGCTCAGGCCCTGATGTGAAGCACTTTTCCATGACAAAGACCTAACCTGGCCTGGAAAAAGAACATGTATGTGATTACTATTTCATTCCATTGATTTGTAAATCATATGCTCGATTGGCTAATTCGTTCCCTCGATTTAGTATTTGTGTTAGAACACAAAGTTGGTTGGGGGAACTCAATAGCTTTTAAAGAGACCACAAAAAGTATTGCAAGAGAATGCAAATTAGCTTGTTGGGGGAACAATAATCAAGTTGAGAAAAAGTAAATATTTGTGAGGCAAAGCAAAGTTTGTGAGGCGAATGCAATAATTTTATGAGTGGAAGAAAATGTTTTGCAGGAGACTTTAGAGCAGGGGCAATGCTCATTAAAAGTTGGATGCAGTATTTTTGCAATATTGTTTGCAATAATGCCAATAAAACCAAACAATTTCATATGCATGGTTCAAGATCTGATCTGTGCCAGATATTGGTGAAAGAATCGGGTTGTTTGACAGTGGAGATGATGAAGTCATAGACTTGAGACACACCAGAGCCCCCCTTGCTTCATTCAACAACACCCTATGTTCTAAAATTATCAATCTCAATCCAATCATTACATAAACATTGAATGATGAACTACATTAACGAATAGTGATTATGACATCTGAAGTGTGTTTGTTTGTGACTGCTTCCATGTGTTTGTATGTTCATCAGTGTTTGTGCGTTTGGCGGTGTGATCTTGTTTATTTGTGTTTCTTTTATTAGGGTGAGCAACTGAAGGTTCTGATTATAGGCAAAATCAGCTCTTTGTTCAGCTAGGGTTATCTGGTTGTTATCATCCACAGTTCACATCATCCCATCGCACCCAGATGTGTTTGGCGGTCTTGGATTCAAAGGGGTTCACAATGTAGCTGAAAAGCTTCACACTAACAAGGAATTTACAATTCGATGTCATGTTGAGAAACTAATTCTATTTTTTACTAATAGAAACAAATTGGATGTCTGATACAAGCCCTACCAAGTCTGAATCCCAAAACATGAATATAATGCAACAAAACTTTTATAAACTTGTTGTTTTGCATTAGTTTTGCTGACAGCGGTTTTTGGCGATCAATGGGGACTTGTTAAGAGTGGAAAATCTGGTACACATCAAAAACACAAGTTCTTGTTGTCATAACCTCTCTCTTAAATCGCAGAGAAAGCTAAGGACAGGTCATTTTGGTCTTAATTGAATCAAGCTCAGATTTTCCCCATAATCGCTTCCCATAGCAGCTGCCAGTGAACTTCAGTCCCAGGAGTGTCAAAACATTAAGGCCATCTGAAACACAAGCCAACATGCAGTCAGTGAAAGGCAGTCGACTTCACTCAGCTTAAAGCATTACTATGTTGAATATTGTATTCTTTTAGAGACAGCTGACAGTAAGACATTAGTTGATTTCCTGGAAGAGTGTAAACATTACAGAGCTGTGGCACTCTCTGCATTGCTTTGTTTGTTTGAGTGCTGCAACCAAGGAGGTCTATAATGTATGTCATTCCCATTCATCAGTGGCTGTTGCTCATCTGGGTGGCAGACACACAAAACTGCTTTTCATGCTTTTAAGAGACTCCAAAAGGAATCTGGTCTACTGTAATGAATGTAAGTATCATTTAAATTTTGGGGGTTAGTAAGATTTAAAAAGCAATGCTTAGATCTATTTATCTATCTATTTATCTTCTTCCGTCCATTCATCCACACACAGACACCCATCTATAAAAACCACACTCATCTGTCCATCTGTTCATCCATCCATTCATTCATAGATCTGTGCATCCATCCATCTACACCCTTCTGTCCATCCATCCATCCATCCATCCATCCATGTAAACCCATCTGTCCATCTGTTCATCCATCCATTCATCCAAGAATCTGTTAATCCATCCATCCATCCATCTACACCAAACTGTCAATCCATACACTCGCATCTGTCCATCCATCCACCTTCATCTGTCCATCTGTTCACCCATCCATATATCCACGCATCTGTCCATCCATCCAACCATCCATCCATCATTCATTCATGCATCCACACTCATCTGTCCAACTGTTCATCCATCCATCCATTCATCCATGCATCTGTCGATCCATTCATACCCATTTTTCCATCCATCAATAAATCTATTAATCTACACCCATCTGTCCATCCATTCATCCAAGAATCTGTTAATCCATCCATCCATCCATCTATCCATCTACAGCCAACTGTCAATGCATGCACTTGCATCTGTCCATCTGTCCTACCATCTATCCACCCACCCACCGATCCGTCAGTCCATCAACACATCCACTCAACAATCCATGCATGCATCCATCCATATATCCATGCATCTGTCCATCCATCCATGGAGGGGGGTATGGCACTATGAACTCAAGTTAAGTGTTAGGCGCATGACACTAAAATAAGAAAACAAAAAAAGAACCAAAACACAAATTATATTATACTGAAAAACATGTTTTTTTCTTCTTAGCCTTTCACAAGCTCGCTTTCGTTGTTTGGCCGCATGCCTCCTTCTGGCCAGAGCCAGCTCCACTTGCACCTCCCTGCTCAGTCTGGTTGTGCAACATACATGAGTCCTCCTCATTCAGCTCCCTCATTCTAAAATGGAAAATGAACACAGGATAAGTTAGCCAATCTCATCGAACCAAGGACTGATTGATGTTTTCAAGATAAAAGGCTACTTTAATTCTAAGCTGCCCTGGGTGGGATTTAACATGAATATTCATTACAAGGCTGTAGCACACAATGCAATGCAAAGATTTCAAATGACAGGTTTGGATGCAAAATGTAGCCCTTTATTATACAGAAATTAGCTGTCTGCGAGTTTGGTGCATTAGCCTTGCCCGTTCATCAGATTCTAAATAGACATTGTTTACAAGTAATGCGGCGCATCCAATGCAACAAGACGTCAAATTGCTTTATGTTACATTGTATTACTCTCGCATGAGCTGTTGTCTAAACAGTTACATCTACCCACATCAACACATCAAAAAAGCTTGCTATTAAGCATTTTGCTTGAGGCATAGGCTAACTGTACGGAAAAAAAAACGCTAGCTGACGTTATTTGACTTAAGCAAACAAATATCTGTTGTTTAGCACCAAAAACTGACTTACCTTGAATTCAATTTCCATCAGAGTTTCCACATTAGGTCAGGTGTCTCTTGACAGGCGCAAACACAGATGGCAGTGTGTTTCAAGATCCTGAAGCAAGCGCTGAGATTCACCTTCCCCCACCTCCCTCTCTTGACAAGCGAGAGTACAGTTGAGATTCCGATCGACCAAGATCGACCCCCCCTCTAAAAAAACTCGCCGGTTTTAGACGATTCACGTGAATGACCCAACTGACAATGAAAACGCCGATTGTTGCCGAAAAGCGACAAGTTTGCAGGTATGTGATTATCAACTGGCGTCCTAAGCTCAAAAAAAGTTCAAAACTTTGACTTGAATTGGCATTCATGATGAGAGAATAACCTGTTTAGTTTATTGTTTTATGTGAGTCAGATTAATTCGGAACAGAATATATACTTTTTGAATCTGTAGTGAACTTGATTCTTAGGCACATGCCGGCTGCATAGTGACGAAAGTCTGGCCTCAGAAGAACCACAGATGGGATGGAAGAAATGTAAGCACATCAACTAGAAAACAAAAAAGAGAATTCTAATTGTGCTATTCATAATCACAAATGAGATATTTAACATTGCAGCTGTTTCTTGAGGCAAACTCATTTAACTTTTTTGAGGAAAATTTCTTGTATTCTCATATCTCTCTATAAGAGTTTGAAAAGTAGACCTGAACTGTGCCCAGCCATGCCATGATCCTGAAGTCTGCAATGAAACGTTATAGATCTCATATGATCTCCTCAGATTCATCCAAGAGCATATGATCGGAGGTGTTATCCACATTCATTTTACACTGTATGTCAACAATTGTCTCCATTTGTATCTTAAGGGCTCCTTAAGGACTTACCCGAGACATAATTGATTCTGCATGTCAATGAAGTCCATCAAGTCTCAAAGAGGAACGTCTGAGCCATAAAACTGTTAAACAGGTAGAGCTGCAGAGACTCCATTAGACATATGGTCTTCCTTAAAGTTTGACTGACTGCTCTAATTATCCTGTTCCTGGTGCTTCTTTCAGGTGTTCCTGGCCTTATGGTACAAACACATAATAAATATTCTAATAAAATAACAAATAAAAGTTTCCAGTATTTTAACACCTTTAGTAAATCAGCGCCCATCCATCAAACCTGTCTCTCACACACTGTGCTAATACTGACCAGTATAATAATGTTGGGTAACTGAAAAGAAGCTCCATTCACAGCTGTGCCATATTTAAGCATGGCAACCTCGTGCATGCCGCGCATTTTCTGTTCTAACCGCAACCTTGGCCTTCAAAAGTTTAGACACACGTTTAGCACAGGCAAGCGGCTTTATCAGCTTAGATGGCATCACTAACATGGAAATTTCGACCTTTAAACACTTTGCATTCATCTGATCTCAGTTTTTTTTATTTTTGGTAATGCACTGAGGATATCCTAAAAGGGAGCCGGATGCTTTTTATTTGACTGGATATAATGGCTTGTCCCGTAATTCATATGTTTCTCATATGACACAGAATGTGTTGAGTGTTTTACCAAAGCAGATCCAAATACAATGATAAAAAGGCCATAAATGTCTACATGAATGTGAATCCAGATGTTTCTAAAATAGATGAAACAAGAATGTGATCTCATGGATGTTATGCTACAAATTCAGGCTGTTTAAAGTCAAACAAGGACGGAACTACTGAACTAGCTCTACTTTACAAGATAAAGTTAATCTAGATTAAAATCTTTATTCATAATCGAGCATTGTTTGATGAAACCAAGTCCACATAAGATATAGACAATGGCTATGCTGTGTTTTTGGCTATATTTGCATGTAAAATAGAGTTAGAAGCAACAAAATATCTATTTTAACTGAAAGCCCTGCTCCTCTCA
>JAUMHI010000069.1:16144874-16161553 GCA_032359435.1 Enteromius unitaeniatus
ACGTGCTGCAACACCACATCATCACCGACCCGGGAGTCATCGTCCGGCAGCGGCCCTACCGAATCCCAGAGGCCCGTCGGCAAGTCCAACAGATGCTAAAGCTGGGGGTAATCGAACCATCCTGGAGTCCGTGGTCCAGCCCAATAGTCCTGGTCCCGAAGCCAGACGGAACCCTGAGATTTTGCAATGATTACCAGCGCCTCAACGAAGTCTCCCAATTTGACGGCTACACCATGCCTCGGGTGGACGAGCTGCTGGAACGTTTGGGGAGGGCCCGGTACATCACAACGCTGGATCTGACAAAGGGATACTGGCAAGTTCCGCTGGCCGAGGATGCCAAGCAGAAAACGGCCTTCTCCACGCCCTCCGGGCATTGGCAGTACCTGACCCTTCCCTTCGGCCTTCACGGGGCCTGCACTGACCACGCGGAGCACCACCACCATCATCACCACCGTATTGTTTCACTCGCTGCTCACCGTTGTAAATAAAATCCACCCTTCGGGGCTTCTTTTGCTCAAACATCTCTGTGTCTGTCGTGCTCTCTAGCGCCAGGGTTCACAGTACCTTGAGCAGCATACTAAAAACACTGCAATACGTACCTGTACCAACATAATACAAACAGACCACAGTTAGGGTTACGCCACTCTCTGGACATTTCTCTTTGAAATGTGTGTGTTTGTGTGTGCCTACATAAAAACTGTGTTGTTTTGTAATTTAAGGAAGTAGTTTTGCATGTACACATGTTTTTGGGTTGACTTGAAACAGAGCCAGTTTCTACTGTTCTACATCACCAGACTGTTCTCTCTCACAATGAAACTGTCTTTATCGCTCACTGTGTTACTTTTCCTCTCTTGTGCCATCCAGGGGTTCTTTCCATTTCCATGTGTCAGTCGTTCGATTCTGGAGCAGGATGCAAACAGAACAGCTTCTATTTAATGGAATGCACATACTAAACAAATCAACACCGCTTTCAGGAGACTCATCACCTCAGCCCTGTATAATCAAAACAGCCTTTCTCTCCTTTTCATGTCACTTTAAAACAACAGACACACATTACACTCCCATGAGCTGAAATGTGAGAATCCTTTGGTTTGTTTGGATGATCTCAGTTAAGCTTTATAAAATGGAGAGGGAAAGTTTGTGAATGAGAACCAGACAGCAGACAAACAGACCTCAACTAATATTTAAGAAAGACTCTATACCCACTTGTCTGGATACGTGTGTGTATCTGGAGGAAGTTCCAAAATAGGAACTTTTTGCATGTAATAGTCATTTGAAAATAACTTGCAGGTGTGTGTTTTTGTACCCATGTGTATCCAGGTCAGTCTGAGAAAATAAGGAGCAATCCGAGCATTATTTTTGGAGTAATGGCTGTCACAGGAATAATATTTAAACGTGAAATTTTAAATAAATTATTTACACGTGTTACCTTTTTTTTTTATATTTTTGCTATATATATTTACATCATCATTTGCAACATGCTGTTTGTTTCTTTCCACTGCTGTACATAGAACACACAAGCCTTTATTCATTAATTTATTATTCGGAATGCATTTCTATCCCAAAGTAAGTGAACAATAGTTGCAGATGACTCAGAAAGCACAGATGTTGAATTTTTGTCCTAGAAATCTCAACATAGACATAAAGTAAAAACAACTTCATTGACTGAACTGAACTGAACTGAATGAATCTGACAAAGAAAGACTTTATATAAATGTTTTTGGAAGTAATTTAAGCTTACCATGGTTGCATTTATATTATCAAAAATACAGTAAAAACAGAAATAGTGTGAAATATTTGTATAATTTCAAATGACTTTTTCTAGTTCAATATATGTAATGCTATAGTAATGCTTTCTATGATCACTGGATGGAGTGCCATGAGCTTCTGCAAAAGGGCTCTCCCAAAAACTATATTGCCCACAATCCTTTGCCTGGACTCTTGAACAATGATTGCATTCACCTATGTCTTGTTAGCTCATCAGTCTCACCTTATTTAAAGCCTGGTGTTTCTCTCATTCATTGCTTATAGATTTGTTAATGCCACACTGCATTTCTGTTATGGTTGTTTTGCGGCATTTTTTGTATTTAGTTTGGATTGACTCCCCTGTGCATGACCTCATGCTTGTTTATGGACTACAGATTTGAAATTACCCTTCAACAAAGAGCTGAATTTGAATCTTTAGATTTTGTGTCTGTGCAAATTGGGACAAATGCATTGTTGACTTTTTTTTTACACTATAAGAGGACACACAGAATGAATGAGATGCAGTTTTGATAAGAAGGAACGGATCTTTGGATAGTTTCCACATTGTCTAGATCAACTTTGAATAAAGAAAACAGAGGTTTAGAGACAGTTTTTTGTTTATGTGTGGGAAATGTAGCGGGAAATAAATTAATTCAGTTATTTTTTGCTATATTCTATTTTGAGTTATCAAACAGTCCAAAAAGAACATCATTAAAACTGCTGTTGAGGTAATGTTGTTGGTTTTTCATAAAAAAATAGGTAATTATTGTCTAATGAATATGCTAACATGAAACAAACTATGAGTATGTTAGCTATAAATAAATAGTTTTATTAAAGACTTGGGGGGCACCAGTGTCTAAATCAAACCTACACCCGACCGTTACTGTCACATTTAAAAAATATAAAAGAAAAGAAGCAAGAACTGTACTGCGGACAAATGTACTGTGCATGAAAGAAAGCAAACCTGTGGAGTATTTTGTCTGTTGTTCAGCTGTAAGCGTGACACACAGGTGAGAAGATGTGTGAGGTGAGCCTGAACTCCTTCATCACCTCCTGCTGCTCTCCTGCTTCTCTCAAGCACAGCACATCTGCTCCTGCAGCCCTGCTGTGAATGATCACAGACCAACCGCTGCTGACTGAACACCTGTGAGCTGCTAAAAACACACAATCACTGAGCTGAGCCGTCATGCAATTAGCCCTCACCCTGCTGGCTCCTCATCTAAACGTCTGCACACATAGATTTTCATTTCACACCTCAATCAGAAGACTAGTTCATAACATAGCCTCTATAGGGAGACATGAATTGAGAAATCAAAACTCTCTTGTTCTTTTGATATATAAGAGGTCTTCGTGGTTTAAACCTAAAAAAAATCTTGTTAGTCTAAAAACAGCTTGTGGAATATGTGTAATAGTATGGCTAAATATCACCTTTGCAGAAGAACATCGACACCTGCTTCTACATTTCTGCCTGTTTAGCCCTGCTCACCAATTCACACAAACATACAGGCAAACAAAGGTCTATGCAGAAAACGTAAACAAGTGACGCAAGTGCTAATTTCCAATGCTGAGATAGCTCACGCAAAGCACGGTGATTGGATTAGACGAGTCCTTTGTCATGTATAATGTTACACTGCTCATTAATAATGCATTAGTAGGGCCGTCAAGCCGATGACGTAGATCAGTACTGTACAAGCCACGCAGCGAATGAGCGCTAAAAAAACCCCACATCTACGTCACGGGCTCAAAGGTAACTTTTAAAACCGGATGCATGAAATGGTCGCAAAAAGCGTAAAAATTACCAATTTCCACTTTGTAACATTTTTAGTGACACATATTACTGTTTTAAGCAACGTACAACATGTATATACCTCTAAACAACTCAAAAAAAAGTTGATGACAAAAAAATGTTTTAGGGTTTTGTGACCCTTTAAAGAAAAAAACAGGCAGCACACATCCTGCTTGTAAATCACATCATCTGACCAATGAGATTAAAGAGTGTCGTCATCAAGGCTTTCGCAGCTGATTTTGAGCGACTGCAGCGCCTGACCTGTGCGACTGCTCTCGTTCTGCTCTCGCGGTACTTTGATGGCACATGTGATCAAAAGGCGGCTGCAGCTCTGATCAAAGTCGGACAAATGATCTTACCAGAATGCATTGTTTTGTAAGGCGGCAGCCGATTTCTTGCGGCGCCGCATGAAGTCGAACACACCTAACGTGATTTACAAGGACGATGTGTGCTGCATGTTTTTTCTTAAAAAAGTTCCCATATCTAATCAATCTTTATATCGAATATCTGATATTCAAACAAAACATTAATGATGAAAATAAAGATTAGGCGATATGGTAAATATATATTCGTATTGTATAAGAGTAAAAAAATAGTCAACCAGAGGCTGTTTTTTAATGGATGTTGTGAGAGGCTTCACTAGTCTGAATAAACTGCTTATATTTCAAAAATGTCCTATAGCTAACTACAAAACAAAGATACAAATAATAAACGTCACATTGCATTACATAACAGTCACCACGGAAACCTATAAGTGTCTGACCTGACGGCCATCTCTTTACTCCTCCCCCGACTGCAAGAGGCTGCGCTCTCCAGCCGGCGGCATCTTATGTGTCATGGTCTGGTTGGTTGTCCTTGTCATTGTGTCATGTGCTCATTGGTCTGTTCTATTCATGTGATCCCCAGTGTCTACTTTAAGCACCCAGGTTCAAATTGTCTTAATGCCGCGTATTATGAAGTTATATTCTCTGTTTGGTGAGTTTGTTTCATGTCTGTTGCCATGCCTAGTGAAGTCTGTTTCAGGTCGTTGTTGTTTCAAGTCATCTGTTTTTGGATATTTCGATTTTGCGTTGCGGCTGTGTGAATCTACTTTTACTGTGGAAGTCATGGAGGCGGTACACAACACTCCCCCAATGCCAGATGCTCCATGTCCGCCAAAGCCTGCTCTCGACATGCCTGCTGCTCCAGAACCTGCTCACAACACGCTAGATAAGTCCAAATTTACTCATTTCATGTATACCAAATCAACGCCTGAATGCATCATGTCTGCAACACCAGCTTGCCAATGCCATGCCTGCTACTCCAGGGCCTGCTCACGTCACACCTGTCAAGCTAGAGTCTGTTCACATCACTCTTCAAGCCAAAGTTTGCTCACGTCACAACAAGCCAGGACCTGCTCACAAGATGGCCACCACACCCGAGTCCTCACAACAAGATGGCCGCCATACCTGAGCCTCACAATAAGATAGTCTTATCAGGTCATGGCTATTGCCTTCATTTTCCCAAATTATTTTTTTGGGGGGTGGCTATAGGACCTGGCAGAACCTGATTTTGCTGAATTTGACATGTCCCTGGGTCAACATCTTTGTTGACCCTGGAACAACATTGTAATTAGCCAATCAGATTTGAAGAACCAGTTTATAGCTTTTGTGAAGTTTAAGCTTACAATCTAAAGATTGGTGCTTGTACATCGGTGTCAGTCATCTATCATTTAATATGATTTTAGGCATTTCTCATGGGTAGGGTTTGGTTTTGATGTAGAAATATGGTCAAAATATGGTTTTGGAGTAAAATGTTGTTCCAGGGTCTAACACGCCTAACTCAGCAAAATCAGGATGTGCATAGGACCTGACCGCCAAGACTATTTGCCAGTGTGTGGGACCCACCTCTGAGGTCAGTGAGAGCTGCAGGCATCGCAGTGACTTCAGCCCTCTCTAGTCCTGCCACCACAAAGGTCTTGCTACTCTCCGTCGCTCTCCCAGTAATGGCTGTTACCTCTAGAGGCAGCTCCTTGTCAGGAACTCATGGCCACGGAGGCCGTCCATCAACTCTCATTCTGCCCTGTCATGGCCACTAAAGCCGTCCATGAACTTTCTGTCTGCCTCATCATGTCCACGGAGACCGCCCGTGAACTTATGGCCAAGGAAGCTGTCTATGGGCGCCCTACCTTGCCTGCCCCGCCATTGGATCTGTACTACCTTATTACTGCTTCATAGGGCCATGGTCCTCCTCTGCTACACTGTCTGCCACGGCTCAGGCTCACCATTGCTCCATGACCCTATCCCTGTTCCCCTGCATGGGCCTGGCCCTCCGTCCCCAGTTCCACCCTCCTGACTTATTGGGGTTTGTGTTTTGCCATGAGGGGTGTAATGTGGGGTTTAGGTGTCTGTTGCCATGCCTAGTCAAGTCTGTTTCACGTCGTTGTTTATTACGTTCTATTATGTTGTCACTATTGCTTTGTCTGTTACTACAGGTCATTTGATATGTACTGAGTAGGCCATATCAATTTGTTTTTAACCTAAATTACAGCAGTCCTTCATTAGCCATAGCAGTGGGAGTCATGCCTATTCAAATAATACAAAATTTAGATGATGGCCCCTATAAATTAATATTAATAGGACTATATAAACTTTTTTTTATATACAAATGAACAAATCGTCGCTAAAAATAAATATCTTGAGCCAATATTTAATTGGATGATAAAAATAGGTTCATAAATGAAAGATCACTTTTTAATTTCCAAGATAAGTGGACTCTAGCAGCTGAAATTAACCTGCAACATGATGAGGTAATGTGACAACAACAACGACAACAACAAAAAGAACATAGCCTATGAAACGGATAT
The DNA here is from genome assembly GCA_032359435.1 of Enteromius unitaeniatus. Lineage (NCBI taxonomy): Eukaryota > Metazoa > Chordata > Actinopteri > Cypriniformes > Cyprinidae > Enteromius > Enteromius unitaeniatus. The sequence continues at coordinate 16,151,252 of JAUMHI010000069.1, forward strand.
TGTTGCATAATGCAATTCATCAACTCATCTTGTTTTTTTGTGTTTTTATGCAATAATGATTCACGTGTCTGCATGAAGTTTCAGCTGATGACTTTTTGTTTGACGCATTTTAATCAGAGTCCATTTCGCCCTATAACTGATAGCATGAGACCTGACACCAGACGTCATTTTCTTCCCCAGACATGAAGCCTTTCAGTAAGTCAAAGGTCTTTTAGTCTGAGGCATGACGCCTTTTCATTTTATGACTGAGGTCTGAGGATGTCCTAAAATGTACACCGTGCTTGTGGTTAAACTGCAACACAAAACAAAGCTGAGTTTTACAAAAAAAAAATAAAAAAAATTCAGTCTACTACAAACCTACACCAGTGCCCCATCCGTGAAATGGTTTTCTAGGGTTTGTTGCCACCTTGTGTCTGTGTTGTGTTCTCACAATGGGATAACCAACTCTCAGCAACAGGTTATCCCTCAGTATGTAGCGATTTGGAGATTTAATTGAGAGAGCCTATCAGTGGAAGAAATTATAATTACGTCACACTACATTATACAATTTAACATTAATGAAAATCATTGTGTGCCAATGTGGGATTTACACAATGTGATTTAGAGGATGATATAATACTAGGCTATAATGTCTATATACGTTTTATAATATAATAATGTTATTTTTTCATATTCTAATTATTAGATATGAAAATATCACCTATAAAAATAAAATGGGTTTTACAAATTTAATACAAAATTATAATGTAATGATGTTAAAAAATGTAATTTAGAATAATACACTTTTACCCGATATAGCTCATGATTAGATAATAAATTGTTAAATATGAAAACAGTTATATTTATACAAATAAAGTAAAAATAATCCAACGTAACTTATTAAAATAATAATAAGACTATATATGTATATATATATGTATATGTATGTGTATGTGTGTGTGTGCGTCTATGAAATAATCCCTAAATATTATATAGCTAAATAAGAGCTGAAATGTTTAAGATAATGTTGCTCATGAGTCTGTTCACTCGGGTAAGATTTTCGCTGTAAAGCCTAAACAAAGGAGTTATCCGAGCGCACCGGCACGAGCCCCACATGGCTCGACTGCGCATGCTCAGTTCTGGACAGACCTGTGTCCAGTCAGTGTCAGACACTGTGATCAGATGCGTTTACCTCATATGCTGCAGTCCCGTTAGTTACATTCAGTTTGCCTTCGCGTTATTATTGCCAAACCTGTGGGGTTGATGTGTTTAAACGCACACTGTAGATTTAAATTCACTCATTTATCCACTCGCATATTTTACCTGGGTTGCACCACACCTGATGTCGGCATAGGCACGCGCTCGCAAGGTAAGACTGTGTGTGTGTGTGTGTGTGTGTGTGTGTGTGTGTCAAGAGTGTCATTTTCGATTTCAAACTACACCTATTTGCCTCGCAAACCTGCATTTCAATGCAAATGACAGTTTACTGCAAAATGTCAGGTCCAGTTAAATCTCTTTAATGGAGATTATCCATGTTCCCTGACGGAATCATCCAGCAGCACTTGTTGAACGTGTTTAAGTGTGCCTGCAGGTTTAAAATAAAGATGTTAGAGCTTGATACAATAGGCGAATATCTAAAAGATGCACAGATAGCTTTTTAATAAACCCTCTGGTACTAACCCTGTTAAAGAACCCAGAAGTGATGAACTGATCTGAGGAACCTGTAAAGAAACATTCATCTCAGAAAGATTGAAACTCATTGTTGGCAGAAGTGATTGGTGTAACCTAATGCATTCACATTAGTAAACAATATATGTTTTATTAATGATATATTAATACAGTAGAGCATTGTGATAGCAGCACCAAAATCATGTGTTGCATAAATGCAAATATAAAATGACCAGTTGATTTTTTCATATAGGTTAAGTGAACAATACGTTTTTACTTTTTTATAGATACTGTAAAGGACCTTGATTTGATTCTGAGGATATTCCTTATATTCTGGCTCGGTTCGTTTCGTTTCTCATATGCAGTTTGTTTGCTCGTAACATTTGATTGTTTGGTGCAGGTGGACAGTTGAACTTGTTGTCTTCTAAGTTTCTAGCAAAGTTTTAGACCTCTGTAGCTTGTAGCTGGGGCATCTGGTGGTGATAACCTTCATGGCGATCATCCCTCTGAGTGCTGCGGCCTCAGATGTGGGTCGATGGGCATTTGTACTTACACTTTAAGCTCGTAGATCAAAAGGAATTAAAGCCTGACTGACAAATGCTGGTGAAACCTGCTGACACACGCGCACGGAGGCTTTTGTCTTCAGCTGCATGCCGACATGTTTATTTTAACAGCTACATCTCTTCCGTTTTATAGTGCAGGATCATTTATGCCATCCTTGCATGTTAAGGGGCCTCAAAACATATTTGCAGACTTGTTCTAAACTTCACATTGTCTGAGTTTCATTGCGTTAGATACAAAACATCAAACTCAGAGGAATTAAGATGAAACAAAACAAGTAGTAGTAGCCCGTACTACTAGTAACAAAGTAAATGATAAAACAACATACCTTCTTAGAAAAAAAGGACAAAAGCTGTCACCAGGACAGCACATTTTTAAAAAGGTGCAAATATGTACTGTTAAGGTACTGATATGTACTTTTTAAGTACATGTATGCACCCTTTAGGTACAAATGTAACCGCTTTATTTACAGTAAGTTTATCGAATAAACTAGGACTAGTGGTATTTTTCTTTGTGAGGTTTAGGATAAAAATCTATTCAACATTTCCAATGTTACTGTCCAAGAAATATAATATACAGTAGCATGTGTCACACTATATGGAGTACAAACTGCCATTGAACAGCCAATTATTAACTTTTTAGCTGTGAAACTAGCAGGAAATGCAAAACCAAAAGCAAAATACCCAATGTCAACAGAAATCGCAATTAATAAAAACAGTAACTGCATAAAACATGTGACAACTTGCCTCAATATAAATGTGATGACCTAAAGTAACCTGAAAAATACTCTCAGTTCAATCTTCAGTTCAAATCTGCCTTCATTATATAGTTAACTATATCAGAATGCATTTTAGTGTTCTTTTATTATGTACACCTACTGTATAAGATATAACAAAAATATTAAGACCAAAAAAAATCCCAATTTAACTGTTTAGCACTATAAACAATTGGACACATGTTTGGACATAACTGGACTCAAAATCATATAGTTATTAAGACAACATTGTGACAACTAGCCCCGGTCTCCCCTATACTGAAGACTAATACATAAGTATTGTGTGTTTGTTTGTGTTTAAAGCCTCTTATAGTTCATTTGTGATGAATCTGTGGTTACTATGCTATGACAAAAGTACAAATCTGAGAAAAACTGACCATAAAGATCCACTTAAAAAAATCAAAGAAACCACAGCCGATTCAAAGAAATGAAACCCGATGAGAATACAATCCTGCAGCATTACAGCACACACAAAGACAACCGATGCAATGACAATAAACACATAAGCACACATTGCTCTATTTGACTATTTCCTTCCGCAAAGCTCTTTCTATCAACTTTAACCTGACGTAACTCCAAGGAGTTTTAACAAAGCTTATTCTCTCTCAACTCTCCTCTTGAATTGTACACTTTTTTACTTGTGTGTTCAATTTGCAGCCGTATGCAGCTATATCCTGTGTGCCCTCCGCTTGTCTCAGTGCAAAACGATAGGCCCGCTAAATAATGCACGGGCGTCAGCAGGGCCACGAAAGACAGGTTGATTATGTAACAACACTGGTGGACTATTAGTTCTGCTTACCTGGCACTCAGGTGTGGAATATGATTCAGCTGCTGATTTAAAATAGCACACTTCTGTCACTATATTCTTGGGTTTGCCTTTTGACACAATGAAACAAAACAAAATAAAACACTAAATGATACCTTTTTAGCTTGATGTTAACTATACCCTACATTTTAGCTCAATTATTGTGTAACAATATCTTATTACAGCACATTTATGTGGCACAATGTGATTAACAATCAAAATGTAATATTTACCGTCTTGTGAAATGATCTTTATATCATCAGACCAACTGTCCTAGGGGGATTGTTTTTAATATTGTGCAAGGAAAAGACTAAGACGAGCACTTTAAAAATGCTTCTTTTCTGTCCGCTCCTTCACAGGATAATCATCTTAGAACTAGAGCCATGGAGACGGTCGTTCACTTTATGAATGACTCTGTAGAGTTTTATAAATGGAGCCTTACCATAGCAGGTGAGAATCTTTTTTACGTATGTATTTTTATCGTTTTCAGAAAATGAATTGAGTAAATATTCTGAATCTATAAATCTCAGATAAGCGCGTTGAGGAATGGCCGATGATGTCATCTCCGCTGCCCACCCTGGGGATCAGCGTTCTCTACCTGCTGTTCCTCTGGGTCGGACCCCTTTACATGCAGAACCAGGAGCCTTTTCAGCTCAGAAAAACCCTCATCGTGTACAACTTCAGCATGGTGCTGCTAAACTTCTACATCTGCAAAGAGGTCTGCTCATCTCCTTGTTAATGCATTTGAAACTAGTGTGACCAGTCATGTTCATAGAGGTCTCAATGAGCATAGTTACATGAAAGTAGCATGGTATAATACTAAAATACTAAAATAATACTAAATACAGTAGCAGTCTGCATTACAAGTTTTTCAAAAGTACCTTCAGCATTGTTTGGTTATTCAGTTATTTTTCTTGGCAAATTGTTGTTTGCATATATTTATTTGCAAAATCAGTTTTATTGGCATTTATAAGCAGAAATCTAACTTAGAGTAGTTATATATATATATATATATATATATATATATATGTGTGTGTGTTTGTGTGTGTGTGTATAATTGTAGCACATTTTTAAATTTGTGCATGAACTATATATATATAGAGAGAGAGAATAAAATTTAAATAAAAAATATTAAAATATTCCAAAAAATATCTGATAAATACTGGTATGAAATGCTGTTATAAATATCAGATTAATTATTTATTCATGCTTAAAGCTTTCACTGTATGAAAAAATAGCAAGAGAAAAATGGCAGTGATTTCAACCCAACATGTGCAATGCTGTACCCCAGACAGATCGCAGAAAGGCCACAGACGTTTGGCACAAGATCACTGTTTCACATAATTGACTTCTTACACAGACAGTCTGTTGCTTGTTTCACAAGTCACACTTTTACATTTTTGTGACCATTAAACTTTCCTGAGCACAAAATAATAATAATAATGGATAATATGGGTTTTTGCCTCTAGCTGCTCCTGGGCTCCAGAGCGGCCGGATACAGCTACCTCTGCCAGCCCGTGAACTACTCCAATGATGTTAATGAAGTCAGGGTAAGATATACATTATTTCCCTTCAATGCATTTACTTCATTGAAGTCCTACCATGCTACTGTTGTTATATAAAGTGAATTATACATGGACTAACCCAATCAAAAACTCCAGATTGAAGCCATGCCCTTGTACAGTTGTGGGAACAGGGAGAAAGTTGAGTAGAGCTCTGTGAGAGCGAGGCTTAGCTGTAATCAGAAGGCCGGGATGCAGAATCCCAGGATTCGCTTTCACTGACGTTGGTTAGAGTTCCCTCATGCTGTTGTCTTGGCATGCATCGTCACCCTCATTGGCAAGCTCGGTTTCCCTGGTGACGTGAGGACAGAGATGAGGTCAGGAGTCTCCCCACCTGCAGGCCACACCTCCATTCTCATGACTCTTGCTATCAGTACACTTAAACAGATTAAGCTAATTCATTCTAATGAATCATTTCATACCTACATCCAAGGTGACTTCAGATCAGCTTTTGTTTGGTTGTTTGTCTTGATCAAGTCTTCAGTGGAAATATGGGGGTTCACTGATCAGACTGAACATAAAACAACAGATCGAACAACAGACGGATGGATAGAAAAAAAAGACAATGAAATACAAAAGGATGAAAGACAGAAAGAAAGAAAGATAGAAATACAAACTGAAAAGGATGGAACAAACGACAGATCAAATGACAGATGCATGGATGGATGGAAATAGAAAGAAACGATAGATAAAACATCAGAACAAACAATAGATTGAGAGATGGATGGTGGAAAGAAAGAAAGAATAAAACAGCAAATAATAGACTGAAGGATGGATGGATAGAGGAAAGAAAGCAAGAAAAATAACAGAAACAATAGATAAAACAACAAAGCAAACAACAGATCGATTGATGGAGGGACGGACGGATGAAAGAAAAAAAGAAAGAAAGAATAAAACAGCAGAGCAAATAATAGATCGAATGACAGATGAATGGATGGATGGAAAGAAAGAAAGAAGGGTTAAAATAACAGCAATTGATGGATTAAATGATGGATGGACGGAAGAAAAGAAAGAACATAAAACGATAGAATGATTGTATGATAGATAGAAATGGTTATCATCACTGATACGGGTGGTGTCTCTGCAGATAGCGTCAGCGCTGTGGTGGTACTACATCTCTAAGGGGGTGGAGTTTCTGGACACAGTGTTCTTCATCATGAGGAAGAAGTTTAATCAGGTCAGCTTCCTGCACGTCTATCATCACTGCACTATGTTCATCCTGTGGTGGATCGGCATCAAGTGGGTTCCTGGTGGACAGTGTGAGTACACACACACACACACACACACACACACACACACACACCTAAATAACTAAATTACTTCTGTTGTTGTCAAATTAAGCCACTTGTGATTATTATAGACTAAGGCCTAAAGCCAAAGCCTGAAGTCCTAATGCTAACCTAAGGCTAAGCCTATATTAAGCCTAAACCTAAAACAAGCCCAAAATATATTGTAAAATTATATTATAAAATCCCTTTATGAACAATTTATCAATAGTACATCATTTTCTTTCATGCTTTTATCCAAATCTGCTGGGTTGTTCACCCAAAAAAAAAATTCTGTTATCATTTTAAGGTGGGTTTCTGGTCCCTTTACATTGTCAATAGGGACCAACTACGAATTGGTTACCAACATTTTTACCGAATATCTTCTTCTGTGGTTAACAGAACAAAGAAACTGGAACAGTTTAAGGGTTTTCATGTTTAAGGTGAACTTTCCCTTTAAGTTGCAATCAAGGTACACATTTTATGAGTTCATGCATTTCTCATTTCGTCCATATGTTGCATCAACACCAGTGTGATGAAATTAAGGTGAAATGATTAAGAACCATTGTCAAGAATATCCCGGATTTATTTCTGTTGTGCATTTTGAGGCTTGAACAAGATTCGAGGAAAGGGAGGAAAGGTTAGGAGAGCTTAGTGGGATGTGGAAGGGGTCAAAGTATTTGGGAGGGTATACAGATGGTCAGAAGGTTATTAAGAAGGAAAGGGTGAACAAAGGATAATGACCTGAAATGGGTGGAGGACTGCTTTGAAATGTTGTAATATCGTGTCTTAACAAATGTCGGTGACACTTCCAGGACATTTCATATTTAGTGACTGATGTTTCAGAGTGTTCGCTTAAGCAATGAAGCGTGAACTGAAAGGCATCTTGAAACTTCATTCATGAAACTTGAATGGTCTTTCAAAAAATGTCCACTTCAATGTGAATGTAAGAAAATACATTTTATGAAACTGTGCCATTGTCTCAAATAATACCCCATGATCATACCTTTCCTTAACAATCCTACACCTGAACTATATTATATATTTTTTGATGTTACATCCAATTAAATCTGCTTCTCTCTTCACAGCTTTCTTTGGCGCTACGATTAACTCAGGCATTCATGTGCTTATGTATGGCTACTATGGCTTGGCAGCGTTTGGCCCAAAGATTCAGAAGTACCTGTGGTGGAAGAAATATCTCACTATTATTCAGATGGTAAAAAAAACACTCTCTATCCCTCTTAAAATGGTGTATGGAAAATGATCATCTACCAAACTGATGGATTGTTAATTAGTTTTCTGGGCAAATTCTGTGGAAGTGTGTTTCCATTATTGAACAATATTAAAATAGGTTAATTGCACCTTTTTCTCACACAGTTATGACACTGTGCCCATTGTAATTCTTTCACAGTTTCATTTAAAGTAATGTTTTCAATGCCAAAAGCGGCACCTAGTGGCAAAGAATGAATTTGCATTTTCATTCAGACCAATGCAAAAATCAGGTTTTCCCAGGTCTGTGCACGCAAAAAGTAAGCGGGCGATATATTAATGTTTCACTTTGAAGTCAACATGATAATGGCTCAGGATTCGTTTTAAAAAAAACGACTTGTTTCGATGATTCAGAGTCGACTCTTTCACTTGAGAGCCAATAACTTTCAGATCTAAAACATCGCAGGATGTTTTCAGTCATTTTGAACTGTTTTATACACTGCATGAAAGGTCGTTTTCAAAAATCCACAATAGGGGCACTTTACATTTTTCTAGACTACTTTAAGCAATCAAAGTAGTTGTGTGTTTCTGATACGAACCGATTTGCTTGTGTTTAGATCCAGTTCCACGTCACCATTGGCCACGCTGCTCATTCTCTCTACACGGGCTGCCCATTCCCGGCCTGGATGCAGTGGGCTCTGATTGGCTACGCCGTCACATTCATCATCCTGTTTGCCAATTTCTACTACCAGACGTACCGCCGCCAGCCACGAATCAAGTCAGCCAAGCCTGCTGCAAACGGCGTCTCCAATGGCATCAGCAAAACATCGGAGATCACGGAAAATGGAAAGAAACAGAAGAAGGGAAAAGGAAAGCATGATTAAAAACAGGGAGGAAGTGAAACACTGGGTCCCATGGGCTTCAAAAATACCAACTGCTACAGACTGTCTGGTAACTGCGAAAACAAAACTGGTCTTTTTTTTTTTTGTAAACTTTGACGATTTTATTTCAAACTAGGGACACTTCCAATGCAACCAATCCTGTGTGACATCACTTCCTCAGTCATCTCTTTTGAGTTGTTGAGGCTACTTATGAGTTTTATAGTGCGAAATGTCCTATTTGGTTTATCGAATCAAAATAGCGAACTACTTTTGAGACATTTAGTTATCATTTGGGGGGTGTAGTGAGTTTTGAACTTAGTTTTTTTCCACAGAATCACAAGCTTTTTCACATAAGCAGAAAGCTAATTCTCTCGAATGTTTTTATTTAGTGTAAGCAGCTGATGAAAGATTCTTACGTAAATGGTTCAGCTGGATGCTTCACGTGTCCTTCCTTTGGTCTCGATGATAGCCAGCTTTCTTGACACTGTTGAATCCTGAAAGACTGAGCCCTCAGCAAATGTGATGAGAAAGTAATTCGAGATCTGAATCGCTTCCATAAAACCTGAGGATAATCCCACTTTCTATATTTTATAGCAATTATTACTGTTTGTGTGAATCTTATTCGTAGTGAAGCAGGGGTGTTTAAGGGCTCAGGTGAATGTTCTTACACGTAGGTGATTACTAAAATGGCAAGACAGTTCTACCAAAGAAAACCACTGTACGTTTGGTGGGTTTATACTCTTGCATTAGATAATGTCATTGTATTCATTTAATTTTCTTTGCAAGTTCCTGAGATTTGCGTGCTGTAATGATGGTGTCATGGCTATATACTCAGGTAGTTCCACATGTTTTTGTTCCACATACAAAGTTAGAGACATACACTGCACACACACACTTGTGTCCTTAATGTCTGTTCAGGTGTTCTCCTCTCTATTGCTTTGTGCATGTAGCTTTTTATTAAGGTTTTGCAAATTATATTACATTACAGTTATACTCATTTTCCTTTTTGTTCCCTTTTATGGCAAAAAGTTCCCTGTGTTAATAGAAACTGGGGGGGAAGGTAGGCAAAAGATGTTTGAAAACGGCATGACACTCATAAATTCAGACTGGAAGCTGTGTTTGTGATCTGTACATTGTGTACAACAGATTCTTACAAATATCAATGTTCTCATAGTAAACAATTCTATCAGTTTATACAGAACTGCATGAAATAAACAGGATGTCAACCTCATTCATTCACTGTGATTTTGCAAATTTGTTATAAAATGACTCTCTCCCTTACTTTCCCTCTTTTCTTTTCTTTTCTTTTGTTTTGCTGTACTATTTTAAGCTCTACTATGGAAGCCTGTTGTTACCATAGAATAAAAATAATAATTAAGTCAATTCTGAGAGATAATGACAGAATTGTAAGACAATTCAGAAATCAGACTTTTTTCACAGTTACATTTTTTCTGTAATTTTACATACTAAAATTATAACTGTTCCTCTAAATTATACATTTCTTATACATAATTATACATTACAGACAATACTGTTTTTCTGTTTGTTTGTTTGTTTGTTTTTGTTTTTTTAAGGGGGGGGGGGGGGGGGCAAATTG
>JAUMHI010000069.1:16164295-16181017 GCA_032359435.1 Enteromius unitaeniatus
TGTGTGTGTGTGTGTGTGTGTGTGTGTGTGTGTGTGTGTGTGTGTGTGTGTGTGTGTGTGTGTGTGGATGACACTGCATTTCCGCCAGCTGATCTGTGCAGCAGCAAACTTCAGCAGCATTCAGTCTTCCTCCCTTTCAGGGTTTAAAGGGAGCAAGACTGTGCAAGCTGCACCCTATGGTTTATTATAAATATATATTTTTAAAAAGTGTATAAAAAAATAATTAAATGTTCTATATAGAATTTTAAGAATATTGTACTTTAAATATTAAAAACAACGTTGTACTCACACTCCCTTCTGTTGTTACGTCACCTCATGAATATTAAACGCCCGTGTCTCGGTGTCTGAGCAGTGCCTGGCACTCTTGAGCTGAAGTCTCACTCTCAGCAGATAGATGAGCTCAGTTCAGAAACAGGTAAGAAAACATCGCGATATTTAATGTTCTTGAAGATGAACTCAAATTAGGACTGCATCAACAGGCACTCATAATAATATATGTAGCCTGTCAATAAACATTAGCTACTTATAAGTCTAAAAAAAAATCATGTTCCATACTCATCATCATTCTTTAAACGATACGAATTCATATTTCTTTTAATAAATTGCTGTTTTATAATTCGTTTGTAGGCTGTATTCATATGTTTTGCAAGTAAATGCATACATTACATTTGAAGACAATTCAGTTGTCTTTAACTGGTTGTGCGTGTACTCTGAACAACAAGAATACAGTTTAATGTAATATTTGTATAAACTGCATACAGTGGTGTGCTGGAGGTCCGTTTCCTGACATGATGAGCTCTGCCGCCAGCGGCGCTGCGGATCCTCCTCCATCAGTGGACGCGACCGAAGGGAGGAGGCGGCCATCTCCCGCACAAACCCCCAACAAACCGGCCTCAAAACCCAGCGGCAGCCGCTCCTCGTCATCCGCCGCGTCGAAACCCGGAGGAAAAGGCACTAAAGGACGCGAGGGAGAGCAGGCGGCTCCAGGAGCCCGTGTCGTGAGGGTGAGCGGTGCGGCGGCTGCTCCTGGTGCTGAAGCTGAGGCGCTCTGGGAAACATCCTCTCCATCACCATCACCGGACACGAGCCGCGCGCTGCGCTTACCGTGCGTCCACAGAGACCCGGGCTCCTCCGGCGGAGGGGTGAGGGCCAGAGACAGCGAGAGGAAGGCCAGCGCGGGAGGAGAGTACGTGGGCTGCGGGCCGGCCTTTTGGGGCGGGGGCTGTCTGCACTCAGAGCTCATCCAGTATCACATCAACAAGCGCTTGAAGAAAAGCGGCAAGATGCAGCGCAGAGCATCGGGCGAGACGCAACCGGGACCGGGACCGGCCGCACAGGCCGACGAGCCCGTGACACAGCAGAATGAAGCCCTACAGGACGAGATCCAGAGACTGGAGGATGAAAACGAAGATCTTAGGGTTTGTGTGCTATGCTTGTGAAATTATGACGACGAAGTGTATCGTGTTAAAAAAAAGGGGGTTATTAATATGTAGATAGATATACAAACAGATATCAAGATTCATAACTGAGGACGGATAGAGAGATAAAAACTCTTTAAAAGCTGAGACTGACAGATAGATGGATATCAATGTTAATAGTTTAATAGCTAAGAAGGGTGGATAGAGACAGATAGATAGATTTTTTATTATTTAATAGATAAGCAGGATGGATTTATGTATCCTTTAAAACTAAGACAACAGATTGATAATTGTTTCAGAGGTGTCAGGGACAATCAACACATACGTGACAAAATATACATCAATTGGAAAAAATATGTGCGCAATACAAAATTCTTGTAATATGCACAATGTAAAGCATATTTGCACAAATGTAGATTTCCACATGAAATCGAGAAGCATCTGTTACATATATAGCAATACATATGTTGAAAACCATTAGCAAAACTGATAATTTGATGATAAATGATGCTTATGATTTTAATTAGTATACCTAAATTCTGTTGGTCAGCATGTCAAATCATAATCAAAATATGCATCTTCCTCTGAAAATGCCTTTTTATTGATTCCTCTGCTCAACAAGTTTATGGCAGTATTGTTTTCCGAAAACAATCTTGGTTCCCACTCAACCTTATAAATAAAAATACGGATGATTAACAAAAAAGCCACAATAATCCTGCAGAGATGTTGATTATCCATCTTAAAGTGACACTGATCATGAACCATGAACACAAACAGCACGTAAACATTATGACCAGCGAGGGGTCCGTTTGCTCATTAAACCATTCTAAAACTATTTTAAAAACGACAGAACCTTGAGAGAAACACAACACTAACAATTTAGCCCCAGTTTCAGAACAAAGCAAACTACAGTGATGAAAACGGCCTTGGTATATGCAAAATACACCATCACTAATTATCATGTTCCAGCAACTGTTTGCCAAGGACTCATTAAAGCATGTCATTTGTGTAGTTTATTCAAATAATGTAAATGCAGAGATCCAATTTGCATATTTCTGCAATACATTTGCAGAGTAAAAATCTGCGAAACAAGGGTTCCTCTCAATTTCTTTATTAACGAGCAAACTCTGGTTTTCATAGAATGAGATTGAGGAGATGCGGACAGAGATGGAGGAGATGCGTGACACCTTTTATGAGGAGGACACTTGTCAGTTACAAGATATGCGGCGCGAACTCGAGCGTGCAAATAAGAACTGTCGCATCCTTCAATACAGACTCCGCAAGGCTGAGCGCAAACGACTTCGCTATGCACAAACCGGAGAAATTGACGAGGACCTCCTGAGGAGCTTAGAGCAAGATTTGAAGGCAAGTAGCAATGTTTTAATCTTTATAGGAAAGCAGAGAAGGTCTATGATTAATTACCCATCCCCAAGTACTTACTTGCACCATTTTGATCTAATTACTAACTTGTCACTTTAACAACTTGACATTGTTCCTGGAGCAACCTTTGCTTTAAGTGTTTTTCTCAAAAATATAATGTTACTTTGTGAATCAGTTCTTTAACCACTAAGCCACACCGCTGCATTATTTCAGGTTGCCAAGGACGTGTCTGTAAGACTCCACCATGAGCTGGAGAACGTGGAGGAGAAACGAACAAAGACAGAAGATGAAAACGAGCGATTAAGACAGAAACTTATCGAGGTGGAAGTCACAAAACAGGCTCTCCAAAACGAACTGGACAAAGCCAAAGAGGTATAAATGCAAACACAAATCAATACAGAACCTAAATAGTTCTGAATACTATTCATATACATTTGTTGTGTCCAGTCTCAGAAGCGAAGAGGAAGCAAAGATGCACAAAAGCCTGAGAGGAAGACTCAGACTCCTACAGAGGTAAGTATAAAACATTGACATCAACTAGTTTGCAGTCAATTGAAGGCTGTTAGTGTATACGTTAAGTTTAAGTTACAAACAGTAATGCAATTGTTTTTAGCAAAGATATGAGGTGCGCTACATTGCAAACTATACAGAGAATGAAAGTTGCCATGCAAACTAAGAAAAACTGTATTGCATCATAAAATGTAGAGCTGTGGTCACGTTAACAGTATCCATACAATTGCCCTGTCTACCAACAGAAAAGTGCTTAGTTTAAATGTGTCTTATATTTGAGCTGTCCTTCATACATTGCAAAACCATTGAGAATGGGTCTTTTTCTCCACAAAAACCAACCAAAATTCTTGCTAATGGGCCTTAATGCAACACTTTTGTCCACAGGAAGATAATGAGGACCTGAAATGCCAGCTGTCCTTCATTAAAGAGGAGGCTACCTTAATGCGAAAGAAAATGGCCAAGATTGACAAGGAAAAGGACCGTTTGGAACAAGAGCTTCAGAAGTATCGCTCCTTCTATGGGGATCTGGATAGCCCTCATCCAAAGGGTGAAGCCGGTGGCCCTCCCACTACAAGGGAATCCGAGCTCAAACTCCGCTTGCGATTGGTGGAGGAAGAGGCCAACATCCTGGGACGTAAAATAGTGGAACTGGAGGTGGAGAACCGTGGCTTGAGGGCAGAGTTGGATGATCTTCGAGGTGAAGAGTCATCTAATGGGGGTTTGTCCGGAGCAGAAGGAGGAATGGGGCGGGAACAAGGGGCGGAGCTGTCGGAGCTTAGGCAACAACTGCAATTGGTGGAGGACGAGGCTGAACTTCTGAGGAGGAACCTGGCTGATGTAGAGGAACAGAATAAGAGAGTGACATGTGAGCTGAACAAACTGCGCTTTAAAGAGGGTACAAGGCACACCTCAGCTGCTAATGCAACGGTGGCTGGCAATGGAGCGGGAGACAGCTCCAAATCCGAGGCCTTGCAGGAGGAGCTGAAGGCAGCGAGGAAACAGATCAATGAATTGAGTGGGAAAGTGATGCAGCTGCAGTATGAGAACCGTGTGCTGCTTTCCAACATGCAACGGTATGATCTAGCTTCTCACCTAGCCATCACGCCACGGGACAGTGACGCAGAGAGCGACAGTGGTCCTGGAATCGTAGGGCGTAGAGGTAGTGATGATGACTCGTCTTCCTCTCGCCTCCCACCCCATCGCAAACGTGAAGGTCCTGTCGGAGGTGAAAGCGACTCGGAAGAAGTCCGCAATGCTCGGTGCCTCACGCCAACTCGCTCTCTTTATTCTCCTGAATCTGCCCGACTCCTCTCACGCTCCATACGGGACAGGCAACAGATGATCGACATCCGTGCCGAAGCAGAGCGATTGGGGCGGACCATTGACCGCCTCATAGCTGACACCAGTACCATCATTACAGAGGCGCGGGTGTTCGTAGCTAATGGAGATCTTTTCGGCCGTATGGAAGATGATGAAGATGGTGGGCGGATCAGGGAGCATGAGCTACTCTACCGCATCAACTCTCAAATGAAATCCTTCAGGAAGGAGCTGCAGGGGTTTATAGATCGACTTGAAGTCCCAAAACCTGAGGAAAGAGATTCAGAAGAGCCATTATCTGTGAGTCTGGCAAGAGTCTGTGTGTCTATGTGAAGCGCAACAAGAATGTTTGACACACCGTAAAGGAATAGTTCACCCAAAAATCTAATTTCTGTTATTTACTCATCCTTGACTCTCTTTCTTCCGTGGAACAGTGACCAGTGGTTTTCAAGTTCCTAAAAGGGCAAAAAAACACCATACAAGTATTCTGTACAGTGGACTCTACACCACATTCCAAATAATTATGCTGTAAAACAATTTTTACCAATCCCAAACCACATCAATCTTAATAACTACTATTAATTTTGTATTTAATCATATATAAGTAATATGTAATTGTTGGGGAATTCTGAAAGTCAAAAACTCCTTATATTACTACATTTTAACGATTATTCTAGTATTTAATTAGTTTTGCATCCTTCTAATGGGCATTTAATAATTATTTACTTTAAGTCTGAGTTTAATCTCTTTCTAGGCTAATTTTATCTGAAAAAAGAAAACATGCCTAATAATTTGGCACACCTGAATATAAGGAGTTTTTGATTTTCAGCCTTCCCGAACAATCACATATCACTTATATATGATTAAATACAAAATCAATAGTAGTTATTAAGATTGATGTGGATTATGCTTTAACTTAGCATAATAATTTGGAATGCGGTGTATTTTAAGTCTTCTAAAGCCTAAGCCATACCTAAACTAGTAAACATGACAATAAGCACATACAATTAAAATAAAAACCGAAAATTTTAAGATAAAAGCTAATTCATAATTTTTTATAAATATAATAATATACAAATAATTATACCACTGCAGCAGAACGGGTGCATTTCAGTGAATAATGATTCATGTTTTGGTTTATTTATTAAGCAAAGGTATTGTGCAAAGTCATACTTTTATTTAAATTCCATGTAAAGAAACAGAATCACAGGAATATTGAGGTGAACTATTCATTTAAAGGGAGTGAGTTTAATTAAAAGAGTTCATCTCCTGACTGCTTTTAACATTCAACAAAATACAGCATATTTTTTATTTGCCAAAATATTTAAACTATGCAAACAAAAAATGTTAATGGCTATAATATCTTAACCTTTCTCTCTTTCTCTCTGATCCTGTCTTCCCACGAACCCCCTGTTTTTTAATGCATGTTCGTTAATCCTGTCGGTTATTCACCCAGATGTTTCAGCCCATCATTTTATTCATCCTCATTTTAGTGTTGTTCTCCTCACTCTCTTATGCCACCATTTTTAAACTTGTATTTCTTTTTACCCTCTTTTTTGTCCTGTGATCACCATCCGTCCATTCATTAGCATAGTCTCGCCCTTTGTTTTGTTTGTTTGTCAATGTTGTGTATGTTCACCATGGTTGAAGAATCACAGGGCGGTCACTTTCCAAGCACAGACAGCACGTTTAAGCACAGAAGCCTGCAAAACCTTAATTTCCAAAAAAAGAGAATGTTTTACCCAAATCGAACATATATGGCTGCCATTGGAAGGTACATCATCAAGACAAGTTTTTTGCTACTAAAGACTGCATCATAGGGAAACACTGAGCCACTGGAAGCTACATTATCCAGAAGACATTTCTTTCATTGAGGACTACTTTCCTCAGGCACACTGACATTTGCTTTGAAAGGCTTGCAATGAAATATGGAACTGCAGTTTGCTACTAAGGGGCACGTTACTACATTACCCAGAATGCCTGCCCCTGCACTCTTAAGATACTGTACATCAACTGGAATGATTTCGTATCAGAAACATGCAATGGTGAGTAAGGATATGATACATAACTGTACACTCTGAGAGGCCATAAAGAATATGCATGCTAGTGTACGGATGGAGTATGTCACAGTAACAGGAGATTTCAGGAATCATCCATAAATGTGTGACCAAATTGAAGAACAACAATTTTGCATAGATTGATTGATTGCAGAAAAATCTTTAGAAATTGCACAAAAAGATGCATGTGATATGCTGAAGACCAGCTGTGGCTTCGATGGGGTGAGTCAACAAGGGTCCAAGTTCACATAAATTGCCTGTGTATATGATGACAGTGTGCACAAATTACCTTCTGCTGCACACTGTGTTGCACCAGAGCAGGATCGTTCTCCTGCTGAACGTGCTTCTCATTCCTGCAAGCATGTCATGGATCAGCAATTTGGAAATCAGAGCTTGCTTTCTTTATGAGCTTATGTAGCTTGTTGGTATCTCTAGGTTTAGTCTCAGTTGAAGCAAGTTGGCGGCAGTAGTTCCTGAGTAAAATAATTAAAGCTGTAAATAGATTAAAATAATTGCAAAAACAAGATCTGTGGAAGTACTGGGTTCACAATTGATTTGGAGAACAAATACATTGGTTTGTTTTGGTTTAGAAGGATCTAGGTGACTGACAAGAAAATGAGACTTGGAAAACAACACCACATCTGTTCATCTAGAGTGAGTCTCTTTTTGGGAACTTAAAGTAATTTTTCTCCATTTCCTGCCAGCTGAAAGTAAACTCATTAGCAAAAACCATGAACCATCAAGTGTATTCAAATTTGCCAGTTCTACTGTGTCTCCATTCTCAGAGATTTTTGCTTTGTTGTTTTCCCTGTTCTCTGTTATTGTGCCCTGAAAACTATGTAAGTCAGCAGCCAATATTAGGGCTGAACTGTCGGCCGCCTGTTTATTGCGCAACTGCCACATGTGTCAAATAAATACAAGCGTGAGGCGCCCATTAAGAACCGTGGACAGCACACTTAGTATCCGCTAATTCTGTTCAATGGTATCTTAAAAATAAAATGGACAGAGTGTTTTGAGAGTCACAAATAGCTTAGTTGCCTGTGGGCATTAGTAGAAGTTGAAACAACTGGAAGAGGAGTCATAAGACCACATTCTGCCAAGTCCTAAAAGCAGACTAGCAACAAGACAGTTTCACAGAGGTGGGGTAGAACTGGGCAATTTAAAATAGCCATGTAAACACTCTCCCTCTGCCTTTGTAATTTTAACCTAGAATGTCAGTGACGACAGTCTCTTGCATGGAGACCACAAATGCCAGAATAAATCTGACATTATGACACCAGACACCTGGCAGGTCTGACGTCGCAGGGGTAAATACTTATAGAGTCACTATAAAGACCAGGGGCCCCCTCAGGACTACAGTTGTTTACCCCTGAGCTTCAGAGAGGAAGGTAGTGCCAGACAGCGGAAACATTTAAGATCCAATACGCAGGATTTTTACGTCACGCCATTGGAAGCACATTTGAGCACAGGAGCTGTCGAAGGGGAGGCAGTACTGAGACAAGTGCGATATAAGCAACAAACCTGTACTTGAACAGGTTCAACATACTCACATTCTGGAGCGTCTGTTTCAATTCATCAAAACCACATGAGAGGGAGTTACTGGAGGAGCCAATAATAAGATTTAACCGGTAAGGATTAAGAAAGCTTAAAGAGTACTTGCATTTTTATACCTTTTAAAAGTATTCAATTGTTACTACTTACAACTCTTTTCTGTGATCTTTCACTTGGGCTGAAAATATTGGATATATATTATTTTAAGAACCTTTTTTGTTTTACACTAAAAGTAAAGTAAAATAAAAGTAAATGACTGTATATGCATATATGAGGACATACTTGCTTAAGGAACACTAACAATATGTACTTAATGTAGAAATTATTTTGGTAACTGTTGGTAAATTCACCTAAATTTACTAATGTGATCATCCACTTTAACCTACAGAGAGTAGGTGTGTATCAGTCATTAAAAGGTCTTCTTAATATATTGTTTTAGCTTTATAATACATAATTACAGAAGGTATAAATATCTTCCTGTTCTAACATCATACAGTGGAAAATTCTGGAAATTTCCTGAGTTTAACTGGGTATCATGTTGTTTGACGGAAGAAAATTCCATCCCTAATACCCCCCCGTAAATCAAAGTTTCGTTACAGAAAAACTTGGTGACGTTACCACGGAAAGGATGCAACTATTCTGAGCTCATCCAAGCGGGTGAAAGGTTCTAAATTTGCTTGGAACTTTGACCTCATCCCTAACCTGAAAGAAGCAGTGTAACCATGTAGTCAAAGATCTAGACTGGTTGTAGGTGTAGGTTTTGCATAGGGCGGCCGGTTACTTTTTACCATTGTGCCTTTGATCAAGAGAGATTAGTTTACACCAGGGAGACTGTCCATGTTATAAAACTGACTTGAGAATCCCTGAAGTCCCTTTAGGTAACATGAGCATGTCTAATGAAGTTGGTGCCTAAAGAACGTGCTGACAATTTTGACAGTTAAGGGCTGGTTTGAAGGACAGGGAATGCATATAGAAATGGTCAAAGCTTTAAAGCAGGTGTCCAGAGCAAATAGCTGGGATTTTGTTTCTTTCCTTATGTCTCCTTGAATGCAGTACAACCAGGAAGACTTAAATTACATTCACATTCGTAAAACCCTTAAACTGTAAAGCAAGCCATTGTAGACACTATGGTATTTTTTTAAAGTCACTTAATTTACTTGAGATACCAACTACTACGAGATACTCTGACTTTTTAAGAGTACTGTAAAGAATGAATAGGCTATTTCTTAATAATGAATATCTCTTTTGTCTCCATAGACATATTGGTGGACTTGCCAATGTGGTCACTCCAGTGACCTTTCAGGAATTGCCAAATAGGTTTCTGAGCACAGACACACATACGCAGAAGAATGGCTGCATTGGAATTGCACTGTGGGCCGGAGCCTGGGAGTTGTGTGTGGGGTGGAGACAGAGCTGACCTGCTTGACAGTTTTGACTCCGAGATGCAGGAATGGGAAGATCAGCTACAGGACATGCAGAGGAAGATTGAAGAGGTGAGACAAATTTACGACTGAAGTCATGTCAGTCAGTGTGACAGAATCCATATCCTTCAAACTATCTGCAGAGAGAGAGAGATTCTTATTTTAAAATACAAATTAACTCAAAAAAATACAGTGCTCTGATTTGACTATAAAACCATTCCAAAAGATCCACTGGCACTGCTACTGTACTAGATCCATGGAGTTGTTGATGTTGTGATAGTGGGCACGAACAAAAATTATGATTGGCTGAAAGGATCTTGACCCCCTGTTGCCCAAGTTGGCTGCATCCCTTGGATATAATAATAGGTGCTTCGCCCCACAACACTGTGACTGTGACAGATGTTTACAAGCTGATTAAACCCAAAGGGCTAAGGGTTACAGGCTACTTACGAACATTTACAAATAGTCTCTCTCACACCAAAACATAGGAATGCATTCATGCAGAAACAGGCCAACCAAACATGTTGTTATTGGTAGATTAATTAACCTCTGAGCATGCAAGCCCTGTCTCTCATTGACCTCCCTCTCATACTAAATAAAGAAACCATGTGCTGTTTACTTGGTTGCATAACTAGTCTATGCAGTACATTATTCAAGTTCTATATGCTGACTTGTGGATTAAAACATTAGCTTTCATGTAGTTGTGCAAAAAGATCCTACTTTATGAATGCTGAGTTTATCTCTAACATTGTGATTGTATTTTAGCTGTATAATGAGGTCAAAGCAAGAAGAGAAGCCACCGAGAGCCGCCCGAACAACAACACAAACAAAAACCTGGACATTACTTTGCTTCCTGTCAACTCTCAGTGTAGCCACCAGGCCAATGGTTATCATGAACCCCGTGGTCACCCCAACAACAGCCTCCCAACTCGTCAATGCAGTGAAATAAGAGCAGATCCCTCAGTTATGCAAAGGTTTGGGTTTCACCACCCGAGCGAATACTATAATTGCTCCAACAATTACATGCTTGATTCCCTAAGCAATGGCAGCCATTACCCTGCCAGTTGTCATGATCCTGAAAGGCAAGATGCCACCCTAGACATACTCAATGGATACCTTCAACAAGGCCCGCATTTTAGAAGGAATGCAGGGAATTTTGGAGAAAGAGTGAGTACCTCTTTCACCACTGATAAATCTTTCCTTAAACTGGACTCTTACACCTCAGGGATTTGACTTTATATTTTTCCCTTCATTATTCCCATTTTTTTGTTTAGATTCAGAACCCCAAAGTATATCCAGTTACACTCAGTTATCAAGACAGCACGAAGACCAGCATGGTAACAAACAGGTAAACCATTTTCTTTTTCTTTTTGGTCATAGACCAACGCAACCAATTGTGTTTGCCCAAATTCCTCTTGTGACTACTTGATTGATTTGTCTTTATATATTAGGACTGCCTCATGTGTGGTTCTGGAAGAGATTGAAGCTGAGAACAAAAAGAACATAAAATCCAATTGGGATGATTCCCAAGCCCGCCACGTTAGCTGGAAAGACCCAGTTTCATCAAATGACCTTCCCCCTAAAAATTCAGCTTCCAAACTGGCAACAAGACAGAGAGATGCCTCTCCTGTAACCCCTCGCTCCACTTACCATGAATCATCACAACAACCTGACAGGAAGTGTCTCTTGCTCGACAGGAAATCTGGCAGCCCATCAGTACTGCGTAAGTTTGGTGCTATGTTGCAGGAGAACGAGGGGAAAACCCTGATAGAGGATGGTCTTGTGACCACTGTTCTCTCCAATGAACCTCAAAGGCACACCAGCACTCCTGTTTGCCAAAACAAATTAGACGCCAGACGGGCATCCTCACGTTTGCCCGTCCAGAAATGCCTTGCAGACTGTGACACGGTGGTAGCAGATCTGGAGCCCAGCCAGGAGTCTTGGGCAGCTGGTCCTTCTAGACATCTCCTCAATGGAGACAAAGACAGTGGGAATGGTGGTTGTGTTCTTGAACAGCATGGCTTGGTAAGCCAGACACAGTCTCACCTTAACTCGGGGTATCACAAAGTGGCTTCATTGTCTAAATCCCAAAAAGTGGGCTCCCAGAGTGAGGACCTATTTTCTGACTACCAGATGGTGGAAAGGATTCTGGGAGCAGGATCTCAAAACTTCAATAAGGTACACAGAGGACTTCGTGTCGACATGATGAGATTGGGAAATGACAACTTGGAGCAACTTTTGGAAATGATGGAAATGGAGAACAACAGAAGCCAGAGGGCCACATTTGCCCAGCAACTGGACAACAAGCAGGTAAAGAGGGTACAAATTTGTTCAGCACACACACTAAATTTCAATGCAGTATTTATTTTTGTCTGAATCATTTCGTCCATTCTCTTGGCAAGTGTTCCTCATTTCTGATTCTGGAAAGCCACTTTCATGAATATTTTATTTCCAAGTGTGCTCTAGCACATCTGGTCTTTAGGTAAATCCAAAGACCCTGGTTATTTAATTCAAGCACATTTAATTAAAATAGGATCTAAATTTGACAGTAAAGTGGTTCTCTAGGACAAAGAATTAGGAATCTTGCTTGTGATGCATAGGAATTGTGATGCTCCCATTCAGCAATCCCTCTCTTAACGCTACTTTGCTTTCTGTTTCTGCTAACCTGTCAAATAAGTAATAACATGTTGGTACATAAAATACAAGTTGATTAATTTGAGTATTGATCATGTATCCAGAAAGATACTTAGATTAAAACTTTTTTCCTCTTCAGGTCAACCGTGAGTCATCTCCTGTGCACAGCAGTAGCCATTTTTCTCGTCCTGCTCGACCAGCCAATCAACGTCGTCCATCCAGATGGGCTAAGCATACTCACCCAAGCAAAATCACCCACACATCCTGCCCACCAAGCCCTGGCCTGAAACCCAAACAATTCTTGAATTCATATTCCAGACACACAGAAACTGTCATCATGTGACCAGGATAAAACAACCTTCAAAGGACACTTTCACCCAATGGCAAAGACGAAACTTTCACCTTTTGTAGAACATAATCTACTTTTTTGTATATATAACCACCACCCCTACATCAAAGTAAATTATTGCAGCCCACTAGGATGGCCTATGGTATTTTCCTTAAATAACTTCAAAAGGATACCGCTTTCATTTAACTCTGCGCTGTTTGAAGTGCTTTGGAAAGAAACTTCATGGGACGTTTTTTGACCTGGTGAACTTCTGTGCCTATATGAACCCTTCATTGCCTTTTCTCTTGATTTCTTTCTGTCATTCTCATTCAATTTTGTATTCTTTTATTCTGTTTCCAATTTTCCTGAGTGCTTTGTGTACAGTGCATTTCTTGCAGTGCCATGTAGGGGCATTTTTTGTAACCTTATAAGCATGTATGCAACAGGCATAACATGTATTTAAACATACATGGCAACAAGTTATTAAGCCTTATCTATTATGCATAATCTGTACATGGGTGTGCAAACCTTTTGATGTTCTCTCATAAAGTCCATTTCATTACTGCATTAGTGCTTCAAAATATTGACATGAAGAGGTCATAACAGGCTCATGATATTTTATTAGCCTTATTTGACTGCGTGTGACATGGGCTGTTATTACTCGGTGCATGGCACCTTTTTGCAGGAACATGTCTGCATTCTCCAGCCTTGTAAAAAAAATGCCAAATGAAGTGAATTATTCTTTAAGTTCAACATCCGTGAAAAGTAAAGTATATCTTTTGACCATATTATAATGAAGACATTTTTTTGGAATGTTTATTTATTGTTGTGACATGACCCTTACAAAAACGTGATGCATTTTGTGGGTTTTTTCCCCCTCTGGATAATAAACGCAAGTGCTTTGACGAATTAGTTTATTGTTTTTAGTGGTGATTTGTTTGTAATATTTCTGCTCACTGTTACTTTTCTTTGCAATCTGACAAGCTAATGTTCATCTAGTGGACATGAAGGGCCAAGACAGTCATAAACCGTGCCTCTTCAACGGTTAGTTTGTCAACGGTTCTATATTGCTCTCTTAATATTCCTCGATTCAATATTCTGTTTCAGTTGGAAACACGTCACCATAATAAAAGCTGGTAGCAACATTTAGTTCATTCAGATTTTAAGAGTATGTACATTTGACTTTGGCCAGTAAGCAAGTAAATACCAATGTGTTGATAACTTTATTAACCACATACAGTAGCAACAACCTAGCAACCACCTACTGTATAATAGTAACATATCAGCAACTTCTCCAAGACCACTCAAATGGTCTTGGAGAAATATAAAAAGTGTAGTATAGTATAGTTTCCTGAATATGTGACAACATGAGGTAACACATTTACAGTGGGTTTTTTTTCATTACTTCTCCTTTCACAAAAAAACAAACAAAAGTATGATGTTTTATGCCAGTATAGTAAAAAACGCCTCTCTTTAATTAGATCCTTGTTAAGCAGTATTAACAGTATTAACATTGCTCTTGCCCTAAGTTACTAAAAGCATCCTATTCCTCAATCAGAGTCCAAATGTAACCTGCTCTTACCATGCCTTACTATCTCTTTCAGTCCTGCTCTCACAGTTACTCGACCCGCTACTGAAATGTTGCACCTGTGCCTGAAATAGGAAGCGTGACGCTGTTTTGGGGCCAGAAATCTTAGACGTGTCAGCGGAGGGCTGAGGGAGGAGGCGTGTGATGCACAGGGGGCATCTCTCGCTGTCTCACTCTGAATCTGTAAATGAGTGATAAAGACTTTCCTGCACTATAACACCTTGCTGGGAGCACCGAACAGCATCGTAATGAGGTCTTTAGATATAGATAGATGTTCACAACTTTCATGTGAGGTCTTCACAGCACGCCACATGGGTTTATTATTATTGGAGTAACCTAGGGTTAAATGCCTATAGTGATTGCTCATTGCTCACTTGTGGGATTCGAACTAGCATCCTTCTGGCTACCAGCCCTGAGCCTTAACACCTTAACCACCACCCCTAGAAAGGTATTACTTCATTTGCTAAGGATAGTTACAAAGAGCCAAGACATTACGATATTCAGGGGCAAGCTGTACAATGAAGTAACAGCAACAGCGACGCTTTAGCATTGATGACTTGAATGATAAATGCCAAAACGTTTAAATGGGCAGCTGGGCATTCTCCATGACGTCACAAAGACGTCTCTGCTGAATTACTAGTCTAATCCTGGACAGCAGAACACCGAAAACTTGGCTATATAAAGCTCTCTAAGTGAAGATTGATCTCAGATCAACTCATCCAGTGTCACCTGCTGTTGTAGAAGTTTATAACCACTTGAATGCGTAAGAGTTGCCCAGTAACACCTGTGATGTCAGAGAGGTAAGACAACCAGTAAGGAGCCCTTTAGATGTCTTGCCATGTGTCTCTTGCTGCAGCATATTACATAAGAGAAAGAGAGGTATTGCACTTTCATAAGTTAATAATGGTTAAGTACAAGAGAGGCCCAAAACATAATCTTCCCAAGTTAGCAAACTTCAAGCTTCAAGCTATGCAAGTTTGATTTCATGTTGTGGCATCCTGAAAAACAATTTATAGTACATACTGCATTCTCACTGTTGTCACAAGGGGCATAATCATCCATCTATCAATTCTCTAAACAGCTTGAGGCATGTTAAGAGAATTTTATGAACATTTACAACTCCTCATCTCCACAGATTTGAAACAAACAGTGACTGCAAACAGTGAAAGCATTGAAGTTTGCATACTGGCAACATGCAGTGCAGTGGCCAATAATCACATCTGACAAATGCACTCAAAAATTAAGATAATTGCAAAAGTGCTGTTTAAAGGGGGGTAATGTGGACTTTCCTGCATTCACAGTTGTTTACACTGTTTAAAAGTTTGAAAAAATAATTTGGAAATATGACTGGACATATTATGTGCCAAAAATTTTACTCCGGGGTTGTACAAGTTTTTTTTTCCCTGATCGTTTATCGTAATGACTTAGGGTGTACTCACACTAGGCAGGGTTCCCGTGAACCGGGCCCGAGTATGATTGTCCCCACTCCTCCTCTGACCTGCTCTCACATAAGGTTTCAGCATTTGTGCCGTAGCACGCTTTCGTCATTATGGTGCGACGGTTTCAGGATAAACAGGAAGAGCGGCGCTCTCGCTGAACACAATGGAGTCCATCGCTCTGTTTACTTTGTAGATAGTAATTTTGAGTCTTTTGGTCCGTGGTGGTCCACAGCCCTCTCACAGCCTATTGTTAAAAAACATTGCACCTCTGCTGTAGACCGAAGCGACCCATTCCCCGCCATGTTGGTTTTGGAGCATCGCAAAAACGTGACGTCACACATCCTGTTCCGTGCTCTGTACTCCTGAGTCCAACTGAACCATGCTCTGGCACACCTCTTCCAAGCAGGCCAGGGACGGCTAAACGCACCACGCCCAGGCACGGTTTGGAGCACTCACACTAGTGTGAGTACACCCTTAATCGAGGCATTTCTCCTGGAAGCATGTGCCGGCGCAGACAGAGACATGCTTCATTCGGCTGCACTGCACGGGAAGTAGGCCCATGTTTCGTTTTTGGTTGTAAGGTAAAAAAATAACCTTGCTAAGAAGTTAAACAAAACTGATCATAGGTAGTTATATGCTACATGTATGCTAAAGCAATCCCAGCGACAATACTACGAGAATACAACAAGTTCTTGTAATTTATGAATTTTGTTCTGCTTGAAGTCTTGGTCCTCAAGTTTGAATTGTAGAGGAGAACAGGGTAATGTGAGACTCCCCATGTACAGGTCCTTCTCAAAAAATTTGCATATTGTGATAAAGTTCATTATTGTTTTAATATTGATAATTTTGGCATACAGCTCATGAAAACCCCCCAAAAATTGCATATTTCATCATACCAATAAAAGAAAAGTGTTTTTAATACAAAACAAACTTCAAATAATTCTGTTCAGTTCTGCACTCAATGCTTGGTCAGGAATCCTTCTTCAGAAATGACTGCTTCAGTGCGGCGTGGCATGGAGGAAATCAGCCTGTGGCACTGCTGAGGTGTTCTGGAGGACCAGGATGCTTCGATAGCGGCC
>JAUMHI010000069.1:16189384-16226304 GCA_032359435.1 Enteromius unitaeniatus
CTAATACTGATCACTGAGACTGTCATGGCTATGTTCTATGTCCCTATATTTGTCACAATCCGACTTTTCCATTCTGTACAGATGTTCATGCACACAAATAGCATGATGTCCTTTCGTGTCAGTTGCACAAATTTGAACTGAACTGAAAACCTTGTTAGCTTTCAAAGAACAAACTAGTCCATGCTATAGTGCACATCTAAAGAACACGGTATACAATTTTCGGAGTTGTCTAGATGCATTTATCTCACACAGACAATAGGATATTGGGAGAAGGGACAGATTTATTTTGGAGAATACCGAATGAATTAGCAACCTGATCTTATGGCAATTCGTACGTATTTTACGAGGTGGCTGATTCGTACAACCTCACTCGGACAAATTCATGATTTCTTCTAAATTGTACGTATTTTCGTATGAATGACCTAAATCTAACCCCGCCCCTAAACCTACCTGTCACTGGGTTTTAGACAAATCATACAAAATTAGCAGAAATTTGGCACCTTGTACGAATACGTAAGGACTGGTTGTGAGACTGTGTTGTGAATTAGACATCTGTACAGTATAGGAAAAATCCTTAGTAATTTGGTCTACCTGAAAATCCATCATTTGAAACGCATGTGTTAAAACTGTAAAGTAGCATAGAGCTCCGTAAAAGCAAACAAAAATGATTTGAATGCAACACAATAAACAAATCGAATCAAATCAAAGAGTGTAGATAAGGCTGTAAAATAATTTTAAGAATTTGGCCTAAAACTTGTAATCCTGTAAACATTACGTAACAACTTAGAGGACTAGCTCACCCAAAATGAAAATGTACACATTTACTCACCCTCAGGTTATCAAAGACGTGGATGAGTTTATTTTTTCTACTGGAACACATTTTTACGAATTAAATCATTTTATCACCAATGGATGCTTTGGAGTAATCGGGGGCTGTCAGAATGGGAGTCTAAACGTCTGATTAACTCTTCACAATCCATGGTGTCATGGTGGAATCTGATGCGACAAGACAACAGGGCATGTACTTTTCACTGGAGGAAGCATTATTACAGATTATGTGCTATTATTTTACCAGTGACTGCAAAGGATCTACTGGTCAGCATCTAAATGTAATGCTAAATTTCAAATCTGTTCCGATCTGTATTTCAGATAATCTGAGGGTTACTTAATTTAAAGCAACTTTCATTTTTACTATTCCTAGAACTACAGATATATTAATAGCACCTCTGGTTCAAACCTTTGTAGAAGAAAATGTGTTCTGAAAGTTTGCAAACCAGTTGTCTGCAAATCAAATGTCTGCTGTAATACAACAACAACTTCTGAAGTTCTGATATTTCTGAAACTGAGCTTTTGGTGGCTAATTCCAGTTACAGCATGTTTAGATTATGCATAATATTAGTAGACCAGAAAATGCAAAATAAGCTACATTCTAGAAGGTAAAGTAAACCTTTAAATGAAAAATATACATGAGGACAGTTTGATCTCAGACAGGTAACAGACAGCACTTTATTTCTCAGATAAACCTGGTAACAAAACAATACAGTTAAAACAAAAATACACCAAAAAGAAGTTATTCTTACTTTTAGTTTTCATTGTTTTGCGGACAACAAAGAACCTGAACAAATGGAGATGAGAATTAGCAGGATTGAAAACACCACTAAAATTAAAAAAAAAACAAAAAAAAAAAACTTCAAATCGGACACCTATGCTTGAAAACCACTCACTCGGTGTGCTGCAGTCTTAGGACTACTTTACAACTAGAAATTACAATATGATAAAACTCGACCTTTCTCAGAGTTCAAGGCGCCATAGTCCAGGGCTCCATCCTTGCTCACAGCAACACATGCAAATCCATGAAACAGATAAAGCACACCAAGATAAGACAGAAGAATAAAGACAAGTTGCTTAAAAGAAATGCAAATGCACACACACGCCGTTAAAGAGTTTTAAACCTCACATCATGAAACACTAGAAGTAGTAAATGTAAGATGACTGATGGTTTTCTAATGACTAGAGCGTGTTGAAGAGGAATCCACGGCAAAACTACAATAAATTCTTTTCTCGTTAGATTTTGCATTTGAAATTATGCTGGTTTTGCATCTAATGCTTGTCATTTCACCAAAAAACCTCAAAGCTTTCTTACCACTCCTAGACGTTCCTGTACCAGATGGTGCATATCAAAGTGTTCTACATTTCAATCAAAATTTTGTTTGCAAAATATAACGTCAGGCAAAAACGCAATGCATAAGGGTGGAAGCCTTTACTAAAGATCATCAAGGTTTCTTTGCATTGTGAAATTGTGTGCAGATTCTCATTGATGCATTAATAATACATACTAATTTTAAATCAATTTCTGTAGCACAGTAATAAGAATCAAATGAAATGAAGAGTACTGAGTGTTTAGCGTGAAACGTGCATAACTGCTATAAAAAAAAACCTAAAACACTTAATGGTCACAAAAGGCTTAAAACAGGCTTGTGCAAAATATACCTTATGCTCTTTTCTTTTAATTTCAAGGTGAGAAGTAGTTTAATAATCATTTTCAATTACATTCATGTAAATGAAAGTGTAATGGTCGGACCAATTTACAGTATTCTAGGCATGTTAAAAGCACGTTTATTGTAGTTTTGCCTGTAATTTCATTAAAGAGTACAGCCCTGGTACAGTCCTCTAAGACTGAAAGAGAAAGACAAGCACTATTCTTACACTAAAGCCACCTGCCCCAAAGCCTCCACCCTTGTTCAAGACTGTTTCCTTGATTTGAACGGTTCGTTCGTATTTTTGCATTTCAGAGATTGGTTAGTGGGAGTTGGGTAGGAGTTCTGTAGTTGTGCTGCGGTCAGACCTTCGTCACGGTGCACTGACCGTCGGGGCACCCAGAGCGATCGCCGCTATGCGCCGGGCCACCACCAGGGGGCGGTCTGTCCAACTGATGCAGTCTATGCCTACCCTGGGGGCCTTCTGTGTGCTCGTCTGCACCTTCGTCCCCAGCCTGCTCATCTTCATCCCCGCTCGTGCCGGACTCGGATTCGTACCCCGAGGCGTCCGGACCGGCCGAATCGTCTTCATCATCTGCGTCTTCCTCTTCCGTTTCTTGATCGCCGGGGCTCATGTTGAGTTGGGAGAGCGCCTGCACGAGCTGAATACCGCCGGAGGAAGCAGGGCTGGTCAGGTGACCTCCCAACACAGTCGGCGGCCTTATGGGAGCAGAAGCGAAGACTCCTTGAGGACGTCCTCCGCTGACCCCAGTGTCCGCTCCGTCCGCCGAACTCTCTCGCTCTGATGTGGCGCCATCTACCGCTCCGTTCAAATCCGCAACTGCAGGCGCTGCAACGGGAACGGTTCCTGATCCCGATGCCGGACTGAGATTAGGATCTGGATCGAGTCTTAATCCGGCCACACCTTTCTTAGGAATGTCCACCACATCCCTCTTGATCCTCCTCCTGCGGCCGTGTTCGTTCCTCCTGTACTGCACCATGTTCTCCAAGTCGGCCACGTACAGGAAGCCAGCGATCAGCATCTCGGCGCTCTTCTTGCCCTTGTTGAACGCGTCCTCTAGCTCTCGGCTCGTCCGCTCGTCGTACTGCCACCATCCGTTACGCCCCTCGTAGTACCAGGCGTGGCCACCCGTCCCCGTCCCGCGTCCACCCGTCGCCGAAGCCTTCAGCTCCTCGGGCGAGAGCAAAGTGGGACGCTCCAGGAAGTCCTCAGGCACTTCCCCTCTACACAGAGCACAGCGCTTGCTGTGCCAGGAAGCTCCTTTCACGCACAGGAAGCAGAAAATATGGCGGCATGGCAGGCGTACGGGGTGGACACAGCTCTGCAGGCAGATCGCACACTCAGGAATGGGCAGCGAAGGAGACGAAGGGGACGGACTTCCCTCCGTCACTGCCTCCCCACTCACCTTCTTACCAGAAGTCAGTGAGTCCACGGAAAGATTAACCTCGCCGCAACTAGCCATGCTGTGAAGATAATAAAAACAAAATGATTTCACATTAAAAGATGCAGCCGAAAACTAGAAACCTTGCCTACACAAGCTAACGTCAGCAGTATGCAGATGTGACAAACAGGGCACTGTTCACCAAACTATGTTGCCCAAGTCGACAAAAGTCACGAGTAAACAGTGCTAGCTTGAGTTCTTTGTTCATTGTTGCTCTGTCTGATTAAAGCTCTGGCATTTCCAGTTTCTTATCTGACAATTAAATCTTACTTTAATTGTACAAGAAAGAGTGCCATTGATGTATTATCAATAAACAAGATGAAATAAAAAAAGCGCTGTTAATATTTGACTTTTTTTTTAATGAATTGGATCCAGAAGCACAGCTAAAAAGAGGAAAACTGGACAAGATTTCTTTACTTACACTCCAATCTTTGTTTACTATTATAGATTCAGAAAACTGAACCCGTGTACGCTCAATAATGGCAAGCGTCCTAAATCAGATGCAGAAATGATCTAAATATATCATGACCCAAATCCCTAACAGCCAAACCATTTACGGGACATTTTATGATGCTGGTACAAAATACTCTAGAATATCAGACATTACTTCTGTTACGTTTGTGTTAAACATATTGTTACTACAAATAACAACAATCAAAATATATTTTTAGGCCCGTAAAATATAAAATATATTTATATTTTAGACTAATAGGCCCGGCTCGCTGGAACAATACATTTTACAATAATAGCTTTTAAATGATACAATTAAATATTAATACTTAAAGATTAACATTTAAAATTCATCAACTTAAATCAAGTATCAATAATATTAGCAAAATTATTTTAAGGATAAAATTACAATAACAGGAATAACACAAGATTTAGATTCAGATTTTAAATGTTAGCCATAAATGATCAGTTATGTTTACATACTAATATAACATGTCAGACAGAATACAGAAAATGTACTTCTATTTAAAAAAACAATGTAAACATAACCTCCAACGCTACACATCTGAAACTGAACGGCTGGCACTGTTTCTACAGCATTACAGGCCCAAAGCCTCAACAAGTCCAGCTAAAAGACAGAAATGCTCGTGTGTGGATCTCCTTCAGGAGTGTTGATCAGATGAGTTAGTGATCCTGAGATCAGATCACTGATAGATCAGACTGAGGCCTGTCCACTGGACAACACCCCTGACCAAAACACAGCCCCGCTTCTCATCAAACACAGCCCCTGAACTCTCCAGCTGATCGAGTCATGAACTACAAGCATATTAAAGCACACAGCTTCATGATCGCTGGGTTACCGGAACAAAAACAGATCGGATTTGCTGATTTCGCTGCGCTTGTGTTGAATGTGTTTCAGCGCACTCACCTCACAAAATAGCCGGAAAATCGCCTCTTTCTCTCAGCCACGCTCAGACTGGGCTCATCTGCGAGTCCCCGGATGACCGCTCATCGCTCGTTAACGGAGGGAAACGGCCCGGTAACGGAAGAACGCGCGCGATAGAGACGAACACAGTAATGTTTTCACGGATCTCTCTGATAATCAGACCGAGGATGTGTTCGTGCGCATCCACTCTGCGCACAACCTGCGCAGAACCAGACAAATAATATGAAATGCACCGAGCGTAAAGTTGCTGAGAAGCGTTAAGTAATGTCTGCGGATCCACATCACCTTAAGACCAGCTTTTTCACATAATTATAGTGTTTAAAACAAATAGCCTACTTATATATATCGTATCCAAAGCACGGCCTGCCAGTATTCAGATATAAATGATCTTTATAGTTTTCTAGTATGTGGTTTAATTGCGTTATTTGAAGAAAGGCTTTGGCACTTCAATGCTTTTTGAATTATGACATATACAGGGGCATATAATGACTAATTTGTTTAGTTACATCGTTTTTTGAAGTTACATGAATGCTTTTATTGTATTGGAAAAACATTAATAATTGAATTGCTCTTGATTTTTGTCACTGCATTTGGTTTTTAAATGATTATTTGTATCTAATTTTGACGTATCTGAACTGTAACTATGCTGAGGAAGCTGCGTCCATTTTGTGCGATGCTGTTTTTGTAGCCAGTGTCACTAGAGGGCCCTCTCACTCCAGCAGAAGAACGAGGAACCAGCTGCTGGTCCCCTGAGGATTAGTCTACAGAAACAACTCATTCAGCTAGAAAAGAAATCTATTTTTATGTGTTGCAAGTGGGTTAAGAGCACGTCAGTTTGTAGTTGTACGCAGAATCAGAAGTTTCCTATTACTCTGCTATTGAAAACTCAACACCTGGCACAGAGGATGAGATTAAAATGTTGGCATCTTTCCTGTTATGCCCACTGAACCGCATTAATCTCAATTACAGGAGGCAGTACAGTAATAAACAGATCCGTGCCTATCCTAAAATATAATATTCACGCTGAAGTAACAGCATGTTCACCAGACACACCGCAGTCCGTCTGTAGCCTTGTTCCTCCTGCTTTACACTAAAATCTCGTGTCGCTGGATGTTCTTTGTCACATCTGTGCTCAGCAAATCAAATAACTCAAGATTCTTGGGGGAAAATGGTCTTGGTGTCGTGATGCAGAGATAATCGTTTGATGCGTGCAATCGGGTGTAATACACGGTGTTAAATGAGAGAATTTCTTAAATTAGAACGGAAAAGAATGCTTTATTCCCCGTGGCTTTGTTACGCTAGGATGGCTGTGTTGTAGTGAAGGAGTCTTCAGTGTGTGTGTGTGTGTGTGTGTGTTTACATGCGTGGGTGCCATATGCATGAAATCAACGAGTGCTCGTTTTCCACAGCTGTTTAGTAGGACGCCACACAAACCCTCTCAGTGTGAATGACAGAGATCTTTCACAGGAGACCTAACTTGTTCCTCAAGGAGGGGGGTTTCTTTCCCATGGTCCATCGGTCTCCATTACACCCCTCGGCTCGCCAAACTTTCCTCTAATTCTCACTTTTTCATTTATTGGCACTTCTGAAGTAGTTCAGCTTGGGCTCCCTGGGCCCTCGAGGATGATGGTAGTTTATGAACCATCATCTAAAGCACAGGAACTCGCTGGAACGTTTCCCCGGGGATCTCGTTCCTCTCCCTTCTAACACGGTTTCCTCACCCCCTACGCCTTCACGAGGAAGAACCACACTGCTTGTGTGTCCTCCTTTTTTGCGTTTTCCTTTCAGCCGTGGCTTATTGTCAGCAGTTTTTCAACGCTCCTGTCACTGGCAGCCACCTGGTAACAATAAGATACCATCAACGGCAGAGGAGAGGAGGCAGCTAAACTGGGGCGTTGTAATGAACGCACACACAGACTCACAGGTATGAAAGTACTATGCCATGCATTCATCTTCTCCAGTTATTGGGGTTGCGTGCGAGGCAAATATTCTCCCAGTCATTGTTATTCTATGTATACGGTAAAATTAGAAATAAACAGATTGGAGCTGGATCCCTGCTGAAATTACACTCGCAGGGAAATGAGCTGACAGCAATGCATTGTGGCTCATGTGGGAACCCATTTACGAACCCAGGTCACAGTTTACATGGCACACATTCATCATTGTGAATATATAAGGTATTACAAGTAGATTATTAGGCGATACTGGAAACTTTTCCGCATAAAGTTCTTGATGTACTGCGCTGAAACTCCCAAGCAATATCCTCTGACAGACTATAAACTTCTGGGCAATTAAAAGGCAATTATGCTTCAATTTTGGCTAAACACAAAAAGAGCAACATCAAGAATATGCAAGCAAAGTATTAAACATTTATGGCCCTGTAAATCTCCAAATAGAACAAACTTTCTCGTGTTTAAATTACTGTTGAGAATCATTTAATGAGCATTACGACGGGTAAATTGTGGAGCACTAATGATAATAAGGATGTGATTTTCTGTTAAGGTGGTACGTAAAGCCTGCGTAAATCTAATAAACTTCAAAGCTATGAAACCTCAACGAAACCGAGCAGCTTGGAGCTCAAGATTATGCAGGTGAAACCATTAAACATTTATTCTGCATTACATCTGTAAATTGACTTTTTTTTTTTTGGAGTTAGAAGAAAGTTTTTTCTTGTGTTTAAATTACTGGCGAAAATTATTCAGTGAACATTACAGGAGGATAATTAGTTGAATATGATTTTATGTTGCTGTGTTATGTAAAAGACCCTGAGCTGTGTGTGTTTGTAAATCTAAGCATTTTGTAGACTTTAAATTTCAAGCCAGTAATACTTGAGAGCAAGATTAAGATGAATGATTATAGATTTGTATCCATTGCTGTTTTTCTACTGGAATAAATGTGTGTGTGTGTGTTAAAGACACTGTTGTGTCCAGGTCATTTGTGGATGAGTATGTAGACATTTCCCCAAAAACATGTGAGTGGTGCTTTTACAGAACCTGCACTGCACTTGTGGGTGGTTGCCAGGGCATTGTTATGCAGTTGCTAAGGTGTTTAGAGCGGTTGGTTTTAGTGGGCCAAGTCCACCCTTCTATATTATTCAGGTCTCTAGTGTGGAGTTGTTTATATCACCAGGTCAAAGTTGGTGAAAGCAGAAATTGTCTTAGAATTTATGTGGAAATTTCGATTTATAGTTAAAGAAATGAATTGTTTCGTATGTTGAATTGGTATGGGCAATAGTGTCTTATTTTCCTGTTCTCTGTTACCGTGATAGTGGTTTGTTCTGTTTCTTCTTAAGACATAATCTGTTAGTGCTGTAATCAGAATATTTTACTGTAAGCACAATATTGAACAATGGAAACCAATCTCCTAAATTCACATTCAGGAATACGCAAGAACCATGGGCCGAAATCCACATTTTCATTTGTATAAAACCAAAGCACCGCTTGGGAATTAATAAATAAATTAATAAAATCAGCGTAGATGTAGGCAACGAAGAGATGGATAGAAAGAGAGAAAATTTTGTTCCAAAAAAATGAACGACTAAATATAATATGCCTCACGTAATCTATCTATCTATCTATCTATCTGTCTATCTATCTATCTGTCTATCTATCTATCTATCTATCTATCTATCTATCTATCTATCTATCTATCTGTCTATCTATCTATCTATCTATCTATCTATCTATCTATCTATCTATCTATCTATCTGTCTATCTGTCTATCTATCTGTCTATCTATCTGTCTATCTGTCTATCTATCTGTCTATCTATCTATCTATCTGTCTATCTATCTGTCTATCTGTCTATCTATCTATCTATCTATCTATCTATCTGTCTATCTATCTATCTATCTGTCTATCTATCTATATACTATTAAATTATGGGTTCCAAAGAATTTTTTCCAGAGAAAAGAGCTTGGTTTAATTTGGAGAATGCGCGCGCAGGTCTCATCGCTGTATAGTGATGCTCGAGAGAGAGAGAGAGAGAGAGAGAGAGAGAGAGAGAGAGAGAGTGAGAGAGACACAGAGAGAGAGAGAGAGAGTGAGAGAGAGAGAGAGAGACACAGAGAGAGAGAGAGTGAGAGACACAGAGAGAGAGAGAGAGAGAGAGAGAGAGGCAGCAGTGTGCGCTCCTCAGTGTCTGTCTCTCAGACCTTCACCAACACAACACACAAGACTCTCCAGCTGTCAGTTCAAAGCGCCTCCTTTAGGTAAGATCTAGTGTTTTTATAAGCGGCAGGTTGCACGTAACAGAGGCTAAAAGCAGGCATATATATCAGCGTGATCAAACTTATTAAAGCGGAAACGCGCGCTGGGTATCTACAGGCACTTACGCTGCTTCCATACTCGACATGTGCTGAGGAGAAGCGCAGATGCTCGCTGATGTGTGCGGGTTGGACGAGTTTCATGTGGATACATTTGGGAAATAGATCTTTTGCTTTCGCTTCGGCGGAATCTCTGGACAGATGGATCCGCGCGCACTAGTGACCGGTGACCGGTGACCGGAGCGCACCATAGGCTGCTCGTTTATTAATTAACAGCTCCAGTCCTATTCACTATCTTCAGCTCACTTTTTACAGCTTGAGTCCTGTTAGACGGACCTGAGGTTAACTGTCTTGATCAAAGGCACATGGTTGTACTTCATGATTCATGAAGCTGCGCAGAAACAATAGTGGATAGTTCATCAAGGCTTAAGGGGTTTGAACCTACAACCTCACCAGCTGCTCTGATTGTCTCGGTTATTGTAGTGAACATCTGTGTATGAGTGCATGATATGCTAGTGGAGACACCGGGGCGAGTTGCCACATTTTGATACAGGAATTCTCTCATATAAAGTCTAGATAGATGCTGAACATAAAAAAGAACAAGAGCTTGTTAATGTCTGGCAGGGTGTAGTGTCACACCGAACGCGTTGTGCAAGTATTCATATTATTATTTTTATAATAAAGAGTGTTTATATAGTTGGTCTACAAGCAATTATAAAACTGAGCATGAACCTGCTAAAATGAAAGACACTGAACCATTGTTTTGGATAATGGATTTTGTGTAATATATTCTAGAGGTGACGGTTTACTCCGACCTTACTCCTTTTAAAATTTAAGATAAACATTCAGAATCATTGTTTGGGAAAATTAGCATTTATTGAATTGGACTCAAAGACTTATGTACATAAATAGAGTACTTAAATGTACTTAAACGTCCTCGTGTGATGAATTTCTGAATATATGCTCACAAATGACTTAAAACTGATTTCTTTTAAGAAGCTTTTAAGAAGATTCATAAATCGACCACGTAATGTATGAAATCCAAAATGTAGATTAGGATGTGGTAATTACAAACGGTTTGATGTAGTAACAATTGAAGAATATTGGAGGTCATCAGAAGTCTGGGGCTCTTTTCCAAAACCTAGCGAGCTGCATACGTGGGCCGCATGATAAGAACCTTCGAGACATGAAGTCTGTTCCAAAAGATACCTTCTTTGAGCAATTTTTGAAGCCAACGTTCTTTATAACGTTCCTTATTTGGCAATCACAGAATGCAGGAAAGTGTTGAAAACTAAGATGAAAGAACTAGTGAGTATTGTAGTGAGTACTTATTTTAATACTGAAAAGTATCAATAAAAAGTCTCATAATAGTAAATGCTGCCTATTTAGAGCATTCCAAAACAGATGCTAATGATGCTCCATTATTTGAAGGATGCATAGCAGACAGTAAGATAGCTCACTAGGTTTTTAAAACGGAGCATTCATGTAAATCCTTAAAAAATTGTGGCAGTACCATTGTGAAGTTAGGGCTGCACAGTTTGAGAAAAATAAAAAAAATAAACAAAGGCAATCTTCCAGATAAACAAATTGATTGAAATTTAAAATGTGATTATAAATAAATAAATCAAGGTTTGCTGTGCTTAGAACTGAACAATTTGGTCCAAATGTTTTGATATTATCAATATTGTAATGAAATATTATTCTTAATAATTATTAAAGAGGTCATATGATGGTTTTAAAAAGAACATTATTTTGTGTATTTGGTTTAATGCAATGTGATTATGTGGTTTAAGGAGCAAAAAACTTTCTTTTTTGTATATGCTGTAAATTTTTGTTTCTCTCCTAATCCCCGCCTTCCTGAAACAGGTCGATTTGTACAAAGCTCATTGTTCTAAAAAAGTGAAGTGTGCTCTGATTGGTCAGCTATCCAGTGCACTGTGATTGTGGTCATGTGGTGGAAATGTTACACCTCTAATCACAACGTGATGCGGTGTCCCGGCGCTATAACACAAAAACACCTAACAAACCAAGCATTGGTTGCATCCAGTGGAGACATAATTACTGATTATCATGACTTAGTACTGTCTTTTTAAGCATCACGTTGCATCAAACCTCGTAAACATAACTCCATGTCTGCATTTGTGATCAGAGTAACAACAAACAACAAGCACTACCCTTCACTGCTCAAAACTCGGGTCTGAATAGTAAGTAACAGCTTCTTTTAATAAGAAAACATAACTTACTTAAAGGTTGTGAGTCAGAAGCGCCAGACTGTTCTTGCAGGGGTAGAGCTGCTTCACTTTATAGTCTCTGTGCACAGCCAGAATAGACTACTCTCCAGGTTTTAGGAGTCATTCCTTCATAAATGCGCTGAACACACTCAGTAGTTTGTGTTGAACTGTTCTATAACAGTGTTGTGAATACAACTTAACACTGATTTCTAGTTGTGTCCTCTTTTGAAAGCACAAACAAAGAAGTTTCACTTTCAAAATTAACACAGTTTGTCCAGCAACAGACAGCAACTACAGCGAGAATAATAGCTCCGCCTTCTTTATTTGCATAAACATTTGGGCAGTGTTATGAAAACATGCCCCCCACTCTGTGACGTAGAAAAATGGAGACTTGTTCAAATGAGCTGTTTTAGGGGGGTGTAGACAAGTCATAACTATAAGTATATCTCTTTGGTTTTGAAACTTTAATCTTTGAAACCTCAGGGATCTATGCAGCTTGCAACACTTGAAATTGAAAGGGCAATTTGAAATCGCATCATATGATCTCTTTAAATAATTAATAGGCCTAATAACTACTATTATTAATTACAATAATAGTAAAACACGGCCCTAGTAAGTGTACCGTGGAATACACATATGGGGTCACTCGAATGGGCAATAACCTGACAGTGTGCTTCATAAGCCAAGGTGATGGCATCCACTATCCAGTGGGCCATCCCCTGCTTTGAGACAGCCTTCCCTTTCTGCTGTCCTCCGTAACAGACAAAGAGCTGTTCTGAGGTCCTAAAGCTAAGTTATATAAGTTATATTCACGTACTGTCGCAATGCATGTGGATGACAGAGCAAGGCTAGGGCTGGGTCTGCCTTCTCCTGGGGCAATGCTTGCTGGTTCTCCACCTGATCCCTTAAGGGGTGTCCTTGGGCACATAGCCTGGCCCTCCTAAGAAACCTGATGACCAGATCATGCTTCCCCACCGACCTTCCCTCTATGGGGTCGTGATGCGGAAATAGCAGCAACATAAGCCTTAAGGGGGGAAGGGGACAGCCCTTGCTGCAAGAAGGAAAGCATGGCTCTGATCGAGCACTCCCGGGAATCCTCACTGTGAGATGAACATGATTCAATGAACAGGTTGCACTTTAACGCATAGTCCCGTCTAGTGGACGGTGCTCGTGCTGAGGTGATAGTGAGAGCTACCTCCTGGGGTAGGTAACATAGAAACCATCCAGGGACCATACGTGGAGTTTCCACAGGTCTGGAAGCGGGTCCCGAAGGGTGCCCTGTCTCTGAGAAAGCAGATCCTTTCCTCAGAGGAATTGGCCAGGGAGGGGCTGTAAACGAGGAGCATGAGTTCCGGGAACCAGGTCCTACTAGGCTAATATGGAGCCACTAACAGGACCTGCTCCTCATTCTCCGTAATCTTGCACAGTGTTTGTTCTAGAAGGCTCACTGGGGGAAACGCATACTTGCATAGCCAGCTGTGTGCCAGTGCATCTGTGCCGAGCGTTGCCTTGGTTAGGGAATAGAACCACTAGCAATGGGTGGTTTCTGGGGATGCAAACAGGTCTACCTGTGCAGCTCCGAACCATCTCCAGATCAGCTGGACTACCTGGGGATGGAGTCTCCACTCTCCAGATAGTGCTGCTCGAAACAGCTCGTTGGCTGCCCGATTGAGCACTCCCGGAATGTGGATGGCACGAAGCGACCTCGGATGCTTCTGACTCCAGAGGAGGAGGTGACGGGTGAGTTGTGAAATGTGACTTGCCGGTTTATATACGCATCGGTCGCAGTGTTGTCTGTGCGGACCAGGACGTCCTTGCCCTGAAGGTGCCCTCTGAAGCAGCCCAGGGCCAGGCGTACTGACAGCAATTCGAGGCAATTGGAGAAATGAGGGATCTGCCCACGGGCCGAAGGTTCTGCGGCAGGCTGGTCTAATCTGTTGTCATCCCCGAAGAGAGAGGGCTCGCCCCCTGATGCTGCAATCGACATCTGGTCTTCAGGAGGAGCACTGAAGGAAATGACCGGTACACTCTGTCCTGCCCCACTCCAATGGCAACTCCACCGCCTGCGGAGTGCTTGAGGAGTGAGAACTCCCTTTTGGGGAGGCTCTCACCATGATCCTCAAGTCACCTCTGATACCACCGGACGCAGTGCCACCCCCGGGTGCCGGAACGAACACTGGATTGTGGCAGAGGGACTCTTTTGTGCAGCTCCGAGACGGTCACGTCCCTACACTGAGCACATGCACCATCCACAAACGCATCCTCAGTGTGTTGAGCGCCCAGACACGTGAGGCAGCGATCATGACCATCCTTAGGTGCCAGGAAACAATCGCACCCAGAAACGCATGTGTGAAATAATATCTTTAAAAAGACGCGATCACCCGCATTGCTCTTTCAGAGTTTGCTCTTTTAGTGCTGAAGCACACAGGGGAGCTGGCCACTGCACACCCCTGGTGTGTCTGACCCTCATGAGACTGTGACCCCCGCTGTAACACCCATACTCGTTCCGTCAGCTTACCTGAAGAGAATGAGCAGTAGTGATGCACCACCGCTCGGCTCCAAAGTGAAAGAATAAACGATGCATGCACCAGCTGCTCACTTATACTCACACAGTGATCAGTTGCAGCTGGATCCAATCAGTGCATGCCAATGCCCATTGGCTTGTTTTGTTACACTCAACGTAGAAGAAAATCCTGATTCGTCCGTCTCCGACGTGGTTCGTAGTGACTGACTGAAAAGGAACAATTATTACATGAAATATAAAATATAAAGAAGAAACTAAATCTAAAGCAAAAATGTAATATTTACACAGTACTGAATGATTACCATGCTCGTGTACCATGCTATTATACAAAGATTTTTT
Organism: Enteromius unitaeniatus; assembly: GCA_032359435.1. Lineage (NCBI taxonomy): Eukaryota > Metazoa > Chordata > Actinopteri > Cypriniformes > Cyprinidae > Enteromius > Enteromius unitaeniatus. Next base: position 16,204,078 of record JAUMHI010000069.1, read on the forward strand.
GTTAGAGATATTTGTGCTTGTGAGTAGACTCTGATATGGCTTACTGTACTTGTTGCAGGAAAATAATGAGCTTTATGACAGCTCAAACCTGGGAAACTGGCATTTATATTGAAAGTATTTTGGCTACTCCCTGATTTCTAGTCTTTAGTTTGTCTCTCTTAATGGATTCCATGCATCAGTGTGAGCATTAAAGCAAGATTACTGCAACAACTCACTGTAATTAGACCCTTGCCCGGTCAGGGTGTGTATACGTGTGTGCTGCTGCTTGTTCATTAAAGAACAAATTTGTTCAACAAATGTTCTGCAAATTATCAGCGCCAGTCTGCCTGTTAAGAGTGGAAGCTGCCATTGAGCTGCATTTGCAAGGAGAAGCACAGATCTGCATGAGATACTGAAGCCAGTTTTAGTTTTCAGTGCCTTTGTGGGTCAGCCATTTATGGCTTTAACATTTTCTGAATCTCGCACATGCAATATGTGTGCATCTGCTGTCGTCTGCCTGTGCGAATCTGACAAGCTTGCGGGGTATTTTTACTGGCGGCTGTGTTTGAGTCCAGTGAAGTGAGACTGGAACAGCGATTTGCCATTTGAGATGCAGTGACCATTCATCATTACCCGTCTGAGCCGTATGAATCACAAATATTCATAAACCTTTCACTCTTTCATGCACTCTAACTAACATTCCACTTCTATAGATAGCTGACTTATTTAATATTTGCATTTAATATTATATTATTTTCCATTTTAAAATAGATTTAATTTTTAATACATTTATGTTCAAAAGGTTTAACTTTATTGATGCAGTTATTTTTAAATCACAAAAGAAAATATTTGTGTTTTTTTGCAATTGTCTGCTATTATTTTAATTTTTAAGATGATTTTATTTTGAAAATCTTATTTTCTAAATAATTGAATGCGTTCATTTTTAAATTACAAAATAAAATGTGTTTATGCTTCAAAACAAGAATCTTTTTTTATACTATTGTTTAAACATTGTTTCGTCATTTTGACAGGGAAATCGACCTACAAATTGTTTAATAATATGATGATTTTAAAAATGTCTTTTTAACCTTCACTCATAACAGCAGTAACCCCTTTAAAACAGTTTGCCTATTACATATTAAATCAAATTCAAAATACTTTTAAGAAGTTCTTATGCACCAGAGAAGCTGTGTATATCCCAAATGAACAGCGCTCTAATATCTACTCTCCATAATAATGCTGAGTTGGTTTTTGATCATTTGGTCTACAGACAGGATGATATTCATACTAACTGTCAGTGAAAAGTGCAGTTTTGAGGTAGTGCTAAATCATTTACTTTACACTTTGTTAGTTAAACATTTCCAAAGCAAATCTCTCACTTTCGCTATTTAAAAGTTTAAAATCGTGCATTAAACATCAGAGACGTTTTCAACCTCAAACAGAGGCTGCGTTCAGCAAGAGGTACGTTAAAACTCTGACATATTAAAAAGCGGCTCCTGTCCGTATTTCAAGGCATTGCTGTGTTGTTTTGAGTGTTTTTTTAATTTACCTGTTGCTATGCAGTCTCTGGGGTGTCCTGGGTGGTTGCTAGGTGATTGCTTGCTTGTCGAAGACAAAAGAGCCCACCCTCAAGTCGCTGTGATATATTCTGGTCTATGGGTCTCAGTTTTTGCACATGTGTGAGTATATATATATATTTGAAATGGATTAAAATCTTTTGTCAAAGTTCATATAAAGCCTAAAATCAAAATGCGGTCTTGTATTAGGACAGATTTGATTAACTTTTGTGATCCACTTCAAATAGTGAATACTGTATATATCCTTTTTTTTCGCAAAGTTTTCTTCAGATCCGTCAAGAACAAGATGATAATTAGCTAAAAATTGACTCGCCCTCAGGTTTATCCAAGATGTAGATGAGTATATTTCTTCATCGAAATTGCATCACTTCCTCACCAAAGTGAATCCTCTGTAGTGATTGGGTACGGTCAGTCCAAGCAGCTGATAAAAACATCACAAGAATCCACTCCAATCCATCAGTTAATTTAATGAAGTTAAAAGCTTAAGGCTATTGCCTCTGTCTAAAATAGCTATCTATACTGCTTTCTCCAGTGAAGAAAATATCTCCTGTGTTTTGAATAGAAACAGTCCAAAATATTTCTAATCAAATATGTGAGTGGATTGTTATGTGAAAGTACACCAGAAAATATACTTCTTTTTGTTATTATGGAGTCAATATTTTCAACCCAGAGTAATGGGAAATATGTGCCTCTGCAAACATTTCTGCAACCCCGTAATTGCGTACCTTACTGCACGTTTCACCGCAGTTTCAAAGTGAAATGTCCAGAGAGTGACGCTAAAACACACGTTTAATATGTAGCCGTGGTCTGTTTGTATTATTTAGGTACGTATTACAGTGTTTTTATAATGCTGCTTGAGGTACATTTGTGGCTGTTCAGAATTCAAATATCCAGTGAGTGTCGCTAAAGGTTAAAGCTCTATCATTTTGGAAATATCCCCTACACCAAACCCAAACCTAAACCTACCCGATAGTGTTAACAAATGCAAAAGTCATTTAAAAGCGTATTCGCTTTTAATTTTTAATTTTTAACTTCCTTCTGCTGATTTGAGCTGTTTTGTCAAACTGTTTCACACGGGATCACACGGTGCTTTTCACTTTTTCAAGTGCAACACCATATTACGTGAGTTAATCAAAAATGTACCTGTAAATCATACTTTTGAGTGAAAGGGAATAAAACTTATGTGAGTTTTACTGCCTCTAGTGTTCATTTCAACTGGAAACTGCAGCGATTCATATCTATAGGTATGTTTTTTTAGTTTTGCAGAAATGTATGAAGAGGCACGTATTTCCAATGAGACTAGGTTCCATATTAAATTAAAATTGTATAAGTAAAATTTTTCTTAATGATAGATATGTTTCTTAAAACATGCAGTTTTTCGCTTGACAAGATGTTAAATTGATGGACTGGACTGGACTGCTTGGATTTTCAAGGAAAAACACAGAAAAGTCCAAATTAAGTTAAATCGAGTTTTTACTTGAAAGAAAAAATCTGTTTTAATCTATTTAATAAATAATTGTTATCTGTTTGAAATAAGATTATTTTGCTTGTTCTAAGCAAAAAGTCACTTGATTTTTTTCTGCAAACAAGACCATATTTTTTACTTTTCTAGAGAATCCTTCTTGATTTAAGAATTTGTATGTATTTTAGCTGGAAGCAAGAGAAAACATCTTGGCTAGAAAAGTATTTTGTGCAGTGTATGGCGGCACCCATTCGCTGCAAAGGATCCATTTTTAACCAAGTGATATAATGCTAACTTTCTCCAAATCTGTTTCAGTAAAGAAGCAAGCTCTTCTACATCTTGAATGGTCTGAGTGTGAGTACATTTTCAGCAACTTTAGTAGCATTGCATTGCTTTAACGCATTGCATTATTTCTATTCTGCAAATGTATTCTTGTTGTATAATGCACATTTTGGCAAACGTAGTAGGTCATCTGGGAATGCAGTGCATTTAGGCTGTTTGCATATTGCAAAATTATATACTGCAGGAATAGTAAGAGCAGTGTGGTGCTCTTCCAAATATAACCAGAGCCAAAGTGAGTTTAATGGGTTGGGGAAAGGGGTTTAGTCCTCAGCGAAACAGAAGTGTATCAGAAGGGGCATGCGATGAGATGAGAAGGAAGGATACATTTGGAAAGGAAAGTTTGCAGTTAATATTGATGAGCAAGTGTTAATGTGATCCTAAAAGCAGCTCTAGCAGAGATGACATTACCCCCCTCTGAAAATGGGTCGAGAAAGGGGGAAAGAATAGAAAACACAGACTGAGCCATAGTCTAAGTCAAAGTTTTATGATCAGAAGCTCAGAACACTTACTGTGCTCCCCTATGACACAGAGCAGTGGTGAATTATAGAATAAACCAAAATTTGTTGTCTTTTTTCATCTCTTTGGTAAACACTCCAGTTTGGATCAATAAAAGGCAGCTGTACACACTCAGAGGGTCGGCCTGTTCCTCATTTCCATTTTAATGAATGAGGCTTAGTGAGCTATTGAGCAAGTTATAATTGTGTTGTGGTGTAGAGACCTGAGAAAGTGTAGGATACTAGAAAGGATTTGTAAAAGTGCTGTGCGGGTGTATATTTCAGACGTCCAAGGGCGTGCTTTCATTTTGTTTCGGTATTAATACAAATACTTTCAAATATGAGACATCTGTGTGAATGTTTCATATTACATGATAGAAGCCAGCAACAATGTATATTTATATTTATAACTTTGTGCTTGTAAGCATTGATTTTCTAACATCAGAGCATTGCTTTCAGCTGAAATATGTGACTCTAGGCCAAATAAAACAGTCATAAGTAGCAGTTGTTCAAAATGGACATTATGCATCATCTGAAAGATAATAAAGAAGCTTTCTGTTGTATGTATATTGTTACGATAGGACAGAATTACCTTTAAATTTGTCCAAATGAAATTCTTAGCAATGCATATTACTAATTCAAAATTAAGTTTTGATTCATTTGAAGCAGTAGCCCATACAACTTTCTACACATATACCCTAGAAACTTAGGATGAGTTCTTTACCCATTATATTTGCTTTCTCCAGTGAAAAACCATCTCCTATGAAATATGCAAGTCCAGTTTACAAGCCAAAATAGTTCTTCGCAAAAATGTAATCTAGGAGTGAATATACAAACGAATGGTATGAAAAAATAGGCACTTATTTCAGAAATACACATAGAAATAGACATCAGTGGTGAATGATTTTGTGCTGCAAGATGATGTAGTTTCGTCATGGACTGATGGCATCACGATTTGACAAACTCTGAACCCTTGGCTCCCACAAAATGGAGTTATAATTTCTCCCTGTCTGCCATTGGTCAGACATAACAAATAGTCCCACCCCATACTCACTCCATTTGTTGATTCAGAAGTCAAGATACTCAGTCAGGTTGATAAGTGTTTTCAATGCATCATAAAACTGCTGTGTTTACACTTTACAGGGAAATTATGCATTTTTAGAGTAATCAAAAGATGTTCATGAAGGTGCATCAGGAAAGCTGTGCGTAGCGTATGTTACAAAGAGAAGTGATATCTGCTCTGCATAATAATGCTGAATTTGCTTTTGATCTGCTGAGCTGGTAACTATACTGACTGCTAATACAGAATTGATCTGTAAAGATCATGCTAAATTATTAAGTGTGTTAATAAAACTTATTGCAATCGATTCACTGCACATAAAAGGTGTTAACCAATGTAAAAGCAACTCTAACTTTAACAGTAAAACATTACTGTAGAAAAGTTTGGTGTTTAACTACATTAACTTAATGTTTTTTAAAGATGTTTTTGTGCCTTAGCTTTTAGAAAATACAGTAAAACAATAATGTTGTGAAATATTAGAACTATCAAATGTCTTAATTCAGCATCATTACTGTAGTCTTCAGTGTCACATGAACAGCATTTATTTGAAATAGAATATTTTGTAAATGTCTTTACTGTCACTTTTTATCAGTTATCAAGGAGTTTTTTGTTTAAAATATTGTTACAGACCCAAACTTTTGAACGGCTGTGTCTATTTTGAATATTTTTCTAGATTGTTTCAGTTAAAATCTCCTTTCAGAGTGTTATTGCACGAGAACGATAAGATGGATGGATGAGGGAGATGGAATGAGGATTGAGGAAGAGAAATGCCTGGTAATTATAGTTCTTACGTCTCGTTATGTTGGTGACAGGCTCCATCATGCCTTGGGGCTCAAAAGATCAATGGCTGGGACCTGACTCTAATGCTAACGAACTTCAGATCGTTAAATGTATGGGTGCAGAACACAGGAATTAATTATACCGTTTATAGCTTCAATTTATCAGCTCAAGGAGATGTTTCTGATAGTTTGAACTCCTCGAGACGCTTGGCCTGGGGGGTCCTAAGTCAGTAGATCCAATTTGAACCCATGACAGGGACCGCATTGAATTCTCGGCCCAGTAGAGCAACACTTTAGTGGAAGAATCTTAAAGTTAATGAGGATTCTGCGGTGTTTAGGGCCTCTTGGACTGAACAGTGGGAAATGTGATTCAAAATCAGGTCTAATAAAATGCTACCTCATATAAAGAATTGGCTGGGACGTAAAAGGCCTTATAACCAGTGTCACACGCATGAATACAAAGCAACCTCTGACAGTCAGAAACAATATTATCAGCTCAGAGAGACTGACACAATTCCCTGTTGCTCAGCGAGCATAAACTGGAAACAAGCAAGCTTTCACAAGCTTTATGCCTTTGTTCTTTGTCACTTCCGTCAAATGCTGTTGATAAATTCCTCTCAATTACGCAAGTAAGAAAAACTATAAGTGCTTTTGTTGTTGTAAAGCTTAGATCTTGATAAATATTTAAGATTAAGTATGCTAAAGAGTAGAATATTTGATGGATTGTAGAAAAGCTGGTTTTTGGTCAAATTCATGTAGTAAAGCCAGAATATGGTACAAATACAAAAAACTTAATATAATACTAATACTAACTTAATAAAATACTTAAGTTGTTATTGTTAAATAGTTGAGTTTTTGTAGATTAAAGCTGGAATGTGGTATGTAGTGAACTTTGAATATTCAGAAGCTGGAATATGATATATATATAGCCAAATATATACAGTACAGTACATTACCTGGGATATAGTAAATCTGGAATAAAATACTTGAGATGTAAAGCTGGAATATAGTACATGTTTTTAGATGTGGTAGATCTGGAATATGGTAAAATAGTTTGATTAAGGTACTTTAAATGTGGTAAAGCTGGGACATGGTACAAATCTTGAGATGTGGTAAGGCTCGAATAGTAAAATACATCAGATGTGGCTATGCCAGAATATGGTCAAATAAAGCCAAATACTTGAGATGTGGTAAAACTGAAATCTGGTAAACTTCTTGAGACGCAGTAAAGTTGGAATGTAAAATACTGTGTATTGTGGTTGAGCTACAATTTGGCAAAAATACTGAAAGTATAAAAAAAACCTGACATGTGGTGAAATACCTTATACGTGTATGTGGTAAAGCATTAATCTCAAACTCAGTTCCTGGAGAGCCACAGCTCTACAGAGTCACAAATCACACCTGCTTGGAAGTTTACTAGTGATCCCGAAGAGCTTGATTATCTGGATCAGGTGTGTTTGATTAGGGTTGGAGCAAAACTGTGCAGATCTGTGGCCTTCCAGGAATTGGGTTTGAGACCAATGTGGTAAAGCCCGATTATAATGTGGCAAATCTGACATATGGTAAAATACATCAGATGTGGCAAAGCTGAGTTAATGCTGTAACATGGTGAAATACTGAAAGGTTTTTCAAAATGATACTGAAAACTGAAATACTTAAGATGTAATATAGTACATGAATGGAAAAATCTTGACATATATTACAACTGAAATATGGTAAAGTATGAGATGTATAAGAGCTGAATTGGGGTAAAATGCTTGATTTGATAGAGAACTGGAAGGTCTTTCAGAAGAAATGCAGCAGAAATGACCTGAACTGAACTCTTATTTCTCAGCATTACACTGGACGCACAGTGACAAGGAAAAAAACACATAGGTCAGTTTGTTCTGATCTTTATTCGCTTGTTTACTGCCACGTCCATCAAAGGCTGCTGATTAATTGGACTCAGTTGCATAAGTTTGGCCTTGACGTTCTATTACAGCCATGTTCAGCCCACTCACTTCCACCTGTCTCTATTACTTTCTCCTGTGATACAGTTGCTGTCACCGCCGCTGATGTGTGGAAACAATATTGATCCACAGCCGGGGAAGCGGCGGCCCATACAGCGACTTTATTGCTTTCTATTAATGATGCGTTTCATGGCCGATGGTACAAGCTCCTTCGATGTGAGCAAAGACCCAGGGCAAGCGAGCCTGTCACAGGGATTTGTACTGTACATATCGCATGTGTTTTACTCAGTCAGGATGCGATTCAGAATAAATTGAAGTTAATGTATTTTTCAGGGGGTGCCGTGGAGTCCCGTGGTGATGCGGTGGATTGGTGCAAAAGGTTTTCTCATCTCGGACATTGCAGAGTTTCAACTAAATGGCAATTCTCTGCGATCGAAAACCAATCTTAGTCAAGGGCTAATGTGCTTGTCTAGCACTAGGTTCTGTCTTAATATTCCTCCTGAGAAGAGGGTCTGTAACAGAGTTTTGGGTTGAGCTCCAGGCATGACTGTCTTAACAACCCCCCTGACACTTTCATTTTTAGAATTCTATATATATATATATATATATATTTTTAAGGATAACTAAGGCGGCCTTTTTTTAAAATATCAAAATACAGTACAGTACAGTACATGTCATTTATTTCTGTGATGCAAAGCAGAATTTAAAGCATCATTACTCCAGTTTTCAGTGTCACGTGATCCTTCACACTGTAAAACCGAATAGTTCACCTTACTTAGATATAGTTAGTAAGCTGTACTTAGTTGTTATACTTACTAGGTTTTACCAAGTTACAGCAACTTTCAAGGCAAATAAAACAATTTTATTTTTTTATTCTTTGAGTGACACTTACTTAAAATATTCAAGTAGCCACAAAGAAACCAATGACACTAATAAAGCAGTGAGAGGCAGCAGTGCGCTAATTTGTTGCTAATGCACAACATAACAACAGAAGAAGAAGAAAAATGTCCCTGTAACTATAGTGATTAGTGTTCCCTTTGGTTGGACACTTAAAACTTTGTCTATATTCTTATAATTATTTTATATAATTAGTGAAGTTTTTGCAAATAAACTCATTTCGAGTAGGAGCGTGGTCGATTAATCACAGCTGGCACCGCATCACCTAATCAATCTCCTCATTACTCCTGCCCAATCGAAGCCCCTTCTACCCACTATAAATAACCCGTCCTCTTTCCTTCCACACCCCGCCTTTTACGCATCCCTCCTCCACCCCTTCTCCGCCATCTCGTGCCTTCAATTCCGGGGGGCATGAAAGGTGGTTTCAAAGGATTCTGTGGTTTTGCTTTTGGCGGATGGAGAGTAAAAAGAGATCTGAGGGCGCGCGAGCCGCGGGATCCCGTGGGACTTCAGGCAGACTGGCTGAAGGCTGGCTAGGAGAGTGGCTAACTCCTTTTTGATCGAGCTCGGACGAGCAATCGTTTTAGGCAGCTTGTCTGGCAGCGAGATCATGCACGAAAGCCATGCACAAAAAGCAAGAAGCGGAGAATTTATAGTGAAGGGGAGAGATTTATGAATAAATAAGGAATGATTAAGTAAGCGGGCTGCCAGCTGTGTGTGATTACTCGTTCAGCCATCCTCTCGAAACCATGTTATTGCAAAACATTACCTTAAACAAATCATTTGGGAGACGTTGCCAAAATTACATAAAAATAAATGCATATAATAAGAAAATGAAAGTGTTTTTTGAATTTGCATGCAGGTCAACCTTTTGATGGGGTCTCCCAAAACAAAAAAAACAACATTTCATAACCCGTCATAAAATACGGGCACTTTAATATTTTTTTTGTGGAAACTGTGACGAACTGCAACTGTTTAAAAAAGACAAGCTTTTTATTCAGCCAGCAGTTTTTAAACTGACGAAAAAGTGTCAATATACATGCTGTTGTTTTGACCTTTCCATTCATATCAAAGAATCTTTACAACTACTTTCAACAATGATCAAAAGAAGAAATGAGCACCAACTGCACACTGTACATCCACATAGAGATCAATTAAAAAGATAATATATGTACTTTATACATCATTTATATTTAACCACTTGTGAATGAAAAACTCAAGTGAGTGTAGTATTAAATAAATGATCTCAACAAACTAGAACAAACTACAGAGTTCTGAAGAAACATGATGGGTTTGATTCAGATCAACAGGTCAACTTGAGGACCAAATAAGCAATACACTTTACATCTTAAAAACTAGTTTTTCAAAGTTAGATACTTTTCTATGTGTAGCTCCCAGTTGTAAAGAAATACTATTACAAAATGCCACTTCTGTACAAACATCGAGGTTCAAGAGTCACACAACTCTGATAATTGAAAGTTTGGATGTAGCCTGAGTCTCAGCTCTCCAACTAGCCTGAGCTCCAAGCCAGTCAGGATTGTGAAAGCTGACATTTGAGGTTTCTGTCTGAATCACTGATCAGAGATTACTTACACCGCTGCCGTCTCTTGAGAGATGCACCGGGTTCAACATGACCGTATTGTTTTTGGAGAAAAGCTAAGCACTCTTAGCGAGACATTTGAAGATGGATTTAGCCAGGTTTTTGTGTGTGCGTAATGAGTTCAAACTCATTAGATAATTAAGGAAAAGGACAAAATAACAACTTTTAAATTTGCCATAAGATAACATTTGCTAAAATCGTGCTGTCTTCTGTCTCGCAGGGAATCTGGGTTGGCTGTCTAAATGTGTGAGGAGAGCTGAGGGTTGGCTGGTTCAGGACTAGACGGTTTCTCTCCTGCTCTTAATCTGTTTAGGGAAAACTGTCTGACTGTTTAGACCACAACAAGATTTTAGAGAAAGCAAAACATGTCACAGTTTACCAGCGTAGGTAAGATACATTGGATCCAGTAAAAACGGAACATTATAGATGCTACAAAGTCACAAAATAATTCAGATTGTACCTGTGAAAAAAAAAGTCCTTAATTGTCTTAAATGTGCAAAAAAAGGTCATTTTTATCTCACAAATCTGACTTTGTGTGATATAAACTTACAAGTGCGAGTTATAAAGGCGTAACTGCATGATATGAATATGAAGAAATGAACTCACAATTGCTAAATATAAAGTCAGAATTGTGAGATACAAATTGTTTCGTTATTTCGTTACTTTATAACTTGAAAATTGCTACATTAGATCTCACGATTCTACGAGGGACAAAATCTGAATTTCAATATATAAACTTGCAATTCCGAGAAAAATGTAAGAATTGCGACTTTATATCACACAATTGTGAATTATAAAGTCCGAATTCTGAGTCAGACTTTATAAGTAGCAATTGTGAGTGTTTTCATGCAATTCTGACCTTTTTTTTCTTGCAATTGCGACTTTATTTTGCCATATTTAACAAAAAATATTTTTACGTGTAATTAAGTGTAAACATTACATTCAGTTTGCACTTAAAAAAAATGTCATATTTAGTCAAACGAATTATGTCTCAAGTGTATGTCTTTTTCACTAAGATAGTTAGGCTAACACTTAAAAACTTTTGTAAAGGACAGCTGTGCAACTATATTATCATAAAATGCTTTTTAAAAGGACAGTTTTTCCACAAATAGTCTTGTTTAAAGATATTGCTTTGAAATGGTCGAGCTGTTGTTAATTTACAGCCTCTGTGTGCCTTTAGAAATGTGCTGCATAAGTGAATGAGGATATGGTTTGGTGCCAGAATGTAAAATGGTTGAACTGTAGCCTTAATAAGGACGGCAATAACCTCATCCGAACAGTTAGAAACAGCCCTGTAAAATGCTCAATCACACAAATCAACACATTTTCAAGACCCAAGTGATTGACTGTTTCAAAGTGCTTAGCCACCTAAAATTCATGCCAGTAACTACATTTCATGAACATAAAGTTAGAGATGGCCAAGAGCAGTTTAAGGAATATTGCGATATTGGTTTTTGCTTCTAAAGCTGTTAAAAATGTTGCAGGAGAGGGTCAAGACTGCAATTTATGTTGAACATGCTTAGACTAGAGTAGCTACCTGCTTTTGTTCATTTCCCTTTTAATGTAAGGCATATCCTTAAACGAAGTATTATATATAAAGCATTATACAGTAGATGTGGTGTTTATTGTTATGATTCTTTAAAACATTGCAGAAATATTAGCTAATGTAATTTTGCACAGCTATTGTTTCCATACATACAGTGCATTCATGTGAAGCCTGATTTCTTACTCATCACAAAGAAATAAATATATTATCACCAAGCTCATTATTATAAATTTGGACATATGTCTGTATACAGTACATATGATATATATGCTATACTGTATAGCAAATGTCAAATGCATGATTGTTTGTAGGATTGCAAAATAGCAAGTGTATCATCATCCAGTTGTTTTTGTATATAAAGTTACATATATATATGTATGTCTGACTTTTTTTGTGAGTGATATATTTCCTGTTATATAACATATCTTAACTGATTGCTTGTATAATTCCAAAATGTAAACTACGTTATTGCCCAACTCTATTTCTCTAATCTATTCAACTGAATATAAAGGCTTGAAGACATTATCGTGATTTATTTTTTTCTCAAAATCAGTTTTACATTTATTTGAAATGTACTGGGAAAAGTACTTTCTAAATAGAAAGCAAAAACAGTAATGAAAGTACATTTTTTTGTCCCCAATTTAAATGTAACATCTTTTCTCTAAAAGACTGATTAACCTTATTTTGGACGAGCGTTAGAAACTAACCGCTTTTTTTACCACTCAGCTTAGAAGAAGCAGTCCCAGATTTTAAGTGAAAATTTGTTAACATTTTATGAACCCTTGCTAGTCATGCACATTTCTGTACCCATGATTCTCTGCAGAGACCCAAACTGTTACCAAATTGAAACTGTGCTATTTTTCCAGTAATCCCAACCGCAAATCCCAATTACGTTTACTCGTGATCAGCACTGATTCTCATCCTCTTATCTCTTTGAACAGGTTTGCCCGATCAAACCCAAACCATGGGAATCACCCTTTGTGTTTAGCCAGACCTAAAGAAAGAAATATAATCCAAAAAAGTGGCTAAAATACTAAATGACCACTGGGACACATGAAGAATAAGGAATTAGGAAGAGGAGATGAATGGAGCAGCCGCCCACACAGCAAGACAGAGCGTGAGTGAAGGTCGATCTTATTGTTCTTCCCCCTGTGGCAAACATTGTGACTAATAACAAAGTGAGGCACGATGAGTGGCCGTATCTGGGCTGCATTGCTCTTTCTGTTCATGTGCTCAGAGCTCGGGGGAAGCAGTGCTCAACTAAAAAGATGGAAGAGTGAGGAAACCGCTAGGAAAGAAAGTCGGGTGGAGCATCTAGACATGGAGGAAAAGCAAAGTGAGATGCCATTTGCCAACACAGAAGGAACACCCAGTCTGGAAAAGAAAAATGAGGATGAGTTGGCGATTTCACCAAAAAACAACAAAGACAAAACAGAGTCTTTATCAGGACTGCATCATGCACAGATTGAAGAAACTGCAAAATCGGAATCTGAAATCAGAGTGACTCCAGTTTCGCTTTCTGGTGCAAGTGTGAACACACATTCAACTCTACATAATGTGGATAATTATTATCCCAAATTCAAAGGTATCCCTAAAATCACAAAGACAACAGTATCAACTCTTATTCCGGACTCCAAAATATCTAGAAAATTTCAAGATGGTTTCGTTCCCACTGATATGACTCTTACAGTAGAGGAAACTAAAACTGACAGATCCACTCTGGATGGCCTGTCAGATGCCAGCGTGGTGTTTCTCAAGCCTCCATCTGGGATAAATAGCACTGGACAGGAAGTGCAAACTGTAATGATGGGCAACCAGGAGTCGGTGAGCGGTGGTGATTTCCAGAGGACCTTCGCTGGACCAAATTTGGAGGTGATGCCTTTACAGTCCCGCAACCGAAGAAGCTGGATCTGGAACCAGTTTTTTGTGATTGAGGAATATAGTGGACCAGAACCGGTGTTGATTGGACGGGTAAGGTGAACATTTGTATAATTCATCATTTAAGCTTGCATGATGATTTAAATAATGAATTTTAAATAACTCGTAATTCATTTTACCTCTGTAATCCAATGTATTGAGTGCAACAAGTTATATATTGTATGAAAAATTAAACAGCTTGGTTACGTAAGATGAAAAGAAAAGACTTTTCAGGAGAGCTTTTGGTTGAAACTGTGAGAGGAAGAATTACAAATGCATATGCTTTGGAATAATGTGCATTGACAAATTGTTCACAATGAGACTAGGAAGTTGTTGTCTTTAAGGGAGTAGAACATTGAAAATTATATTTCTGTCATTTACTGACTCATTCATGAATCCTCATGTCGTTCCAATTCTTCTGTGGAACACAAAAGAAGATATTTTGAAAAAAGTGTGTCATCGTTCACACACAGTGTCTACAAAGAAAATGTTTTTTCTGAGCAAAAAAGAAATGCAAGATGAAAAAAATGCATATGCGTTACTAGTCAAACGTTTGGAATAATAAAGACATAAATACAGGGCCGTCGCCAGAAAATCGTTTTCATAGGGGGGCACACTTTATGATCTCAGAAACAGACATTCACCAAAACAAAAACAACCTGTACTTATTATTATTTCAATCGATCAAATTCTATATTTAACAGATAGTCTGCAATGATCTGTTGACTTTTGAGTGATTTAAAATTTCAATAGAAGTTGATAGATTTCTCTCGAAATTGCAACAAGTAGCCTAATGATCAATGGATCGGACAAAAACAAATGGGCCAAAAATAATTTATGCATTAAGGATATGACTTAATTTCACATTCCAACAACTATATAAGACTCTAGACCACACATGTGTTTTCTTCACTGGTTGGTTACTTTTTACTTCAGCCTGAAGCATATTTTATTGTTAAACTTTCTTTATATATAATAACATAGTAACTTTGTTGCCATGGGCGTGCTTGTATTTTATTCCTGTGATGCAAAGCTTAATTTTCAACATCATTACTCCAGTCTTCAGTTTCACAGACCTTTAAAAATCATTCTAATATGCTGATTTGTTGCTTGATTATTATTAGTTATTACTGTTTACATTTTAAAAAGCGTTCTTATTGCAGTTTTAGCAGTTTTTCTTTTTTAAAGATTCTAATGATGCTGAAAATTCAGCTTTGCATCACAGGAATAATCGTATTTAAAATATATTGAAATAGAAAACAATTCTATAATATAAAGAATTCTAATAAGCACACACACACACACACACATATAATCATATTGCTGAGCAAAACAAAATCCAAACTTTTGGATAAAAATATGTTTTTTTCCTTTAAGACTATATTGGATTTTTCAGAAAGTTTTAAGCTTGCAAACAAGCCCACACTCTCCTCATTGCTAAGCGGGTTGCTTACAGGGTCCATTTGGAAGGTTCTTTTATAAATAAATCAAGTCTATTGCATTACCTCTGAGTTTATTAAACGTGGGACTTGGACAGTAATTATTAGATGTCGCCAGAAAAAAAGACTGCAAAACGCAATTACATGCTCGCTGGTCACATTTAGAAACACATGCACAGACAAAGGCATGCACTAAAAAACCCAGATGCTCGCACACACTCTGCGGTAATGAGCTGCACTGGATGGATCGCATTAGCTGCGATTCACACTGAGTAAGTTTGCCAGCTGCTTATACAGAACACAAGGCTTTAAAGAGTCTGGCACTAAACCAACACGAGATCCAGAGAGCGCACCTCATAAATGTTGCATTCGCTTCTCTGCCTGTCACTGTGCTGACACTGTATCCGAGTAAATGTTTATCCGATGGGCCAGGACATGCTGTTGTTCATCACAATGTGCTGTTTACCTGTGCGCAATTCAGAGAAGTGGATTGTGAATCAGTTATGGCTGAATGGAGGGCAGCAGTCTCGGAGACGAAGCTGAGCTTGACCGCTGCGGTGCTGCGAGGCGAAGCGCGAGGCCAGACACAAGCACTGGCGTTGATGTACGAACTGGGAACTTTCCTATTGAATTTTTTGTAGTAAAGCTATTGAATCGGTGGGTTGTTTAACGTGACAAATTGGCTGGGTGAGATGTTGCAGTGGAGGTTGAGACCTCATGAAATCAAAATGAGAGTCTAGTTTGTTTCTGTTAGCTTTAGGGTGAATCTGTAAGCAAGCATACTTTTAAACATTTATAAAATGAATGTAGCAGATTTATAGTTTTTATTTCTCTTTTGTCTTGTACAATGCCTTCTAGAAATGCTCTCTACCAATTGCAATCGATTAGCGGTAGTAGTGACAAGTCCCCCCCAATAATTAGAAACGGCTAAATGTCGCCCCCAATATTTGAAATTCTTGCACTGGTCTGCTGCCCTTATGCAGCGCTCCAGTTAGGATGACAAAAAAGCTTTAAAAGTAACATTTTTCAGCCTGGTCCAACAGTAACGCTGTCTCTGCCTCAGCGGGCAGTCAATGTAAAAATAATTGAGTTCACCCAAAAATATAAATTCTGTCATTAATGTCGTTCCAAACCCACAAGACCTTTGTTCATCTTCAAAACACAAATTAAGATATTTTTGATTACATCAGAGAGCCATCTGACCCTCCATAGACAGCAACACAACTGAAATGATCCCAGATCCAGAAGCGATCCAGAATACTGGTGGAAGACGTAAGTCAGTGGAGAAGAACGGTAGAGTAAATTATTTTATTTTTGTTTTCTTTGCGCAAAAAAATTGTATTCTTATAGCATCGCAAAACTGAAGTTGATCCCCTGAGTTTTTACCTCATTTCCGGTCAAGTGATGTGTGTCTTTGCGTTCGTTAGTTAAAGCAATTTAAGATCGTTACAGCCTTGATAGGAGTGAATCATGTTTTCAGAGACTCCAGTTTTGTCTGACACAAATGTTAACTTAGATTCAGCTTCATGTTTTATCAATAATTATTATCCCAAATCAAAACTATACCAGAAATCACAAAGAACTGCCTCTCAGCCAGAATTTTACAATGCATTTCTGTCCAAAGAAATCCTCATAGAAGTACTTTCTACCAATTCCAGTAAACTAGAAATAGGAGTAAAGGCCCGTTCACACCAAGCATGATAACTACCATCATCATCATCACAATCACGTTTTCATAGTGACTCTAGTTTTGTTGTCTGACACAAGTGAAAACACAGACTCATCTACACATTTTTATAAATAATTATTATCCCGAATCAAAAATATCTTAGAAATGACAAAGAACACAGTATTGCCTCTCAGCCAGAACTCCAAAATATATTTTTGTGCAAAAAAAAAGACTTCTAGAAATGGTCTTCACCATTTGCAATCGACCAGCAATAGTAGCCAGTAATGTAAGCCTTTTTGCTACTTTGGCTAACAACTACCTGTTTAAATAATAATAATTATTTTAAAAATTGCACATATCAGCATATTAGAATTATTTCAGAAGGATGGTATGATGCTGAAAATTCAGCTTTGCATCACAGAAATAAATGACATTTTAAAATATACTTAAATATAAAACAGTGATTTAAAATAGTAATAATATTTTACAATAATAATGATTTTACAAGCCTTAGCGAGTATGAGATGCATCTTTCAAAAACAAAACGTATAGACTCAAAACCTTTTACTGTAATGTATTTTTTGTATTTATAGTTTTTTTGTTGACCAGTTTGATGACACATTTTACTTTGTAAGTGAACATTTAATTTTGTCATGTAATTTCATCTTTTTATTTGTTTTCAAATATTTGTTTAGCTTTATTTTGCTTTTTACTCTTTATCATTTTTTTTCAGCATTTTTTTTATGCATCTAATATTTTATTAGATTTTTTTGTATTTTGTAATTGTTCACCTTCAAGTGATTCGTAACCATCCAGCTTTTGTTTTACAAACACAAAGGAGCCACTTAGGTCCGTTTAGACGTTTCAATATCCTCAAAGTTTAGACATGCATATTGGAAGCAACTATTCAATATTTTATTTTCCCAAGGACCTCAAGGTGTGTGTTCATTATTGAGAAGTCTTGTGCGCGTGTATGTGTGTGAGTGTGTCGTGTTATGTGTGCGCTTTGCCTCATTTGAAGTCATTAGTGAAGGAATCGCACATAGGAGAGAAATGCATGTGGTGTTTCTGAAAAAACAAATGTGGACACTGGAGAATCAAAAAGAGGGAGAGAAGAGTGTACAACAGTGCGGATGAAAGAGAATGAGGAGCGGGGAGGGGCTTTTCTTGCTGAGAAACTCATCAGAGATCATTTCCCAAATTTCATTCTTTTTTTACCATCTCCTTTTTTTGTCTCTAAATTTGTTTTGTTTTTGTGCGTATTGGATTCATTTCATTCCCACAGTGAAACATCGTAGTGTACAGACGACTGCAGTGGAGCAATTAAAGCACAAATCTGAGAGAGGATGATTAGGAGATTTATATAACAGATTTGAAAGGAGGTAAAAGAAACAAAGAAAATGGGATGTGGAAATACAGATTGAGGTTAAAGATGGTGTCTCAAATCAAGTACTTCTGCAGCACTAGTTAAACTTAACAATTCTGCCCTACAAACTGATTTTTTATTCTTTTTTTGATTGTGCAACTTGTACACAAAAATGAAGATCTGCTGAACATTTACTCACCCTCAGGACATTCGGGATATAGATGAGTTTGTGTCTGAACAGATTTAGAGAAATAGCATTGCATCACTTGCTCATAAATGAATCCTCTGCTGTGAATGGGTGCCGTCGAACAACTGATAAATACGTCAAATGTAATCCACACGACTACAGTTCATAATAGCACTGTGTGAAGCAAACAGCTGCATTTTCTTTTTTCATTCCACTATATCCTCCTAATTTTACATACATTTTTTTGTCCAAAACAACATTTCAATGTAGGCTAGATGATATGTTGTATATAGATGTTTTTTTGTTTTTTCCAGTAACAAGTTTTGGCGTGATTTGATAAAGCCCAGACTACTTATAGAGAATTTGCATGAAAAACGTTGCTCTAATTTAATTCATTTCATATCTAATATATATCTAATATTGGGAAATGAAAATACGCCTAATGGAAACGCATCAGTTTTGCAAAAACTCTCAAATATCCTGCATTAGGTGGTTTTTCATGGCAATTCAGAAGAGGGATGATGCGCAAAGCTGCAATGGAAGCAAGTTTTTCCCATTTACAGGTCACATGGTGTATGTAAAAAGTAATATGATCATTCTTAAATGTATTATAACCTCCAAGAAACACTTAATACGTAGTTGTTCTGAAGTATAAGGGGCTTTCCCTGCTAAGACACACGTCTGCAGTGCCTTTCGGCTCTGATACGACACTGAAGCTGATTGTGGTCACTCTGTGATGCTTGTGTTTATTCCAGACACATCACGCACATTTCTGAAGTATCTCTCGGTGCTGCTTTTGTGAAGATACACGCATACGCCTCCTTTTGTATAAAGATATCCTAAATTAGTCAAATCTCACCAAAATCCATTGCCATGACTAATTGCGAGAGGCAAAAGGTTACGTTTTAGATTTGTTAATGGAAATGCATTTTGCAATACATTTTTTATCAACATTTATCACAAAGTTTTGCACTAATGTGTAATGGAAACGCAGCTAGTTGTGAATAAAATGCCTACTTTACTACATCTAACACTCTCGCTCGGCTCTTCAGCGAAAACCTGAGGCGCATGAGTGATGAGGTGCACCTGAGTGCAATCACTGCACGCCAATATTCATTGGCCTTTTGTTTGAAGCTCAAAGGCAATCGGTCTCTCTGTCGAGTTCCCATATGTAACGGGAACGTACGTAACCTAGACTTTAATAAAAATGATTTTTAACAGTTAGCATTTTAGCAGCTAAAATAGTGTGCAAGACCCTTTATGCTTCAAAGTTTTCTTTTTATTCTTTAGTTCAAACACTTAAATCCTCATGTGTCTTATTTAAATACCACTCATTTATTTAGATTATTTATCAAACCTACTAAGGTTTTCAGCCAGGAGCAGTGAGTGGTTTAGTGTTTTTCTTGTCTGTGGTGTTTGATAAGTACTAATACAGCATGTAGATTTCATTTCATTTACACTGCAGCGGCACACATAGTTACTATATTGCTTGACAATTGCCAAAGATTATAATAATGCAGCATATGGTTTGGTGAAAGAGTTGTTTTTATTCCATTAAATTTCACTTCTAGTCTACTTTGGTGTCTTTCATCAAATTGCTGTTGCCGCTGCTTCACGTCATGCCTAATAACACCCTGTACCCGCGGTAAAACCGTAGCGCTTTAGCGGCTGACAACATGTCAACCAACAACACAGAATAAGAGCTTGTGATCGTTTTGCACAGGATGGGAAAATCTGGACAAGACAGCACTTGAGTAGATGTGGGCAGCGGTTTGTGATGTTTCTTTTTGCTCACTCCCCACCGTCTTGGACTTCTCTTGCATCTTTTCTCACAGTTTCATTGGTTATTGCAGTTGCTAGTTTGACTAGTTGTGGTGTGTATCACATGGTCAAGTTGAACACTGAATTACTGTATACTGCACATTAAGTCAAATGTAATAGGTCATGTTTCTCTCCATTAAGAGTAGTACTGTATTATTGTGCAATTCCGAACCCATTCGAGATGAAAAGTCTGACTGCGAAGCACTGAAGGAGGCCGTGTGCGTTCTGTCAGCCTGCTGTTAGTAGTTAGTTTATGGGCATCCAGTTATCACTGTGTAGCATGCATTATTACCGAGCAGGGCAAGCTAGAGAGGGTTCTGGCGGTCCTGAGCAGTAGTGGTGGGTTTATCGCAGCATGTTTACTCAGGCCTGCCACTTTTGGAAGCTTTTGGCTGCTCTTTGCTGTGTGTGTGTGTGTGTGTGTAAGCTGAGGGTCTTAATAGGCAGTAAACCTGCCCATCACTGGACCATAAGCAGAGCTGAAGCCCCTCTTAGCATGTGGTCAGATTTGACACACTGTCTGTAAGCAGCATGATAGAGTCCATGAACAGTGTGTGTGTGTGTGTGTGTGTGTGTCTGTTCCTGTAGTGACTGTTTCTGTGTATGCTGTGTAAATGTATATTTGTGCATTGTGCTTATCTGTAAATGATGCTTTGGCATTAATAAAAAAGTTATTTTATATTATTTTATTTAACAAGACTGTTCTGTTTTCTATTTTTTTTTCACATTTAATAAATGATGATGAATCAATATTCAGTTATTATTCTAATTCATCTATTCATTGTACTGTATTGTTTTATTTTTTTACTATTTCCAATTAGTATATAAATATAATATAATATAAATGAAAATATATGTAAATTACTCAAATTAAATTAATTATTGTATAAGCCAGTAATTTATTAATTCAATATGTATTCATTTGCATCACTGGCACCTATAGAATAAAATAACCCTAACCCTAAAAAGAAGTGATTATCACTAATAATTCCGTAATTACTATATTCATTTATTTATTGCGTTTTTTAATAAATAATTATATGATTAATATTAACATTTTATTTTACCACCACAACTGGCATCTTTTTCTCTGTTGTTGTTTCTGATATTCGAGTTAAAGCTAAGAACTTTAGTAATTGGAGGAACACAAACAAGTGTTGCATTAAACCTAAAGTGTGGAATCTATTATTTCCAGTCATTGTTTTTGCATTCCGTTTGAAAATGCAAGTCAGAAATAATACACTTCATTTGCAGCCTATTTCACTTCTGCTATTTCTGTTCAGTTTTTCAACAGGGATGGAGCTTTTTTGATGAGTTGCACACAATAAGACAAACCCGGTAAATCTGGACCATTTTGAATTCATGTATGTTTTAAATAAGTGCGCGTCTGTGTTCGTGTGCGTGTGTGTTTTGAGCAGTTAGAGTAATAGGCAGTGAATGTGCTTTGACATCACGCTCATACTGTGTTCTGGAACTCACACACGCGTGAACGCAGACCGCTCAGCCCGCGGCTTCATGTAGCTCACCACAGAGAGAGAGAGACAGAGAGGCTCCTCTAAGCTGCTCTTTGATGCCGCGCTCTTTTCCTCGTCTGACACACAGCAATGTTTGCTTTATTGCCTCCCAAAACCAACCAAGCGTGCCTCCTGTGTGACCCCCTCAGGACAGGAAGTCTCTATGACTGGAGGAAGTGTAAATCTTTCCCACTTCACAGCACTGGCGGCTGATTTGTCTTTGGCTCCACACTCATAGGAATTCAAGGATGAATTCCCTGAATTTCAGAGAACATTTGTCAGTTTGTCGGGTTTGGGACCGCTGTCAGCGGGTGTGTAAATATATTACAGAAGCTCCAATCTTCTGAAATGAAACAAGGAAGACTGTGTGATTGTTTTGTGTCTGTTACGGCTGTTGCTTGTCAGATTGTATGATTCGACCCCAGTGAGATTTTGGGTAAAAGCCAAGGCAAGCTGTGCGACATCACTTTGTGTCTTTTATGACAAAATTTATGAAAATATGTCTTTTAATGGCTCACGATTGGCAGCGCTACATGCTTATCAATCATGTCACGTTTTGACATCCTCATTGATACGTGAAATTGAAATGGTACTGCACAAACTCAAGCAAGATTTTGGCAATATTTTAT
>JAUMHI010000069.1:16265665-16278328 GCA_032359435.1 Enteromius unitaeniatus
AAGATATTCGCTATTTAACATCACAAAGGCCTTTAGATTAGACTGACCAAATATAATGTTAATGTCATTAAATCTTTATGATGAGTGTGTGAAGTTTGAGGCAGATCAGCCATTGTATGCCTGAATTGTTAAAACTTTCTTTATTGTGACAAAACAACGAAGTTTGTCAGGCCGCCATGGACATGCCCGTCAACCAATATTCAAGATCTTTATAATTTCACGTCACACAGGGCTTTAGATTTCACCGGCCAAATTTGGTGCTGACCTATGTAAATATCTAGGAGGATTTTGTTTAAATACAACTCCTAAAAATGGCACAAAACTTGGCTAGAATATTGAAAATATCTGACTTCCTGTACCTTTTGGACTTTGTACCTGGGGACGTTTTTGTAGGTGTTGGTGTGTTACATGATGTGTGTGCCAAATTTCATACACGTATGTGAAACATGGCTCAAGAGGTACTGTGCTGAAATTTTAATGGTGGACTGCGTTGAAAAATTCTAGCATGTTCAATTCCTCAAAAATGCGAAGAAGAAGAATCTGAGAAATTCCTTGCTTCACCAATGCTTGAGAGTTTTTGGATAATTTCCATTGAGCTACAGTGTTTTTCTAGATAATTCCATTCTATTTCCTTTTTATGGATATCTTTTTAGATAGAGATGTTCCGAGTGGACACTTTTTTCATAGGGAAAACCAACAAACAGCTATCTAATAGAAAAGCAAAAGAAGACTAGCAAAAGAAATAGATAGTTTTACTCACATCAAACAGCCAAATGTTGACTGTTAACACATTCTGAAGGTTAGGCACCTCTTTGCAATGATTATCAACTGGAAAAGAAAAAAACGGATTAATTCATGATTAACTTCCTGTCATTTTCTCTCGCTGTGTTTTGTTCGGTAGTGGTAGCGGCGCTCTCGTTATCGTTGCGAAGGCAGAAACGTGACACGCAGTCTCCTGTGGAGGATGATGAGATCAGGGAGAACATCATCACGTATGATGACGAGGGAGGCGGCGAGGCGGACACGGCCGCTTTCGACATTGCCACACTGAAGAGCGCCCCCCAGAGCATGCGCAGGGCACAGCGGCTTCAGGACAGCAATAATATGTGAGTGTGTTTACAGTGACTTTGATGCTCACATAAATAGACATCTCATTTCATCATTTCAATCTCCCAGATTTATTGCTGGCACTATCTGATCTTTTAAATCACATGTCATTTCTTGACATTTGGCTTAGAAAATGCCATATTATATTAATAGCCCATGTGAATCATTCAGCTTGAATATAAGCTGACATTCACTGCAAACACAAACTCTTGTATCTCTGGTTACTCTGAATACGTTCAGTCACTCTAAATGATGTTAAATGTATATCTGATTAATGAGGGCTCTGTACTCAGGAGTGTGTGTGTGGATTAATGAGCCTTCACAATGCAAATCTGACAGCTGTTTCAGTTCAAAGTTCATCTAGTTAATATTTATGCCGTTCAAACCCACTCTGTGTTCTAGCCCTCTATCCATCATATTCCTGCTTTGATGTCATTGTAATACTCCTGGGCAGATTGGTAAAATACTTCACACACAACTATTTTTAAAGACACAATGACTGTTTTTGAATAGTTGCACTGGGAGTTTCCACTGGGAGTACAGCAAATCTTTTAATCAAACTATTTTTTTTTTAAACTTATAAATATCTGATTTATTCTGGGTTTTGGTGCAGAAGTTGAAAGGAATATGGTTTCTTCTCAGATCTGCGCAGATCTGTTTCCCAAATTTAGTAATATTTCTTGCCACACACTTTACTATTGTAAATAATTATGACACATTGGACAAGAAAAATCTAAATTATGAGAAATTCTAAATTATGAGCTGCTTAGACATATTGTGATGTGAAATCAAAATGTGAAATTATGAGATGCAGAGGAGGAGGATAGGATGCCCTCCTATCAGGAGGACTATTTAAGTCACACTCACATTCACCACATTGTAAAGTCTTGTATTCCCCTGGTTACATTTCTGAGCGGGTCCGTCTGTGTATTGTTTTCCTGTGTTTGATTGTTTGTCCTGACATCTGCCTGCTACTGTTTATGATTCTGGATTGTCTGCGTTGGTCTGATTTTGTTGTTTCTGACCCTGCCTGTCGACCTTGAATAAAAACTGCGAATGGATCCACTCGCCCCTGTCTCGTATGTTACAATTATCAAGATAACAGAGATACAAAGTCATAATTTTGAGATATCACAGTTTCCACAAAACACCAAATCAGCGTAAGGTCATTATTATGAGGTAGAAATGAACCTTATAGTAAAAAGATATAAGTCACAATTGTGAGCAATTATAAGACAAAAAGTCAAACTCGTTATACTGTACTATATAATAATTCTGAAGAAAATATCACAGTTAGGACATTTCATAATCATGTCACAATTATGATTTAAAAGTTTACATCTTCTCATAATTTAAAAATTGTATGTGATATTTTCGAATATGTTATAATCGTAATGAACTAAAGCATGATTTCTTTTTTCCTTCTATAACATTGAACTAATTCATCCATTGTGGTTTTCTAATTTCTATGTTATTATAACAGGTATTCTCAGGATAACTTGGACAACATCAGAACCTTCAGTTGGAGTCAGAGTTTGGGTTTGGACCCACGCCGTCCTGTGTCTGCGCCCCTCTACGGACGGTACTGCTACAGTATCCAGACCCTTCCAGCTTCGAAAAACAGACTCGGTCCGTTCAACTCTAGGCTGGATCTCACCAAACTGGCATACGTTCTTCCCAGCAACCAAGGCCAGGCCGGCGGCACTTTAGAATCTGGTTCTGTATTTATCGGCACGAGCAGGGGTGGATCAGAACATAAAAGAGAAGACGGATCCACCGACAGCATTCCGAAAGAGAGCGAGACAGGAAGTGAGGTCATCTCTGAAAGCCACACACTCAGCCAGGATCAGGTATCCTTCCTGCCACAGAGTATCCTTCCTGAGATTTATAGACTTTGAATAATAGTTCATATCTATGCAGACCTTCTAGGACCCCTCAACTTAATTTCCACCAAAAATCCACCAATCACAGAGGCTGCTGTTGCTAAAGTGTGAATGAATATTGTACCAGAGCTCATGAGTGTCCAATAGTGAGGCAGTTTCCTATAATCTCAAACTATTTTGATCATATTTATGTAATAAAATATATCATAGTACATAATATCTAAACACTGGCCACAAAATATGTTGTTTTGTAGTTATAATAAATTGTGAAACATCTATTTATGTATTTACATCATGCTCATTGCTTCTTGATAAATAGTTTTTAATGTTGTGAGTCATCTCAAAGCTGGTTGATTGGGTTAAGACTTTATTAAAAAAGGCCTTGATTTAATATATTTAGTTTTAATTCCTGTTGAAGAAATTAATTAGAAAATCTTTGCTCTCTTATCATCTGATTTTTAAATCTTCATGTTATGTTAAAATATTTATATTGTTTTTTAGTCTGATAAGTAAAAATGACAGTAAAGTAAAGTCATGTATAATGTTACAGAAGATTTCAAAGAATCCCGAAATAAAAATTGACAATGAAAATGTCAATGACAAAAAATATTAGGCAACACCACTGTTTAATAATAGATTTTTCTTAAGCATCAAATCAGCATATTAAAATGATTTCTTGAGGATTGTATGACATTGAAGACCGGAGTAAGGCTGAAAACTTAACTTTGCATCACGGGAATAAATTACATTTTAAAATATATTCCGATAGAAAACAGTTAATAATAATATTTCACAATATCACTGTATTTTTGAATAAATAAATGCAGCTTTGATGAGCACGAGATGGCCTGATCATGTTTCTGTTGTTTTCTCTCTCAGTCTGTGCATTCAGACCAGGTTTTGTTCATGAAGGGCTCCAGTCAAAGCGGTTCCTGCTCAGAGGCCTCCAGCACTTCTGTGAGCCACAAACCTGAGGCGTCCACTCACTGCTTGACCACACGAGCCTCCATTTCCACCATCACCACAGACGACTCCACCCCCACCTCGGTTTTGGACAAGAACGGGGACGTTCCACTCATCAGCACCAGCCAGAGCTCAACCAGCCTGGGCACGACGGAGATGGCGTTCAGAACCATGGAAGGTACTTTGCTGAGAAGCAGCGGCGGAGGGATACCTTTGACTGGGCCGACGGTTCTTTACCCAGAAGCTGCCGGACTCATGGGTTTGTACGGGGTGGGTGGGCAGAACTATGTGCCACACCTAGTGATGCCCCTCCCTGGAGGGGTAGGGCTATATGAAAGAGGGTGGGGCCTGGGGCATGGGAAGGCTGGCCAAGCGAACTCTGAAAAGGCAAACGCGGATTTGTTGACAAACCGTATGGGCGATTTCCTACAGCACCGTCTAGCGCTGGTGACCTTTGACCCCATGCAGCCGCCATACGACTCGCTGCAGACGTACGGATTGGAGGGGGGCGGCTCACAGGCCACGTCTCTCAGCTCGCTCGAAAGCGAGGCCGAAAATGATACAGAGGGGCAGAAACACAGATTTGAGGAGTGGGGACCAAAGTTCGACAGGTTGCGTGATATTTTCAGGGAACGAGCGAAAGAAAAAGAGGATAATGAAAAACACCAGGGTGAGTGTTTAAAAGAAGAACATCTGGAGGAGGAAATGAACAAAACAGAAGATGAGGCAGGATCAAGAAAAGAGGATGAAAAAACTGATCTGAACGAGACACAGGCCGAGGAGGAAAACACAGAAGAACTGGAAGCAATGCACTAAAGAGGAAATGGGATTAATGAGGGAGGATGTGATGTCACGTCGTGAGCTTTCAAAAGCAATAAGTGCTGAAAGGAGCCAATGAGCACAATCTGGACAAAAAGAATTTTATATGGACCTGCCAAAACCCAGTATGTCAGTGTTTTAGAGGAGCAGAGAGACTTATGTAAGTCCAGCCACACACACTGCTCGTGCTGTAACATACAAACGTCATCTTTATCTAAATCTTTTACTTCTCAGATTTTCAGTGTGGTCCCAGACTTTTATACCCAGGATAAACAAGGTTATCAGATCACCAGTTTTTATAGTCTCACGATGTGAAAAAGATTATAGACATGGGTTTCTTATAGTCTGCTTGACTGATTTAATCAACAGTATCTATTTATTTTACAACTGGAATTTTTATAGGCCATTATATATAATTTCATGTTAATTGAATTGAATTGAATTTAATAATTATTTATTTCATTTAAATAAATATTATAGAATTTTTTTGTTTTCAGCTTTTATTTAATTTTAGTAAATTCTTTTTCATTTAAATTTTCAGATTTTGCCAATTTTACAAAATACAAAATAAAGTGTGTACATATATGTGTGTACGACATATATTTATGTATATATATATATATATATAAATACACACACATACATGTATATATTTTAGAAATATATAAATCATACACACACACACATATATGTGTATTTATAGATTTAAATTTATTTCTTTTTCAGATTAAGTTTTTGTAATTTTAATATCTTACTTAAAACCTTTTCCTATTTTAAGTTTTTCTTTTCCTATTTGATTTGATTTTAATTACAGAAAACAGTATTTCGTTTTAAGTTTTAGTAGTAACGAGAACAATACTGAATGACACCTGGAATCTTATTTCTTTCATTTTAAATCTATTGACCCCTCTGTCTATCTATTGAGGGGTTAGTGGTTAAAAAATGATCTGAATTATTGATCAGTGTTTTTAAAATTTGACAAATGTCAGAAAGGTTTCAGTTTACACAGCCTGTAATATGTAAGTGATGATTTGACTTGATTTCTCATTAAATATGAGGTGGGGAATTCACCACAATAGGGCCCACAATCTTGTTCAGCTCACACTTATTAGCAGCACGTGTCTCTTTCAGCATTCTCCCGTTACACTTACACTTAATAATTCACGCCGCCTAAGTTATGAAACATCTCATTTCTGAAATATTGATTTCAGCCCTTACGAGCACCATTGTTTGGTCTCATGAAACATGTACAATCGCTGACAAATTCATATTGATGCTTTTGTATTAATAAGGCAAAGCTCTCTCATACGGATTTCGACAGTGAGGAAGCTAAACGGTTTGATAAAAGGCAGGTTTTTGTTCTACTAGGTCACTGCAACCACACACACACATCGATGCATAAAGATGATTTG
Organism: Enteromius unitaeniatus; assembly: GCA_032359435.1. Lineage (NCBI taxonomy): Eukaryota > Metazoa > Chordata > Actinopteri > Cypriniformes > Cyprinidae > Enteromius > Enteromius unitaeniatus. Next base: position 16,271,850 of record JAUMHI010000069.1, read on the forward strand.
CGCATGGCTTACTTCTGTCTGTTTTTAGATCGGTTTTCCTCTCTTCACTAGTCAGGATGCTTAGCCCGGTTTAAACCTCCTGAACCGCTTCGCTTCTTTAACCCTTTTTTGTTTTTATGGAAGACCTATGCAACTGAAATTTTGAGACAGTGAACTTCTGAACTGAATGTGATCCTGTTTCATATCGTTTTTTTTTTTTGTCCTGTATATGCTGTTTGCGTTCTCATGTACAGATGTAAATATCATTGGAGAACTGACAAGCCTTTTGGACCAGAGAGTTATGTATATCTGAATCTGTTTATGTAAATGTTGAATTCAATCCTACTGTAAAACCACAGCTGGAAGATCCTGAGAATTTCCAACGTGTCGTATGATCTCTTGTCAAACTGACCGTCATCTGATGTTCAATAAATGGTGTACAGTGAACTTTGGTAAATGTGGATTCACAGACCTGCGTACATGTGACTGACTTTCTTCGGTAAAGCACAAATTAAATATTCTTTTTTTTTTTTTTCACAAAATGAAAGTTTGCAGTGATCTGTCAAGCTCTCAAAAGGACAAAATGCACGATATGTGACCCTGGACCACAAAACCAGTCAAAAAGGGTCAGTTTGATGAAATGATGAAATTAAGATCATTAACATCTGAAATTTGAAACTATTTGAAATCTGAAACACAAATATCTTCCCATTGGTGAGTGGTTTGTTATGGGATAATAATAATATAATAATAGGATAATATTTGACATGAGATCTGGAATCTGAGAGTCCAAAAATATCTAAATATTGAGAAAATTGCATGTAAAGTTTCAAAATATATATGGTAGGACACTTACAAAATATCTTCATGGATCTTTATTTAATATCCCATTTTTGGCATAAAAGGAGAATCCATCATTTTGACCTCTGGAAATACACTGTGCTACAGTATGTGACTATATGCTCCAGGGCCACATAAACAAGTATTTTTTTGGTTTGGTTTGTGTTTCTAGCCATGTGCTATATTTTATGTCTCTTGAAAAACTGAAACGATAGATTTGTGTGATGAAGAGACTGAAATGCAAGTCATTGTTGACTGAAAATGACTGAAATATAAATCTTATTATTACTTTAATTTTTAGATTTTTCTTACTTACTCTTAATAAATGTTAACTGAAACCAAATTCAGCCAAACTTATTTTCAGATCGTAGCCAATGCAACATTTTCCAGTTTAGTTTAACTTGATGTACTGAAATAACAAGTGAAATGAAATTAAAATGAAAAAGAAATTAAAATAATATCAATACTAGTAATAAATTACAAAAAAGGAAGTTATTTTACATAAATGAGTGCATTTTATTTGTTATCTTTAGATGATATTTGTGTGAAGTTGAAATGCCACTAACTAAACTCACGCCATGTGTTGACTGGAACTGCCTATAATTTGTGTGATCCACCTAGAGAAGGTAATAGTTAAATTACAAATAATTACTGTTGACAGCGCAATTATATTTCAGTCATCGTAGTAACATGTCCTGTAGGTGTGCACATCAGTTTGAGTGAGTGTTAATATGGGTAAAGAAATCCTTCAGTTTCAATTTGAGTCATGCTGTCCATTATTAGAAAACTGAATCACTGGAAGTCAGAACATTTAAACAAACACTGCAAGACAAAGTTTTATGTAATATATGAGAGTAAAAATATGTTAATATGAGAGTAATTATTATACAAAAATTCTAAAATAATAATAAATATTTGTATTATTATGAAATATTTTACTACCTTCATTAGGCTAATAAAAATAATCGGTCCCACTTTATATTAGGTGTATAGTAACTCGATCCATTAAAATGAATACTTCTACTCAAAAGCCATTATAATGGATCATAACACCTTTTTAAATGTTCATCATAGCTTACGCAAACGCAGCTTTTTTTTTCTTTAGTGTTTCATTGAAAGCTTTAAATATATGATACAGTGTTGGCTCCAGTGCGTAATTATGATCCACGGCATCAATTTTTTAGCCACGTGAATTATTTAAAATCATTTTAAGATCTTCGCAGCACACGACCTGCACGCCGCAAACTTCCAAACTACAAAAAACATTAGCGTCTGGAGCTGACACGAAACGCTGTGATGTTCAGAGGGAGAATGCTCTTTTATAGCACTGTCACTTTGCTTTCTACACGAGACGCCATCGAAACGGAGAAGAAGAAGAAAGCGAGGTAGAGGCGCGCTGTAGGCTTTAGGCCTCAGGATGAGATATCCAGATCAAGGGCATCTTTCCGTCTGTCTCTTGAACTGTGTGATGTGCAGCACTTTCTGCTTTTATCTAAACAGGTTGTCAGCGAGACACAGAATCACTTATTCACAAGAAAGCGGGGATCTAGAAGGCAAAGGCACGCCACCATTAATACCGTGAGCTGGAATAGCATTAAATTAGAAGGAAAGGAGGCCAGCGGGCTTTTAGACCTTTAGCGATGCTGCCCACTAACGCTAAATTATTCAGCAAAACACACGAAGCGCCACAGATAAAGTGTTTTTTAGCAACTATACCTTCAAGACAGCGTCGTCTGCTGTATGTAATTCACAGCAGAGCGTAATGGCCGCTGATCCCTGTAGCCGCTAGCATGCTCTTATTTAAAGCGGGAAACTGTAGCTGCGCTAATGACATGAGTTATGAGGATTATGAGAGATCCTGCTGTCACCTGCTCTGAGATCATGTCCTCTGGCTGTTTGTGTGCTCGCTGGAGAAATGAAACCTTCATGAAGGACTTTAATTAACATTTGTTTTCTCCCAAACTACTTCAAGACCACTGTGAGGAGGACAGAATTACACAGGGCTGATTCCTCAGAAGAGCACTAGCTTTATAGTTTAAAGTGCAACTGTTTTAGGATCAGTGGAATAATATATATATATATATATACTGTTTTTATTTAAGTTAGTTAAAGTTTTAGTAATTTGGTTGTGCTTTGAGTTTTTTTTTTATTAGGCTAGGCCTACCTTAGCTGAAATAAAATCAAGCAGAAAACGTACTGAATTATTGTTTATCTTCAGTGAGGCTGCGTTCAGCTAAAAATAACATGAACATCAATATTTAAACATGATCTACTCTTCTATAATAGCATTATTACTCTGGTCTTCTCATGATCCTTCAGAAATCAAACTAAAATAGCTGATTTGGTGCTGAAGAAACATTTAGTTTTAATATCCACAGTTTAGCTTTTCAGAATTATTTTATCAAAAAATGTATGCATTTATTTGAAATAGAAATCTACATTAGAATTGCATTATTGACATGTATGATCAATTTAATGCTATTTCCGATTAGCATAGTTGGTCTTAAAGATGAACTATTCTAGATTAGGCCCTGATTAATCTAAACCCTGTCCGAGACACCAGTGTAAACGGTAGAAATGAACTCATTTTCAGTGCTCAAAAAAACCCAGACAATTACAGCATGACGAAATGTTTAATGTGGGACAGAATACAGGTAAAGCTATCAGTTAAAACTAGAATTTTACTTGTATATAAAAATAGTACTTTTGTGTGGAGAAGTGAATTCAGAAAAATAGAGAAAATGGCATTAAAAAAAAAAGAGACCAACAAAAAATGAAAGACACATGTTTTATAAATGTAATAAATATAAAAGTATTTTCCACTGTACAGAATATCTATTAAAATACTGACCTTTTGTTTGAGAATTTGTGTGGGCTGTGTGTAGTTCATTTAAAAGTTTTTATAAGAGAAAAACAAGCCAATGTGCATTTCTTTGGAAAACTAGGTGCGTCACATAAATAATAAACTAATTATTAAATGACCTAATAAACCCACTTCATTTACTTTTTTTAATAAAATAAAAATGAAAACACAATTCTAAGTATATTGCTTTTTAAAGTCAAGTTAAAATGGGTTGATTACACAGAAATAACCACTACACGTGACACTCCTAGTCCTCTAAACATGTCAGTTTTGTTGGATTCTTCTTCATTAGCAGCAGCTGCATCTCCACAGGACCAGACGCCTTCACTGCTTCTTGCTGAACTGCTCAAGTGCTTTCTTGACTAGACCCCAGGTGATGGCATTACGAACCAACACACAGTGAACACCTAAAAGAGAGGGCGTAACTTTCACTGTACAGCTCCAGATCTCTGTAGCAGCTATAAAGGTTTGTGAAGGAGAGTAAACAGTGACTTACCCAGCCTACCAACCTCCAAGATGTTCCTATCCTCGTCATCAAAGAACATCATGTCAGAAAACTGGACGCCACTGTCAGCTTTCAGCCTGGAGACAGAACAACAGTCAGACGGTCTGAGGTACTGCACACACACACACACACACACACACATTATTACACCGCTTTGATTTCAAACAGAACTGAAACTACACGTGTTTCTGAAAGGGGCTGCATTTATCTGATTCAAATACTGTAAGATTGTGAAATATTATTATGATTTAAAGTAACTGTTTTCTACATATGTTGTAGTGTAATTCATTCCAGGCGTGCGAAGCTGAATTTTCAGTATCATTACTCCAGTCTTCAGTGTCATATTCTTCTACCCTTCTAACACGCTGATTTCTGCTCAATCAACTTTTATTATTATTATTACTATCATAAACAGTTCAGCTGCTTCATTTTTTATGGAAACTGATCATTGTTTTTTTCCAGGATTTACTGATGACTAGAAATGTAAAAAAAATTTTTGAAACAGAAATCTTCTGTAACTTTATTAATGTCTTCAATGTCAATTTTTAGTCATTTGAATGTCATTTTCTAAAAAAAAAACAAAAAAAACTTGATGAGTAATGTATCTTCTAAATACAGTTGTCATGTTGTAAAGGCTCTGGAATGCTCCGTAGCTGTGGTGCGCTCACACACTTCTCCTTCAGTACTGATTTGTGGTTGCTGGAGTGTTTTGGGTGGATACCAGCCAAAGTCATTTCTGTACCTTTTAAAATGAGTGACCTTTGAACCTGGGTAGATCTCCTTGAAGGAAATGTATTGGTCAAGTTTATAAAACGAGAGCAGTTGATTGGCTCCTTCTGTCTCACTGGTTCTTTAATAAACAGAAAAGAACACAGCTTTGAGGTAGATATATATGATATATACCTGATATAGAACCTCATGCAGTCAAAGTGTGCTCCGTTGATCATTTGCAGTCTTACCGTGATGCAATGCCTATCTTGAACCCCTGACCATGCAGCGAGCTCAGGATCTTTTCAGTGTCGTGATAAATGGAAACCTTGGCAAAGCTTGAATCTCGCACCGTTCCGCTGGAGAAGCAGGAGACAAATCAGTGTGTTTCTTGCGCTGGAACTAACACTAGAGCTGATTGAAGCAAACCTGTCATCGATGTGAAAAGGAGCATGGACGTGTGTGTCCACCCAGAACGGCCAGAGAGTGTAATCTGTTCAGAAAAACATATATCCTATCATTGTAAATGTACTTCTATATTAGTGTCGTGTTCTGGTGTGTGTGAAAATGTATTAAAATCCCATCAGTAATTCAGTGTCAGTGTGCAGCGATCAGGGCCTTCATCTCCACTCTTTACATCTGATTTCTGCAGCAGGTGTTCCACAGGAAGCAGAGGATACCAAACAGGGAATAAACGCTTTCAAATAATATCATTTAAGGCTCGTTGTGTTTTAAGTCACATTAGTTCACAAAGGACAGGTATTTCAAACCAGCAGCCATTCCGTGCGTTTGTATGGAGACAGATTCATATGTTTATATGTATTAAACACACACACGAAGTATATCATGATCTTGTATCTGGTATCAGGCGCCAGTGTCTCCAGACATACCCCGAGCTCTACATGATGAAGATATTCCAGGAAGTGCATTCATCTTCCCTTTCATCACAAATAACACCTTTAAAGAGTGAAGACTTACCGAGGTCGAACACAATTAATTTCGGCTTTGACATATTTGATTATCGACTGAAAACGGAGAAAACTAATTCAAATCACACTTTCGTTTAAGTTACCTAAGAATAGGCTACTAGTTTACCGGTAATGCGGAAGTGGCGTGATGACGTCAACAGCGCGTGGCAGGTTACGTGGCTTTGACGTGTGGCAAACAAGCCGCAAAAACAAGAGCAAGAATAACAACAAAAATAGTAACAATAATAATAATTGGAGTTCTAAAAGGCTTCTGCGCTGTTGTTATTATAATATCAAGCAGAAAAAAATAAGCATGTATATTTAGACTTAGTATTTGTTTATATCAACATTATATTTAGAAATATCATTGTGTCTTATTAATAATCGAGTTTAATGATGAAATAAATACTTGTCAAGTATTAAACTGCTCAAGTGATATTCTCCATTACACTCTTTTTTTCAGAATATATCTACAGTGGACAGAAACACGTGCTTGAGATGTCGAGCTGGATCTTCATGCTGCCTGATGGCCCTGTAGGGTTAGGGTTAGGGTTAGGGTTAGGGTTAGGTTAGGGTTAGGGTTAGGGTTAGGGTTAGGGTTAGGGTTAGGGTTAGG
>JAUMHI010000069.1:16287871-16308603 GCA_032359435.1 Enteromius unitaeniatus
GAGTTGCTGTGTCCAGTATGCGCATTGCGCCTCTACGTTGACCGCACTCGGAGCTTCAGACGCTCTCAGCAGCTCTTCATCTGCTATAGAGGTCAGCAGAAATGGCAAAATCCATTTCCATTTTTATTTGTTGTATTATTTAAACACAGTTTCATTAAACTGAGCCATTTTCACCAGATGAAATAATCTATTTCTACATTCAAATTCATAAATCCTTTTCTAACCAAAAAGTGAGCAATATTGCATTTGTTGTTTCTGAAAAAAAGAAATAAATAAATATAAATGTAAAACCTTTGTCACTTTTTTCCGCAACTGAATTTTGCATGATACCAGAAACAGGGGCGGAGTGGCTATTGGGAGAGTCGGGACTTTTCACGGTGGGCCGGATGAAGGATTTACACAGTGGCTGGAGTTTATCAGAATTATTGACGTTAACGTTACTCAATTCTACGCAAAAAGTGAAAATATACTCCTGCAAACTCCTCCCCCTGCACGTCGAACCAATATTTATATCAGCTGCTCACGCTCTGCGTCTTTGCCATGGTTAGTTTATCCTGCAGAACACTCATGGTCACAAATTAAAAAAGAAATTGTGACAATGAATCAATTTGATTTGTTTGTTTGTTCTTGAATTCCCCTTGGGAATGTAGTTTCTATAATCTATATATCTTCTATATATCTATGTATCTAATGTAGAATAGAGCAAAGCATCTTGGGAATAAGGAATGTTGTGGACCGATTGCAGGTCAAGTCTATTTAAAATAAAAGAGCGCCCACCCGGCAGTCAGTGCTGGGTGCATTATGGGTATTTCTTTAGAGTTTACTTATTTTTGTGTCATTTAGGCAAGACAGTTGACAGTTTTCTTTGTTTGCCACTGTAGGACTTTTATGTTGAAACTGTTGTCACTGCCCTCCTTGTTTCCACCCGGACATCCTGTAGCATATAAGCCCTCATTTGTTTGTTGTTTGTTTGTTGTTGTTAGATCATTGTCGATGTATGTCCAAAGTTGTACCGTCAACCTGAGCCTTATTCATTCGTGTTCCAGTGTTCATTGTGTTCTGTCTTTTGGATTACCTGTTGCCGATTTCTGCCTGTTTCCCGGATATTCTCGCTGTCTCTTCCCCTGGACTGATTCACGGTATTTGACCATTGCTTTGTATACGTCTCTGCCTCTGTATATGCCTCCATTGAATCTGTTTGCCAGCCATCTACTTTGCATGTTATGACTCTGAGCCTAAAACTCATTTGAACTCGAATGCCTCACGTCTCCTTCCTGACAACTGGACTTTCTACTTGACCTCCAGACCAACACAGTTGCTGGCCATAATTGCTACCTCCATCTGATTGGTGTATAGTGGGAGGGACGAGTCTACAAGTAATTGAAGGTCATCAGCACTGCGGTTGATGTACTGAATTTAATGACCGACTTGATGATGTTCTTTAGTCATGCACTGTAGCTGAGAAAATATAAATGCATTCCTACATCCCTGATATTTTGTTAATAAAGTTTAACGTTATAATTGCTGGACATCAGAAATCTCTCTATAATGGCAATATTTGTGCTTAATAAATTGCGGACCAGTGTGATTCAACAGGTGCCTCTTTGGTATTATGAAGGTCAAGTTTTTGCTTTTATGAAATGTATTTTATGAATAGAAGTTGTTTTAACAGGCTCAGATTTTTAAATCTGAAAATCTATCATAAAAATATGAATTGTTATACATTTTAAAATCTCTATATGTATTATTTATTCTTATAAAATTCTTATAATTGTTTACGCAAATTAAAACATACGTTTTGGTGACATTTTAACCAGAACCAAATGTTTTTCCTCTAATTAAGGTTTTGGTTTTTTTGGGGGGTTTTTAAAAAACAAAAAAAAACAAATAGTGTACTGGTTACTAAGGAGACAACAGTGGAGCCTGAGCAGCAATAGGAGAAAAAGAAGAAAACCAAGGTAAGTCTGGCCTGCAAACAGAACACGTTATTCTGCATCCTCACTCAAGCAGTACATTAGTGAAATTATTCAAAGTGATAAAAATGCATTTAGAATGCATAATGTGCTACCTATTCCTAACGGTGTTTCAAGTCATTTCACCAGAAAAACTGTGTGTTCTTATGTTCATCAAAACATCAAAAGGTCCACAGAACCAAAACTGCCCTTCAATATGTTCCTTTTGAATGAATGACTGCAAAATGAACATTCAAATGTTCAGACGGTATGGATCACTTTATTTTATCTTACAAACTTTTCAAAACCGGCTGCTCATTTATTTCAGGCTTCAGATATAGATTGAGTTGTGGTGGAATAACAGGAAATTCACCCGCTGCTCGTCATAATGAAATTCTGGCACCATTGCAGGTTTAAACAAGTATACTTCCTTCTCACTTTGTGGATCTTCGCTAAGTGAATCTCTCTTTTCATTTCCATCTTTTTGTCATTCATTTCTCCTAAGTTCACTCTGACTTTCTTCATTTGATCTGTCAGACTGAGCGTTGCTGCATTTCACCCTGTTTCTACATTACATCTTCTTTCTCTATGCTTTCACAGCAATTCCCAATTCTTACAGTCATTTCCCTCCGATGGATTCACCTGCTCCCGCTGAGATTTGATTGACAGGCTCTTAAGTTCAGATGTTCAGACTAAACGCCCCGTCCCTCGGCGAGCTTCGCTTTGAAGACATCTGCATCTGTAGAATGTAGAAAGTACACAGATATTTAAAAGAACTCATTGCAAAGTTTTCTGGCACGGTGCAGGTTTATGTAACAGATTTGGGTACAAATCTAATTCACTCCCCCAACTGCACACAAAGAAACATTATCTGTTAATCTTCCTGCAGAGGAAAACTTTAAAAGTGATTCTGAGGGCAAGCGGGCATCAATTTGAGAATTACATTTATATTTTTTAGCCTAAAACAATGCAGCTGTGCGTCAATCTAATCAAGGCACGGATCTCATTAATAATTCCCCTCTTAACGAGACATCTCTGAGAATGGTTATTGTAATCCTTATTGGACGAGTGTATCATTACGAGCCTTTATGGTCCTGCGGGAGGAATTTGTTTTATCCATGTATATTCATATTTAAACAATAACCACGAATCCCTGCTGGAAAGAGAAATCACAAATGAGATCTCTTAATATTTCTTCAACAAAGCATTTCTTCAATTTGATCTTCAGTTTTGCTCTTGAGAAAAAAATCCCAGTAATCTTAAATGTGTTTATAGGGGTTCAGAAAGTCATCTCAAATTGTACTCGAATTGGCCAATATTCTTAAGTTAATATGAAGGCAAAAATTGATCATCAATTTCTTTCAAGTCCAAGGTTATAGTAAAATACACATTTTTCATATGTCGGTAGACACTGATTATTTTTAAGAATTGCTGAACAAAGCAGCAGTAAGCTAGAGTGTCTGATCAAATGTTTCTGAATGAAACAGTTCACTGAATGATGTGATTATATACATACATACAGATAATATTGTTGCCACCTGCCTAAATTATTATGTACAGTATACAGTATTTAAGGTCGGATTACTTTATTTTGATCATCATTTTCAATCTAGATTTTCTAGAAAGAAATTTATCCCATTACTTCTTTGACTATTTGAAGAGATTAACAGGAACAGTCATTTAGAAGTAAAATAACCAGAGACAAAGATAATATATTTAATCTCTATATTTAGAGATTTTACATTATTTGTCTTAAAAGGCATGCAATGTAAACAGCAGCATAGTGCTAGAATTGGAGTAAATAACAGATATTAATATTTGTTATATTTTCATAGGCTACTCTTAGATTGCTGAAAAACTGAAGGGGAGATAAAAGGAGATAAGATGTCCATTGCACAATTTGCTTAGTTATTTCTAAAGGTGCCAAAACAACAGAGAGGCTGTTAAATCGCCAATTATTCTACTTGCTTCATTTATTTGTTTAGTGTTTATCCATTTATCCTTTCAAAACAAGGATACCGTCATTTTCACGGTTGCAAACAAATAAGCATCTTGAAAATTGCAATTGACCTCCAAAGTCGTTCATTACTGCTTTTCTTAAATGAAGTATCCAAATAAAGTTTAGTCTTCTCCAGCTCCATTTTTTTTTTGCTTTTTCAGATGTGCCTTGTGATCTAAAACCCATCTATTGCAACTAAACATCAAGATTATCACAAAAAGTTTAGGATAGCTATGATTGAATATGACTTGAAGTTTTAACAACAATCTAGTAAGATAAATGATCATCTGTTAATGATTTAAATGGTTATCTTGTGTCAGCTGGCAGCGAGGGGTCGGCAAGTCCACAACTAATTTTCATGATGGATGGTGGATTTCAATTACCCTTAATCTGTAATTAAAGTGAGAAGAGGCAGCCAATGGCTGTGATTTATTACATCAGAAATGTCCGAGACACAATCAGGATAGCAATCTATAATTGTATAATTGAGAAGAGTTGCTTGCCTGATCCGCCCCTAAACCTGGAAACATGGAAGAACTCAAACATATTTGGAGTCCGAGATCCACAAAGAACTTTTTATGCTCTAGTCGTAAAGCAGCGGTATGTTTTTGTTTGTTTGTTTTTACCTTGAAATATCAGTTTCATTATTTCCCATAAGGGGAATGGCTTTGGTTTCTATCCCATGCTTACGAATGAATGTACATTAGAAATCATACACTCTCTGAGCAGGTAGGCTACTTCTTTTGAAGCTACTTAATGACTGTTAAAAAGTAGCAATAGGCACTATTTAAACATTGCTTAGTGAAACGTATTCAAAATTACAGTAGGGGGCGATATACTGCATGTTAACACATACATTTTATATATTTAGTGAAACAAAAAAGGAAGAGTCTACATGATACCTAAAAGTAGAAAACAGTTTCTGCCGGTCATTCACACAGCAATGACATTTTGGGTTGCTTACTGCTAAACCGTGAAGTTGTAAAAAAAAAAAGAAAAAAAGAAAATTGTAAATGAACTAAATGGTGTTCAGTCAATAGCAGGGTTGCCAGGTTTTTTTCAGCAAAATCTTTTCTATTCCCGTCCAATTGCTACCCAAAACTAGCCCAATCTTCTTCTTTTTTTTTCCAGTGGGGTAAAATATAAGTTTTTTGGCAGGGTTCCCCTGATAAAGGTTGCATTCCAGGGGCTGAATACTACATTATTGGGTTCCCTTCAAGCCTTATCGCATGAAAAAACACTGGATGGAAACTCTAAGATGTGCGTAAATTCTAAAAATGCGCACATTTGAGTAGCATAAACTATGATCTATCTAAGTATTGGTCAATGCTTTATATAAAAGCATTATAAAAGCAGTGCTTCACTTGCACTTGTTTAATGTGATGTTCCAGTACTGGTCTGGCATGTATAATGCTGAGTTTTTAGACATTGTCATGAATCCGTGTGAACCAGCCTGATCTCACTGCAATTATTTTACAAGGTGGCCGATTCGTATGAATGTGCACGTATGACCTGCACCTAACTCCATCTCCAAACCTACTCATCACTGGGGTTAGACAAATCATACCAATCAGGTCGTACAAATTCATACAAACTAGCCACCTTGAAGAGACTGTGTTGTGTGTACGCTACGAACATGCAAGAAAACTGTTTTACTAAAACTGAATGTGATTACCATTTTATTCCCTTGATATGCTAAATCATGTGCACGATTAATGAACTGATTAATTCCCTTGCTTTATAAATCTGTCATGTAACCATAACCCTTAATTGGCTGAAATTGTAGGTCATCCTGAATTTGTGTATACTCTGTTCCTATAGACTATGTAGGCTACGTGATTTTGGAAGTAGTCCATGTACATACTTTTATTCTAATATATTATAATGATGTTATAACACTTGTATATGCCTATTATTATGATGCTTAACTGTAGGGGGCTCAAAATGCGCAAAAATACACCCATGTACCAACGATATAATGTGTAAACTTTTTTGTTCTGCAAAACCTCATGAACTCTATGCAGTGAAAAATGAGGTTGCAATGAGTCATTATGTAAGAGTGTGAAGCCACTCCATTTCATGAAGCTTTCTGCCTTTGCAATTCTTTATTCAAATGTTCACACCGTACCAAACGACACGGAAGTTGAAGAATGAAGAATGTGGAGGTTTTTCAATACAGCGGCCAAATTTGGAACATTTCTAAGTGCATAAATACGATGTTTTGCCAGGTTTGGGATATCTAGCTCCCAGCAGGCACTGAAGATTTGCAGTGATGTCAAATGATGTCAAGCCACTGGCTTATTTCACCAAGGTGTTCTACCAAGTGCTACTGGGAATCTTTTCTGCCTGCTGTCATCAGACTGTACAACGCCTCCTCATCTTCCTCCTGCGCTGACTGTCCTCACAGCAGTCTGGGCTGCTTCTCCAGTCACGATTAATGACACTGTCTCTGTTTGTGCAGTTGAGGACTGAGCGCTTCGCAATCATGCTGCTGTTTATGCAGGAAATTTCCCCTTGGGGTTCAGTGAAGTTCAACTGAGTCTAGTGAATCATTTTGTTTGGGCATGAATTGATTCACTCAATGTTTTTTTATACTGAATTTCTGTTTTACAGTTTTGACTGGATGGACTGAAGTCGGAAATTTGAATGAATGGACAGTTAAACATCTCAGACAGCATGCTCAGTATTCAGCAATGGTGCATTACATTAATCATGGTATTCTTTTAAACCTTCTATTCATCAAAGAATCCTGAAAATTAAGTATCACGGTTTCCACAAAAATGTATTTATTATTAATAACGTTAGTATTAAGTTAAGTTATGATTTCTGAAGGATCATGTGACGACTATGGTAATGATGCAAAAAAATGCAGTTTTGCATCACATATGTAAATTACATTTTAAAATATAATCAAATAAAAAGCATTATTTTAAAATATAATAATATTTCAAAATTGTACTGTTTTTAGTGTACTTTTGAGCCCAAACTTTTTAACCATGTATATTTATACCAAATACTGTACAACCTTAAACTAGAAAAACTACACATTTACAAATCATATAAATGTAGAACAACTGCAAAAATGCTTTTCTTTTATCTTGTCTACAAAATATCTAAAAATGATTAAAAAAGAGGGGTTTTCTAGACAATTATTTTATTTATTTTATTTTTTGCAGTAAATGCTACTTGGATCAGTTCAGTCTGATTATTTGACTTTAATGCAATAAAACATGACAACAAAAACAGTGATATTGTTTGTTGGAAAACTAATGGTATTTTAATGCCATTCTAATGTAAACCAACAGCTAGAGACACAGTAACACCAGGCATCTAGAGGTGAATAAAATAAAAACAAAAAGTATCTGCACCACTCAATTTAAAATCATTGCAATACAGCTCCCATTAAACTTCATCAGCTTCTTGGGGAAATAAAAAAAAACTCTATAAAAAAGATATATGACTCTATAATGGCACTTTAATGACAATCAATACCTTTGCCCAACATGACCCATTCATCTCAGAGAAGTCTGAGGAGACTCCTTCATTACTTACACACAGTTAAAATACATTACAGCGCATGCCTGTCCTTAATTAAAAATCTGTAAGCATTGTGTCATAATGTATCATATAGGTTCATAATAAAATATATCACAACATGATGCATTTGCATGGAGAAGATTAAAACGGTCAAATATTGGAATAATTAAGATTGCGTGTGTGTGTGTGTTTGCTATTCATTTCAAGGCTGTTTTTATGTAATCAAAAATGCAGTAATATTGTCAAATATTAATTTAATTTAAAATAATTGCTTTCTATTTTAATATATTTTTAAAAAATAATGTATTCCTGTGATCCAAAGCTGAATTTCCAGCATCATTCCTCCAGTCAGTGTCACATAGTAGTGTATCACAGATTCCACTGAAATATTGATCAGCATAATGGTTTTCAACATTGACAGTAAATAGTTCTTGAGCAGCAAATCAGCATATTAGAATGATTTCTGAAGTATCATGTGACACCAAAACCTGAAGTGATGGTAATGCAAAATCTGCTTCGTTCACAGGAATAAAGTGCATTTTAACAACATATATTCAAATAGAAACAGTTATTTGAAAGAGTAATCATAATTCATAATATTTTTGTTTTCAAATGGAATTATGAAAAGAGATGCCTCCTGCCCTGTGAGACAGGTGTGTAATCATATTCAGCTGACTAAAATATTTGCAGATTTGGAGTTATTTAAAAACATCTTCAGTTCCCTGAGCTCAAAGGCCAGATATAATACCAGGTAAACCCTTTTGATGGTCACATAATGCCGGATGTGTGCCATTACATCTATTTCAGCTCAATCCATCCACCCGGGCAGTGCTAAATGCCATGGTTTATATGCTCATTTTATGTTTGTGTGATGGCTCATAATAGTAAAGATCTTCCCAAACTCATTTGCGTTTTAATGACTTCAGAACTTTGTCCCCTGCTGTTCTCGAGGTAAAACAATTGTGTACACGTGCTGTGACTGGCGTACGCTGATTATAGCCATATTTTCAAATATCGTCTTTTTCACTGTGATTAATTCTAGAGCTGACTGTTTCCATAGAGATATTCAAATGACTTGACATCAATTTTCCTAACTTTTCTTTGATGCTGCATCATTAAAATCTCATGGTAACCTCTGTTACCTTTGAGATCTTCCCGTGTGGCTGCTGTTGTTTCATGGCAAAATGATTTAACAGCAGGTTAATGCTTAACCAAGTTTAGCTCCCATCCCTGCGGAACTAATGTGTGCGCCATCATTTCTAAACTCAATCAAATCTTTAAAAAAGGTCGTGACATTTTTAAGTAGACTGGAAAACTTTCCTATTGCTTTAAAATAAGCACAAACATCATGTAAATGTGTATTTTGACTTGTTTTGATAAGCTGTGTTTAATGTTGTAAATCACACTAAGCGAGTTTAGGCAAAATAACAGGCTTGTTAAAACAGAGGTAAATGGTAATTTTACAGGTTATTGTTCTTCTAGTAAAAACAGAGGTGGAAATGTCAGACGCATGCAGCTTTAAGCAGAGATACGCTTCATAAAGAAGATTAGGCGTTTAGATTAGACACAGTCAATTAAATGTACTTTAAATGCTATTAATGCAAATGCACAATCTTTCTGGCAGACGTACAGTGGGAAGAATACATTCTGTATGGCTTTAAAAGGAAAACAATGGAAGGTTGGTATTCATTGGGATGCCAGAAAATTCTGTTCGCATGATTTTTAGTGTTTACAGCTCTATCAAAGAGAGCAAAAACAGGCATAAGCCTTGACAAGTCATTTCTGCGATGTACTGGAGAAAAAACAAAATAACACGTACGTTAACAGGAAAGCATTGTGGTCTAAATACAAAGAAGGTGAATCACATCAAATAAAACCTCAAAGGAATAGTTAACCCCAAAATGAAACCCTGTCATCTCTCATCCTGGAGGAGTTTAGCACTGGATCGCTTGTTCTATAAAACTAATACTAAATACCCATTCACTGATGATCAGAGGATCCACTGGTGAGCAAGAGACGTAATGCTACAATTCTCCAAATCTGTTCTTGTAAAGAAACAAACTCATCTACATCTTGGATGGTTTCAGAGTGAGTACATTTTCAACAAATCATTTTAGTATTTTTTATTTGTTAAGTCCCAGCAGATGTTGTGTGTGCCAGTCATTTGCTCTGATGGGAGTTTAATATTTTCTCTGCGCAGTCTGTTTTATCTCCTTTGCATTTGCTGTTTTCGATGAGCTGTGCATTAAATGCATTTTTCTAAACTTTGGGAAAGTACAACATCAAAGCACTGACACATTCTAAAATGTAAATGTTTTGATATGAACAAAGTAGAGATGTAGAACAAAATACAAATGTTTAACATTAAAATGAGCTACTAGCAACCCCAAGGCTCAATTTTCAGGGAATGCAGGAGCTGATAAAAATGTTTGCTTTGCATGCGTCGTAAATAACTTTGGATGAAAGTATTTGGTAAATGCATAAAAACCCAACAGACTGGTGTGGATTGCTGAAGCCTTTAACCTGAGAGAGCATTGCCACAGGTGACAGAGTTCAACACGAACACATAGTGAGATTCTCATTTATCTGTATGATGGAGAGACTTAGTCAGAGAAAGATCTTTTTCATGGTAAATTTATTCGTAAATGAAATCCAGATGGGACTTGTAATTAAATTAAAGTCATTTGTACTCTTCGTATGGTGGAAGTTATTCATCATGAAAGCTCCAGTATAAAGTGAAACACCCTATTCATGACAAAAGCAAGCTATTGTGACCCGTCTAACCTTAGAAACAAACCAAAAACAGTCAAAACAGTGTCAAAATCTTACTTTTTTATATCATGATTTATTTGTGTTGTGGAGGTTAATCATCAGAACTGCACGAGTATAAAGGGAAAAAAATTGCTAAAGGTAATTGACAAGTATTATAATGAAATGTATTCGTGGTGGAAGTCATCAGTGCTCCACAAGTATAAGAAATCAATTAATGAGACATCAGTGTTATTTTTATTATAATGAATCTATGATGGAAGTCATCATTAGAGCTCCACAAGTATAAAATATAACACATAATGCAAAATGAGAGATTTAGTTTACTAGCATTAAAAATAATATAAATTTTGTTTATTTATTTGTAAGCTTCGCAAGAGTTAAATATTGGCGAAACACTGATTTTATGACTAAAGCAAATCATTGTGACCTTTAAAAAGTAAGAAAAACGAGCACAGAAAACACTTATGAATTCTAAATGTTCAAGACTGTATGAACCTGAGGTTATATATGCAGGGTATTCATGTTTTGTTGTCAGTACAATAACTTAGTATTTTCATGCAAAAAAAGAATATACGTGCAGTAAAAATGACAAGTCTGACTATGAGTTTAGGTTACACAAATCCAGGAATTTGAACCTTGAACCTTAAGCAGCTGAGATGGTTAACTAGCTCCTGAAGAACAGCGGCAGGTGTGGAGGGATGATCTATTGTATTCCTACAGGCCGTCAATAAAATAATGAGCTTTCTTGTGATATTGGTCTGTTATTTCTGTGTGACTACAGCCCTGCGTGCGCTTCTGAAGATAGAGGATCCAATTAGTGACAGATTGTGCCGTAAATCTCAGGATAGGAGCGTTCTTAGAAGTTTATATTCTTCAGGGAGATCATCTCTTAATATTCTTCAATCTTCTTTCCCACTCAGTGGAGGATCCAATCAATTAAAGCAGTTGAAGTGTGATGGATGCACAAACCCACATCTCATAACGGGTAAAAAAAAAAGCTTGTTTTTGACACTAGAAAATTGCCTAATCTGTTACCGTGTAGAAGTACACCTCGTCTTTTCATAAATTATTGATTCCCTCTAATAATTAATTATGCATTGTTGCAGAATAAACAGGCACCTGAGGACATAATTCAGACGTCAGCATATGCTACAGATTACCCCCTAGCGTGAAGTGTTTGACAAGCACAGTTTTCTTTTCTGAGTTGACATATTTTCCTGTTTAAGCAGGAAGATGGGGGCGGGGCATATCAAAGGGCTTTGTTATAAAGCTAAAAATGAACCACAAAATACTTATTTTGTACTATTTTGACCCTTTTTTTTAGTTTATTGATGATCCACTGTGTCCTAACCTGATACATTGCAATAATATTCCAGCAATAACAGTTTCTTAGTTTACAGACATGCTGTGAAATGTGTCAAATATCTCCAGCCAATCAGAAGAGTGTGTGGCCGGGTCTCTCTCTCTGAGAACAAATCAGTCAGGTACATGATAAAAAACATAAGTTCATTTCTGTCAGAAAGACAAATATTAAAAAAGGGATAGCATGACGTCTTTTCTTCCTCACAACTGCGCATTTATATATCACGATTCACACTTTCTCAACAATTTCACGTTTACGTCTCAAGATTCAGAATTTTCCCACAGCTGTAAGCTATAACTTGTATTGTGAGTCTGAACCTCTCAAGTTTTTATTTTATCTCATCATTTTACATTTATATCTCACAAGTGTGACTTTCTCGCTATTCAAAATGTATGTACTGTAAATATTAGTTGCTCCATATATGCTCCATGGTGGAAGAGCATAATCAAATACATAAATATTATTTAAAAATGCACACTTAATGACTGAAAGTATTTTTAAACACTGAGTTCACAGCTATCAATGCATCAATGTTTTCTTATATTTATTTTCAAGATCTGTGATAAATTCTCCATTGTCATTTTTAGACTATTCCAAGTCATATTAGACACTTTAAACATTAATCATAATAAGCATACAATATGTACCTGAGAATGAGATTATCATTGTCATATGTTGTTGTAGTTGCCGAATTTCTCAAGAAATGTGTTTTCCATTTGTAAAACCGAATGCGTGTTATGGGTGATTAAGGCATTGCATCACATTTGATGAGGACATGCTAATAGCTTTCAAATAACAACATAATATATAAATACTCAATCTTATTTATCTTATTTTGTGTTTTTAAAATCTTTGTTATACAGTTATGTGAAGCATTTTATAGGTTAAGTGATACTGAAGGGCTTTTCTCGTCGGTGTCTAAAGCTTGGTGAAGCGGTTGTCATTCGAGAACGCTTGATTAATGGTGCCTTCTCTCCCGCCAAGACTTGAAAGTGCGGTTCCGTTCTCTTTAACTATTTCTTCATCCTCTTCTGAAAGACCGGCAGCTTTTTCTTTGGCTCTGTGGTGAATAAAGCATCATACACAGGTCAGATCAGATCAGGTCCGTGTCCAAGAACATTACTGGGGAAGCCACTTTCAAACTGGTACTCGAAGTTACAAGCCACCTAAGCCCACAGCCAAGTTAAAGGGATAGTTCACCCAAAAATGGAAATGATCCTGTCTTTTATTCGGTTTTGAAGCATCCTAGGTGCATGTGACTTTCTTCTTTCAGATAAATCCAATCAGAGTTATGTAAAAGACTGTCCTTTGAATAGGCTTACATGGGTGACAGCTGCACTCAGTTCAGAAGACAAGAAATAACGTGCACGTATTCGTAACAAAAGGTATATAAAGTCCTCCTGTAGTGAATCCATGCATTTTTGTGCGATAAATATCCATGTTTCAAACTTCATCCCTAGGCACAAACCCATTCAAAGGTTTACCACTTTTAATTTAACTTCGATTGGATTACTCTTAAAGAAGAAAGTCACATACACCTTGGATACTTCACAGGTGAGTGAAAGACAGGATCATTTTCACATTTTTACTTAATTAAATAAACTGAGTTTTGGTTCCTCAATAGGTCAAAACACTAATGAATGTTCAAATATTCACCAGATAAGAGAAGTTAAATAAAATGTAAATCAGGTTTGAGAGCCATCTCATTGGAATGAATAGCACTACAGTATAAAGACAATTTAACACTTCTTATAATCCAGTCACTGAAATTCAGAGTTACTAAAAATATATGTGACTACATTAAATGGTAATGCATGTCAGACAACAACAAAGTACTGCCCACTCATCTGTCAGTCAAACACTGCACTAAAACGAGTTTCAAACTAGCTCCATAAACAAAGCCTAGTCTGATATGAAGAAGGAAAAGCTTGTACTTATAGGACATCAGAGATCAAATCTTATCATATCAAATGCATTTGTGATGCACACACAAAAAAATGGTACAAAAGCTGTCACTGTGGTAGTAGCTTATTAAAAGAAAGAACACTTTTGTACCATTTAGGTACGCTACAGGTACTGCTATGAGCCTTCGGGATACCTACATGGACCATTTAAATCAAAAAGGTACAGATCCAGAGACAGCTTGTTTTGTCTGAGAGATGCTTGGTTAAACCTCAGTGTGTCTCGTTATCAGATTATCTGAGATGTGGACCACTTTAAATGGGTTTTTGTCTTGTTTTCCAGTACGAATATCGACCATTCTTATAGATAAAGATTCTTTTTCTTGTTTTAAGCATGAAGACGTTTAATTTTGATAGATTTCTCAGAAAACAAGACTTACAGTAACTTCTGAAGGGATTTGGCTTCTAGTAAACTTCATTGGCTTTTTTTAAGCATAACTTGTATCTTGATATATATTTTTGTTAAACTGATGCTGGAAAACCAAACAAAAATGTTTAATATTTAATATGTATTTATATTTTATTTGTATTTTTTGCCGATATGTTAAAGAGCCCCTATTATCCCTGCTTAAAAATGTAAAAACAAACAGCTGGTCAACCAGCCTGGTCTTAGCTGGTTTAATGTGGTCAGCAGGCTGGTTTTGGCCACTTCCCAGCTGTCCAGACTGGTCTTAGTTGGTCAGGCTGGGAGACCAGCTGGTTTTTTCTTTTTTTTTCAGCAGTGATGTGCTAAGGTCCGTATTTTGGTTTTGGGAGTCCCAAACAAGAGCTTGATATGCATGCAAGGTCACAAAATACTCTCATAATATGCTTTTATTTTTACAATATATGAATCTCAAATGATTCTTTCAATGATTCAATTCAATTTCATTTGTTTGTGAGCTTTTAATGCCCCTAAAGCGGCACCTAGTGGCAAAGAATGAATTTGCATTTTCTTTCAGACCAACAGGAAAAGCCCAACAAGTGTGCGGGCAATACACTAATGTTTTATGTTAACGTCAACATGAATTGGTTTGGGACCCTGGGAATGAAAGGTCATTTTCAAAAATCCTTAATAAAACGAATGAAAAGGTTTAACACTTATTTGAATGGATGGTCAAAAGAGCATTATACTCACCGTCGTCTTTTGCTTACTGTGGACATCAGTAAAGCCACGATCCCCACGGCCACAGCACCAATGACCACCCCAAACACGATGAGCCAGGGTTCAGTGTCGTATGTGATCGGGGACCCCAGCGTCGGCGGGATTCCCATGAACTCCAGGGTCATGTCCGACAACAGGAACGCATTGTTTATGCGATGCTTGCTCTTCCTGGAATAATAAATAATGTGTTGGGCTCTTGCATGCTAAAGGGAAAACAGTAGTATCACAGACCTAGATGCTCAGTATCTTTTGATAAGAAGAAAAAGTCGATAACACAGAAAATGTTAGCTCAAACTGGCAAACAATGAAATTGTGAATACATTAGATTTTATGAATTACTGAAAAGTATGAAAACAATACTATTTTGTGCTTACTTAAATCTCAAATCACATGTTGTAATCACACTCCTGTGTATTTTGTTAAGTACTATTAAATGTTGCCTATTACTTCATGTTATTTATTGGTAAACAAAACTTCAAACATAAGTTTTGTTGTCTTTAGTTAACATAAAACACTTCACATGTGTTTTATTAATAAATGTGAATTTCAGCATATTTAAAAGGCATTTTAAAGGGTGAAACCTTTCATTTGACGTTAAAAGTGCCCTAAAAATTGACATAAACTTGTACTCTCTTTCAATACACATAAGTGTCCTTTTATTTCCTTATTTCATTACTAAAACTCTAAAACTTTGAAGTAGCTGCATGTAGTTGGCATTCAAGAAAGCCAGCTCACTTGGATCTGAAACAGAGCCATACGTTTTTGCAGTACTGTCACGTTGCTGCCCATGTGCTGTGTACCCTCTAGTAAGCCATCAGCACATAAAGTCTAAACCTATAACCCTTCAGCACAGGGCGTTGACTCACCTCACTGCTTTCACTACATCTTCTTTGGGAATCAGTTGGTTTGGATCATCTGGTGATGTCACCACGAACACGAACGACACTCTTTGTGTATCATTGCACACCAGTATGTTTGCAATGCTGAAAAACATCAATTAGAAACAAAATGGGATTTCTTTTGGAGACAGATGTTGTTTGTTCCCCATTTTTTGTAGAGAAAAGCCAACACAGCATAAAAATCATAGTTTTTAATCAATACTTTTTTGAGTATGAGAAGCAAAATCGTGTGGGATAATGTTTTTTTTCTTCTTCTCAATGAACACATATCCTTTTTTAACTCATTTGTAAATTGCTTTTTTTCTTTTAAAACCTATTTTTCTCAATTAAGCCATGGTGTACTCTTAAATGTCATCACAAAATGAAAAATCTTTTATTAATACTTGTATTTAGCATTAAGTTCATTAAATTGATCAAGAATGACAGTAAAGAAACCAAAGAATCCTGAAAAATGTCTGAAAAATCAGAAGCAATACAACCGTTTTTTTAAGTAATAACATTTATAATAATTGAAGTCAGAATATTAAAATGATAATGATAATTGCTTGACTAAATTACTGTTATTACAGTGTTTTAAATCTTATAAATGAGGCATTGTTGAGAGATAGAACAATTATGACAAAAACATAAAAAATTCTACCAGCCCCAAAATCTTGAACTTTGAATTTTATGCAAATCTTGAATTTTATGCTTCCCAAGTGATTGTAAAGATCTTTGTTTTAAAGATGCTTTTTAAAAAATGCTATGCAAATTCACATAATGCCAGTAGACAAGGTTTGTCAATACTGGAAGCAGCCAATAACAATCAAACACAAACAGCGTCTTATCAATGTAACATGATGCTGCAAAAGAAGCTCACACTCCTGATCCAGCACGCCAGCATCAATCAATACTGCGGTTCTCTCACAAACAAGCCTGAAGCTTCCCTGCAACACTTCAGCTGTGAGATTCCACAATCGTTAGGGACCGATATCTGTCTGGGAAAGGTTAACCGCAATTGATTTCCCTTGACCCATTAGCATCTATATCGGCCCGTAATTACACTGGTTAAATTAATCAGTCCAGCTTTCTCTACATCCGAGAGCAGCTCAATTGCACAAATAAAATTTAAGAGTAAAACATTGATTAAAAAATACATTTTTAATCCACTAAAACAGGTCAGGCCTAAGCGGACACCATGCATTTCTCTTTTCACCTGTAGATGATCACTGTTATTATTAAATGTGTAAAATGACTGCTAGATCGTAGGGCTTTGATAATAATCCGTCATTAGCTACACAAAATGATATCTAGTCATTGCTGATCACAGCTCATTTGAAGATGCAGCGGTTAAACCTGATATGTGGTATTTAGTCTCTGCCAGGTTTCCTTTTAAATGTGCAATTTATCTCATGCAAGTAAGATTCCTAATTTGAACGTTTCTTTAGATTATCTGTCAAAAGAATAATGGGTGATATGAATAATTCTGTCAAATGTTCACGCTGTGAATGCGACACTTCATTTCATTAAAGTCACTAAATGATAGCTTTGTGAAGCCTTATGAGAACTGATTCTCCTTTTTTTACATTTGTAAGGTGAAAATCATAAGTTTGAGAACTTAAAGGTTTGAGGTGTTATCCTTGATACACGCTGACAATTCGCTACTTATGGTTATGAGTTTGTTTGAATTCCTAACTCTAAACGAGAAAAGGAAAAGAAACTGAAAGAATACTACAAGAAAGTCAAGAAGATAATAAAGGCAGTGGAAATGCTGCTCTGGCCTGAGAGCTGATATAGATTTGCGTGTCAGCAGCGTAGCAATGGAATCTGAGACTGTGCCTTCAAATTATTTGCCGAAGGAGAGGCATATAAATTGGAAAGAGGATAGGGCCGTGATTGGAGCCTTGGGGGACACACCGCGTTAGACTGGAACAATGCATGATCTATGTTCCTCAATAGATACAAATTACTGCCTCGCGCTAAGAAATGATGTTAGCCAGAGGAAAACTCTACCAGTGATGCCAAAGGCTGATAAGCTGTGGGTAGAATATTATGGCAGACGATTCCCAAAACTGCTGGATATTAAGATTTAATGCATTCA
Source organism: Enteromius unitaeniatus (assembly GCA_032359435.1). Classification (NCBI taxonomy): domain Eukaryota; kingdom Metazoa; phylum Chordata; class Actinopteri; order Cypriniformes; family Cyprinidae; genus Enteromius; species Enteromius unitaeniatus. The sequence continues at coordinate 16,305,579 of JAUMHI010000069.1, forward strand.
ATTGTAAACCCCGTCTGTTATTTTTAAGGTGTGATATAATGTAACTCAAACCATCGCAATGGCAAAGCAGAGCAAAATAGTGCAACAGTCTTAGTTTATGTTAAATTGTTAACCCATTTGTCATGTAATATATATACACAGTATAATGCAAATATAGCACAAAGCAATGCTGCAACAACACAGTACAATGCAGCACTAGGCAAAGTAATGGAACGCAATACAATGCAATGCAGAGCAATGTGACATAATATGATCTTGGTTTATCTGAAATTAATCTCTCAAAGCAATGCAATGCAGAATAACATAATCTTGGTTTCATTGTCATGTCCCTGTTGTTATGTTTGCTTGTAAAGCGCTTTGCGCTATATAAAATACATGTATTATTATTATTATAATTATGTAACATAATACAAAGAACAATGCTGCAACATGTAAGGAATAGGTATTTAAACGCTATTTTGAATAGGATTATTTCTTCCGCATCTCTTCCAAAGCCTCCATTGCTAATTCCAAAACGTCATTTTAGACCTACTAACAGAGGCTTGAGCCGTGGAGAGCAGACTAACATTAATGCAGTTAAAAACTAACTTTATTTGTTTGGCCAGCGTCGTTGTGGGTTTTGGTAATTTTGTTGTTTTAAAATGATAGAAACCATTGGCGAAGTGATATGGGACTGTCTGTAACGCGGTCAAAGAGCTGCCCGGAACTACTTCTCCGTGCGCTTCACTGAGAATAATCGCACGCCTTAGAACGTTCGTCAGTCAGCCAATCAGATTCAAGCGTTCAACAGCGCCGTAGTAAAAAAAATAATACAAAAGTGCCACAATGACTGCAACATAACAAAGACATATAACACAATGAATTTAAAGTGTACGCTGTCAACATAAAAATTAAATATAGCACAAATATAATACAAAGCAATGCGGTACAAAAGAACGCAACTCAAAGTGATGAAATAACAAATGTAAAGCATTTAATTTATTAAATTTGCCTTAAATTATTAACCTAATGTCATAGAATGCAAAACATTTCTTCCAAAATGTTCATCTATCGTTTTTTATTATTATTCTACTTGTTTAAGAATGTTAAGAGAACATTTAAACTTTAAAGTGGAATGCTCCCTTCAGGTTCACATAACCATGAAAAGATAGAAAAGAAAAACTGGATGTCTTGAACATTCAGAAATAATGTCTGCATAACTTAATAGGAGCATCAGCAAAATGTTCTTAGAATATTTTGTTAGTTGGGTAAGGCAAGATAATGGAACCCGAAACAAAGCTGCAACAAAGCAAGCAGAGCAAATCTAAGTAATATAACATAATATAATCTTGGTTTATCTGAAATCGTTAACCTCTCTGTCATGTATTTTAACAGAATCCAGTATAATATAACACAGAGCTATGCTCTGAAGAAACACAAAGCAAAATAAAGCAATATAATGGAGCCTAATATTATCTTTGTTTCATGTTTCACATATTTTACCCTTAGTCATGTTATAATATTTCCCATTTTACACTTGTAAACCTTGGGTAGGTTAGGTTGACGTTCTCACTTGAATACAGCATGCAACAAGCAGGCCAGGTTTAAATAACTGCTTTTCCTTCTAGAAATGTTTGCAGGTAATTCACTTTACTTCTGAAGTTTTCCGAAACGTACCACCTGTTTCCCTCAGGTACGAAAACTGGGAAATAAACCCAGCACTTGAAAGTATATCTACGGCTGTAGAAGCACATGAATAAATAAAGAAGCGAGCACAGAGGAAGCTTACGATTGGCTGTCTGTTGTGTTTCACACCATTGCAAGCCTTGACAGGTTTACCATAACAAAACCTGACCCACGCATGAAGAACTCAGCAGCTGTGGTCAAATCTTTCTGCTCACGTTTTCAATCACAATCACAAAACAACCTTGGATGATTTGCTGTTGATTATGGCGTGTAAAGTGTGCCACCTGCTCGTGGGTGGAGAGAGTCACTCACTTATATGTGCTTTGATTAGTGTGCATCCTCATCGCATACGCCAGAGTAGATCTGAAGAGAAACTTCTCGCTCTCGTTCCACTCATACTGAGATACAGAAAAAGAGTTTAATTATTTAACAAGGAGCACAATATGTCTGAATAAAATGATGAATATGGACATCAAACCAATGAAAAGAGATGTAAACCAAGACCTACAGCAGAATCTCCGAGGGCCGTTTTAATGCTGAGTCTGACTTTAAATCCATCTTGACTGTCTACACAGAGAGAAAGAGAGTCATTTATTTACAGAAATCACTGCTTGCTGTTGTTGTGTTGATCTGTTACGTCTTGTTCTTTTTGGGCCGATAAGGCTTTTGCTGAGTCTGTCCTTATTTACCATCCTTGAAAAAGATTCTCATTAGGGAATTGATGTGTCACTTTAGTTCTCAGTGATTTCTCAAGATACAGGGCTGAATGAGATAAGATTAGATGCCAAACAAGAAAGTAAGTGTGTGTGTTTGTCAGACAACAAAGTGGAAGAATCCGGTTTAGGATGTTTAGATGCTTCAGCGATGATTTTGTCCTTATTTAAACCCTCTTGAAGTTTCAGTTCACTGTAATTTCACACTCCCTCTGAACATTTCTTACTTTCTCCTCTCCTTTAAATGTATCCTGACTATCGTGAATTGAGTTCCCTTTTCCCCAGCAGGCAAATCTCTCTCTCTCTCTCTCAAAAAAAAGATAATGCAAGACAGTCAAGCCTAAACAAAACCCCAAAAACTAAAACTGTGTAAAAAAAAAAAAATCAATATATATATATTTGGAAACAAAATAAACCAAAAACCTCAAATTTACTAAAATAAGTACTAAAACTAATGAATAAACATTAACAAAAAAAAAAATAAAAAGTACTTTTAAAACCATTTTAGTCAATATTTTCCTTTAAGTGCAAAATATTTAAAGTGTACCTAAAGTATACTTGCAATAGTTTCACTTTCATACACAATCAAATATACTAAGTATGTGTTTTGATTGGAATTCAGGACTATTTCCGCACAATTAAAGAGC